>JADLZK010012344.1:600000-1168262 GCA_015847255.1 Hyparrhenia diplandra
GATTCTATCATTTTATTAAAGCTATCTTTGGTTCTTTATTGCGTAAGAAAAGCTTTCCATTTTAGTACTAATAGTTTCTAGCATTTTATCATTGGAAGCTAACTTCTTGGACAGATTATCCATAAGTCTACCTTGGTTTTGTACTAACTCTCTTAAAGGTGGAAAATTATTGAAAGAGTTATTACCTTGATAGTTACCCGAGTAGTTACCTTGGTAGTTGGGTCTCTGTTGATTCCATTGTTGGTTCGGAGGGACGATCTTGGTTGTTGTTATTGTTGATGTAGTTCACGTCCTCTTCATTTCGGGGACGATGGCTGCCCGAGTGTCATGTTGCCACATTCTTCACATGTCATGCGGGAATCGAAGAGTTGCATGACTTCCTTTTTCTCGGGAGCTTTGTCTTCAAGCTTTTTCATAATTAAATCCATTTTGGCAAACAAAGCATGTCTACCTCTTTCAACCGGTGCATTCCTCTTTCTTTCTTACGGGGTTGACGGTCCTCATTCCAAGCTTGATTTGACGCCATCTTCTCCACAAGGTCGGTGAAGAGCTTGATTGATTGTAAGGTAAGGGACAGAAAGCACCTCCGGAAGCGGCGTCCATGGTCTCACGGGTATTGTTGTTGAGCCCGTGATAGAAGGTCTGCATGAGTAGCCGGTTCTCCATTCCATGGTGTGGGCATTGATGATGTAGTCTTGGAAGCGTTCCCACGCCTCGGAACGGATTCGTCGTGTTTTCTTGAAAACTTGAGATTTTCCCCGTAAGGCATTGGTTTTGCCTATAGGGAAGAATTTTTGCCGGGGAAGGCGAGAGAGCAAAGTGTCCAAGTAGTGAGTTTGTCTTTGTTGGCGTAGAACCCTTCGCTTTCGCTCGTCCCAAGAGTGAGAATGGGAAGCAGGCAGTAGGATTGCATCACTTGAGACATCTTTGATTGTGAAGGTGCCACGGATCTCTAGGAAGTGTTGTAGGTGAGCATTGGCATCTTCATGGGCTTTTCCCATGAAATTGGCTAGCTTGTACCATGTTGATGAGTGCGGGCTTGAGCTCAAAAGCTTTGTCTCCCACATCGACCGTCGGCCCAAAGGCGGATGTTGGCCGTAGTCGGTCTGAGTACTCGCGAAGGGTCTTGTTTGCCATGACTTCAACACGGGTGCTAAGCCGCCTGATGGAGGAGTCTTCCGAGGTAGTGATCTTAGGTTGAGACTTCAACTTGGATCTTGCCTCCTTCAAGAGTTTTTTGGGTCGGATTGGAAGTTTTCGGGAAGATTCCTTTTCATACATTACCCGAAATAGATAGGAAGAATAATAACGAGGGTAAACTTGTTTAAGCAATTGATAAATTTAATACTTTACGATGCGTGAGAGAGATGTATGCAAGTTAATCCTATGTTTTTATTTTATTGGGCTATAGACTTTCTTTCCCGACAGACGGCGCCAAAAATGCTTGTTGGTATTTCTAATGTCACTAACTAGTAATGGCATTTAGAAAGATATCGATGTTGCTTCGAGATAAAACTAAAATAAATATTCATTGCGAGTTCATAGCATATCTCGAAAAGGTTGTCATCCCTATAGCTAAACTACTAATATGCAAGGAATAAAATATTCATGCTATGCCTTGATAACTTCTTAATAAGTAAATAAACAATTATAAGCGGGTATCAAAAGCGCTTACAGATATGAATATACCATTGTAGCATTTTAACAGGGAGTAAAATCCAGTGTCGAATTTATATTCTACCACGAGGGAAAGAAGTCTTCTATCTTGAATTAACTATGCATTGGTGCTAAACATTTTAATCATCTAATCTAGTCATCTCTCATATGCAAAGTGTTAAACTTATCAAGTACTTAAACAAGGATCAAAGTTCACAATAGAGGTAATGATAAAGTTCTTGATAAGCAGATTTAACCATAGTCATAGAAAGTGTCATGCAATGGACGATAGTAATTCATAGGCTAGCTAGCATTAGAAACTCCAATATGTAACTCTAAACTATAAGTTAGGACCTACTCAATTATGCAATACATCTAACAATCATCGAAGAAAGACTAATTAAATCCTTACATGAGGGGCCGAGAATCCATGAAGACTAAGGGCGAAACTTAGAACAACCTGGATAATAACATCCGCTAGGCCTATATACGGGGGATGGATTGCAAAAAGGACTCAATGGTCTTGTCACCACCACGATCTACCACATGACCCGGCACATAGGGTGCAAACGCGGGTAAATAAGATCTAATCACCATGATTACATCATCTCTACCACTCACCCTCGGATCTAAAGGATGAGCGCTATACCTAATCCATGCATGAACATAACAAGTAATTCAACTATGCTAAATGTGTAATTAAAGTAAATACTAGAACAAATAATCTCGAATATAAACATGATCAAGATATTCATATTAAGCATGTGTGCGGAACTTGAAAACTACTTACAATGAAGAACTTACAAGAACGAGGCACGATCTTGAGTAGGCCTCCGACGATCCGGAGCGGATTTCTCCCTTCCTACTAGTTCTAATCTTGATTGCTACTCCTCCTAAAGCGATGTTTCTAATGACTTGGATCTTGAAGTATTATTGTTGTATTGAGAACTTGATGATCTAAAGGAGGGGGTCTAGGGGTCTTTATATATGGGTCTTAAATGCGTCTCTCGGCCCGGCGATGTGGTATTAATCTTGGATCAATCCCGCGCTTCTACCGACGCCCTCGGATCAAACCGGCGTTAAACAACCGGTTTAGATTGCGTCTTAGAGGCGGTGGAGGAAGGTTCCGAAGATGGGATGACTTGGCGGCCAAGGGGGCCGATCGGCCCCATTATTAGCCCGATCGGCCCGGGGGTGTCCCCCGGGTCCCGTCGTGCGTCGTGGCTTCCGGAGTCTTCTAGATGATGTTTTCTTTGGTGTCAAGTTTGGTCCACGTCGGGAGTAATCCAGCCGTTTAGACTTGTTTTCGGAGTTGGATTGCGTTACGTTATGTTGGTCGTATGCCACGTCATTTCGGGCTGTTTTTCGATAAGTCCCCGCAAATCACAATTTCACCAAAACCGATGGAAATATATTAGTGACACCCTATTCTAAGTTGTTATTATTATTTATACCCTCTTTTCATGTTTAATTGATTAATAATTTTATATGATAACAGGTGTCAACGGCCACCACCGGTGGGTTGGGCGGCACGTGGCGGCACGTGGACGCGCCGCCTCGTCGAACGGTGGGGAAATGTCATGACCCGAGGTGGGCCAGCCAGGGGACGGGCTAATTGGGCTCGGCGGCGACCGCCGCCCGAGGGGCCAAGGCGTAGCCTTGAGGGGCCGGCGCCCCTTGCCGCCGCCGTCTCCTCCCTCTCGTCCAAATTCGACTACTGCGCGTCGTCAAGTTAGGATTATCTTAGGTATTTTTTGGTGTGTAAAAGGGGTATTCCAATCTATAAGGAAGACCCTTATTAGGAAATAAATAAAAGATTGCTTGTAAAAGGTATTCGATCGTATAAGGAAACCTTATAGAGATTGCTTAGATTACAAGTCTCACTAGCCGGGCTATATAAGCAAGAGGCATGTAATCTCTAGGGGATAAGCAAGCAATAAAAATATATCTATCGTTCTCGCACCCTGCCTCCCCCCGCCGCCGCCAGCCCGCGCCCGCGCGCCCCCCAACAGCCGCCCGCCGCCGGCCGCCCCCCTCCTCCCCACGGCTCCTCCTCTCCAAGCGGTTGCTCCGTCTTTGCCGCTCGTCGCCGCCCGGCGAGAAGCTGCAGCCCCCTACGCCAATCTAGCCGAATCGACACGGCCCTTGTTTGGAATAATAGATGCAATCTATTCCAGTGTATGTCACTGAGACGTCTGGGAATTGAGCATTCCCTAGAGTTTGGTTCAAAGGCTAAGAAAAGAAGATGGGAACACCAACGTTTTACCATTCCGGATCTCAGGCGCTTTTGCCAACCGCCGACATGAACGAAATCAAATTTCATTGTGGGAATTTGGATTTCATGAGGGAGGAAAACATTAAGGGCAACAGACTGACTATTGCTAAAAATACTGGACGACGCTAAAAGTTTTTTTAGCAATATGACTTACAATGTGTACAAAAGTTTGTCACTATAAGTTTTTAGCGTCAGATCATCTATCATTGGATTCACTTTTAGCGTTAGATCATCCATCATTAATCTCAGTGTAGTGGTGCTAGAGCACAAGAAAGGAAATTAATTGAGATCATTCCACTAGTTGATCCATGTAATTAGATTATATATATACTAGTAGAGGTCCCCGTGCTTCGCACGACGGGCTGCAAAATATGAGGCTCGGATTCATGTGAAAAAAGAGATAATTTATGGGATTGCACATTATAGTAAAATTCCAAACCCTAGGAAAATGTAAAGCAACGTGTGTATATTCGTAGCTTAAATCATAAAAGAAAAGGCCGATTGTGGCCGGCCCATCAAATGTCCCCCAAAAAAAAATGTATGATAATGTAGAGCATGATTTTAGAAGAATATTGGAAGCGGAATCGTGCAATTTGAAGTCAGGACGGGGAAAGATATGAATTACCGAAGTTTAATAAGGAATTTTTGTATTGATTATATTTGGGAGAATATTTCTGGGATCTTGGGTAAATGGAAAGGGGTGGAAATTCATGGGTTGGGTCTTGGGTATAGTTTATTTTTAATTTTTTTTTTGCTCTTCTTAATAAATAAATGCACACTTATTGGAAACCCCACCTGTTTCCATAAAAGAAAATCTCTGATCTTCATTTTCATGTCTTTAGGATCATATCGTATTGGAGTTGTGGAATGGAAAACTCAGGTTTCAAACAAAAAGAAAACCAACAGAGTCATTGGCAAAGAAAGTGCAGATGCAGTTTTATGTTTACATCATACAAAAAAACTACTAGTACAACACTTGCAAATGTTGTCTTGGGTGCATCAGAATCATGTATATATAGGCACATCCATCGATCAGGAAATAAATAAATCAGAGAGAAAACATGTGGTACAGAGCGCACGAGCAAGTCATATTCTGTAAAGTTTGAATGATTGGCAAATTTGGATCTACTCCCACTGATTATCAGCTTTACTGATAGACTGCAAGGTAGGCGGTCGTCGTTCTCTTACATGTACGACAAAGGCACACAATACTACTTTGCAAAATTGTAAAATGACATGAGAATTACTAACGCTGCTAGTATGTGGAAAAAATAATCAGATTGCTGCGTTAACTTTGCACATTGCCAACACAATACGTAAAATCAACACAACGTACTTGTACTTGCTTGCTGACCTTTATTTCTATGTATTTTAAGGATCATAGTACCTACTTCAATCGTTGTTCAACACAACGTACTTGTACTTGCTTGCTGACCTTTATTTATATGTTCGGCTGCCCTTCTCTCGGCTTATTTAGGCTTGTTTTGGTTTATTTTTCTCACACATAGTACTTATTAAATCGGTCGAAATCAGCCAAACTTACTAAATCAGCCGAACAGATAAAGGCTATTTCCTTCTTAGTCACAACATTCTTAGCGTAGGAAATGTGCTTTATTTGGCTTGATTGCGGAGGAAAGCTTTTCTTGCTAATCCTAATAAAGCCAAGAGGAAATCGATTTTGCAGTCCATACCAGGTAGATTTCGCGTCACATTGTCGGTACGAAGTTCGTTGCCCGCTGCTTCTTCGTCATTGCAGTTCGCCAGCTCGACAGCGACGGGCCGACGATTGGTGCATGGCGGGTTTCTAGCAGATGCAGTGGCTCCTATCGGTGTGCTGATTGCCAATGCCCTCATTGTCTTCATGTCGCAAAATACTACTGTGTAAATCACAACCACGTGTGACTCTTTCGGTCGTTGGTCTCGGTAATTACCATGGCCAACTTAGGCTGTAACAAACTCTTCTTTATTTGCTTAATAAAAAAACATAGCAAGGCATGATTCAGAAAAAAAAAAAAATACCAGGTAGATTTAGGAGTGACCATGAGTGAATGCCCCAGTTGCAAAGGATTCGGCTTTACTTAACAAGGGTTCTCTTCCACACCATTCAGGTATCCACCAGATTTCATGGGCTTGGGTATCAATGGTAGTGAGCCAAGTGGAACTGCCAGCCACAACAGCCATTGGTGCAAGGTTGATTTGACCAGACGTGAAACAGGAACCAGAAAGGCAGCTTTCAATTCGTATACAAAATGAAAGTTGAGACTTGAGAGCTTTATAGTGGCACTGGGGAAAGTTAAAAGACCTAGGTCACACTCACATATGGAGGAACCACAAACAAAAATATCAATCCTACTTTCAGTATGGTACTATTTTCCATAGGTCCAATTCAACCCATTGGTAAATGACTCTGAATTTCAATCGAGCTTGAAACTGAGATTTCTGTCTTCCTTTCTTACAAAATGATTAAGGGATGGCAATTTTCAGCACATTCTTGACAGAGTGAAATAAAACCTCATGCATCTTTGATCAGTCCTTTTGGTTACTTTGTGTATTGTCTTCTTGAAATGCACAGGCTTTAGTTTAGGCCTTCGCTTTTCTACAAAAGCAACAATACTTTAGATTTATTTGGAAGATAGACATAATACCAACTTATTTTTCGTTTTCTATCCAACTTACTTCAGAGAATTGACAGAAAAGAAAAGGTGTGCATCACAAAAAGGCAGTGTTCACTCTAATTGTAGTTGAAACAATTCTGAATATTAACAGGTAGAAGGATTAGGAGTGTTGCAGGTTCAAAAATAGAGTAGTCCGGGCATCATATCTTACCTTTCCGATTGTGGAATGTGGACATCTCAACCTTACCGCTTGGATAAGGAAAATTTAGTGGTAGCTCATGCATTTTATCAAACTTTCATCCAAACAAGCATTTATGTCCTTTGAGTTTTGTTCTTTTGCTCAGCTCGCATCAGTGTATAAGTAGTTGAGCTGATCTGCTAACAATGGGATTTAGGTTCCACTGAAATAGATGTTCTTGCTTTTTGTGTCAGCAGATGAACAGATTCTGTTTTCTTTTCCACAGTCTGTTCTACATTTCCATCCATATTTTACTCTATTTTCCCCCATAACTCTATTGAATTATAACATCCCTGCATACTTTATGATTTGAGCAAAATGAAAGATTTCATGGTGCCTAGTCATCTGTGCCACCTGGCCACCACGGTGACATTCTATCTGTTCTGAAGTACCTTCATAAGCCTCAGTATCAACTTGCAAGACATTAGAGTGATCTAAACCCTTGTACTCGGGCCAAACATCAGTACCATGACTTTCATGAACTAGTAGGGTCCTGTATCTCTCACCAGAGGTGAAGTCGATGTGATATTTCAGAGAAACTTAGCCTTACTTAGGATTTCATGAGATTGACTTGTCCACTGATCCTCAAGCCTAGTACCGAAAAGCTGCATACTATGGGAATGCTAACTTAACACTAGTACCAGAGATTGAAAAAAAATTATTGTCACCCACAGTGAGATGCTGAGATTCGGTCTGCATGATTCTGTTGTATGCATCCTGCACGAATTCAACGGCTCCGCTCTGCTGCGATCCCTGCCGTAGGCAAAGCGATCAGGCTGAACATGCTTGGCAATGCTTTTCTCGTCAGCAAAACAACCTGTACCAGCATGCAGAAAAGTATTCACAACAAGCTCACTGTTTCAGGCCTTCTCCAGTATAGCATTCTGATAACTGATAGACTGACCACAACCTATTATAACTTCAGTACATTTTTCTTCTTGAGTTTGGGATGGGATTTGTTCTTGATCACTAAACTGAATGTTCTGACACAAGCAAAGACAGGCACAACAGGGTTGTGAGGTCTTTCATGTGACCCTTCAATTACACCACATGTGTGTGAACCAGGAAGTTGATCAATGTTGGAAGAAGGTTCCAGCTGACTTACCCTTCTTCAGATGATACAGAACTCCAATCAACAAGCTTGACCTTTGTTTGACTCAACTGTTCCTTTTTGGTAAATAGTCTGTCAGCTCTAATTGTTTGTTTGTAGAAATGTTTCTACCGCAGAGCCTTCAAAAACAAGTGACCTGGCAATGAGAAAACAACACAACATCATATCAGGACTGAAGAAACATTCTCTGCCTTTCTAGATAGAATGTAGGTAACTCTAAAGGACAGAATGGCAAGTTGCAATCAGAGAGATGAAACTAGATAACACAAAAGTCTGCTATTCTTCAATGCAATAAGCTGCGCCTTTGCACAGGGGTTAGCTGTAAGAATATAACAAGACACCACATATTGAAGCCGAAACTGTTCAGATCAATAAGCTATGTATGTCACATGTTATTATTGTTCCTGAAATAAGGTGCTTGAGAAATGAATTGACACGCAGTTTGTTGAGAAAGCTACCTTTGGGTTCATGGCGAGGCCAAGTGAGTAGGAGGATTAATCGATGAGATCTTTGGGACCTCTGATCTGGAAAGATGGATGCGGAAGAGTAGCTCATTACTGAGGGGGAGGGGGCAAATCGATGGAGATGAGAATGAGATCAAGGTGTTGGCCTGAGAGCGATACCTTGCCTAGCAGAGGTGGGGACGAAGGTGGCCCGGGACGAGGGGGCGGGCTGAGCGAGCGCCGGAGAGGCGAGTAGAGGAAGCCGCGGCGGCAGTGGACTGAGTGAGAGTGATGCGGGCGCCGCCACCCCCACCTTGCCAAGGGTGGAAAGGACGGACGGACGGAGGAAGAAGATACGAGGGGCATTGGGCCGTTTCGGCCCATGGACAGCAATTGAGGAGGAAGCAGCCCAGGCCCAGAAAAGCAAATCACCGGTCCTGCTGCCAGTTCGTGGGCTTCCTCTGTTCGCAGTTCGCGCCACCAATCCACCTGCTCTGCTCGCGCTTTCCTTCCTCCCGCAGTGCGCACAAACATTGCAGCAGAGCTGATGATGATGCCGTTTCCAAATGAAATCTGCAGAAACCGCACTTGATGGTTTCCCAAAGTGAGCTATGACAGATTTTTTTTGTTCCATTCATACAACACAACTAATCCGTTTGCCGACAATTATAACATGTGAATGCAAGAGGATCTTAATTATTTGAGTTAAGTCCCCCTATGCGATGGAGAAAATTTCCAATCCCTTAACTGTCACTAGGTTCACATGTCATAGACACATTTGGGCCCTCTGCCAAACCTACACACATTATTAGGAAATGTTTTTTTTTCCTTTTCATGGCACTCATTCTCCATGCATACTTCATCCCCAAAGTTTATCTACCATACCAGTCACTTACTTCTGATTTCTTGCAACATCAGTTCAAATTCTTTTCATCAGCAACTGCATAGTAGTTATTGCTGTTCTCTATGTCCTTACTCCTTTACCCACAGCATTCATTCATATAAAAAACAACCTCCCAATTCACGCAACAAGTGGAGAATTCACTTAGTATTATATAACAAGAACAGCAATCACTAATATTACTGTACATGAAACATCTGAACAGCAGGATAAATGTGGCAATAGAGTCCAAACCCAACCGTGAACTTAGAATTTGAAGTAACTTCAAAGAAAAATATAGGGAGCAAAGTATATGCTTTATTGTTACAAAAGACTTTCCAGTGACACTTAAGGAAACAACCACAAGCTATCTTCAACCATCCTTGTTATGAGATCCTTGTAGCCTTCTGACTAAACTGAAGTTGGATCAACATTCTAGCAACTAGAAGTGTTGCTTTCATATATGCTGCAAAGTCAAAATGAAATGGCATCATCATATATTGGTATAAAAATGGCAACAGCAACTGCAAAGAGTGATGAAACTGTATAGATTCGATGCGTATAAAAAAAAATAATGCCATTGTTGAGACGTACCAGCTTTGCTGTGCCATTATTGAAACCAATATTGCTTAAAACAGAGTTCAGTTCATCTTTTGAACTTGGCTGAACTGCACAATTTTTCTGTTTCTTAGGAGCAGCAGATGGCCCCTGGTTAATTATCGTCTGAATGTCATCCTCTTCTACAGCAACCTCTGATGTGGGAGAAGTTTCCTTAGCCTCACTCGCAGCTGGCGTTGAAGGAACAGAACAATCTGCAGCCTCACTTTCGCTTTCATCAGCTGCATTGACAAATAATATTTTTGGCCTGTTTGGGTGCTCCTTGGCAGCTTTTTCCCAGGTTTCTCTTGTTTCCAGAGCGACCCTATGATCTAGGCTGACCTCCTTAAGACATGTGAGGCGGTTGATTTCGATGTCAGCAAGACCAACTAGGTCTTTGCAGATTAGCTTAAGTGAGATGAGGTATGGCAAAGCTCCTCCTTCAATTGTTGGTAACGTGGCACGTTGCAGGACAAAACACAGGTGTAGCAGCCCCGGGAATGCCTGATCTTCAATGATAAAATCTTCAAGGACATCTGCAATAAGCTTGAGATGCTGCAAGTCTTTCAAGTTAGCCAATGCTGCAAGAAGACCTGCTGTCAATTTCTTTGATGAAAGGCATAACTCCCGGAGACCCCGCATCGATATGACAAACTGGGGAAGTTCCAGCAACTTCCCTTTTAACTTCAGTGATCTAAGGTAAGAAGGAGCCTTCAAAGAGTTCATGATGTTTTCAGTGCCGTCATCGAAATGAAGTGACAGAGAACGGGGATCATTGCTCTCTTCTTTGTCATCATGGATGAACTTTTGGACAGCATTCACAACGTCAGTGAAGTTGGTGCTTCTCTCAGTCCTCTCAAGCCATATCTTAAGCTTTTTCAAATTCATCATGTAAATCATGATTTGTGGAAATCCTTGACACCCATCAGTGACAAATCCTGCAAGTGTCTCTAAGTTACTCTGTTCAGTCAAGAAAAACTTCTGCACATCACTTGTTATCTTCACTTTATCTGAAAGTTGCAACTTTCCAAACAGATTGAGTAAACAAGGGAGCAGGAGGACCTCTATAGGTAGTATTTTCACCTTTGTTTTCCTCAAATCAAGTGTCTCCAAAAGTTTCAATTTTTCTATCTCCTTCGGAAGACTCGTAACAGTTGCCCCAAGGCTCAGATATTTCAGAAGAAAAAGGCTGCATATGTCTTTGAGGTGGTCATCTTCCAGGTCAGTACAATGTTCAAGATCCAAGACTCTCAGAAGCTGGTACTTTTGGAAACTCAAAATAGTTTTGCCAGCCTCCCCAAAAAAACCATCAGAGACCTGACAAGAGATAAGTCAATGTCCAAAGAACTGCCACTTGTAGCACTATAGTGATGGAGAGAAAGCCGACGCACATATTTGCATTCAACTTTATTGCCAGAAAGTAGGGTGATGAAGTCCTGAGAGGTGGACATTAGCAAAATGAACTCACGCATCATGCCATATGTTTTGCATGTCTTTACCTGATCATTATTACATATGCCGATGGGCTCAATAATGTTCCGGTCTATGAGGGTGTTGAAATTTTCACTGGATGAAAGCTGTGCTTCTACAAATCCCTCTGCTAACCATCGCCTCATCAGCCTCTTCCTCTTTATGGGATGATCAGATGGAAACATACCAAAATACAAAAAGGCAAGCTTTGGGACCATGGCCAGGAAGACTAGAGAAGCTGTGGACAAGCACCCTTCGCATTCTCTCCAATGTATCATCCTGCTCCAAATGACGCCCAAGATCTCTACACACATCTTCGCAGTTGGGTCCTGTGGGCCAACCATTCTTCCTCAAGAATTGGCCCATGGTAACAAGAGCAAGTGGTTGGCCATCACATTTCTTCAGAACTTCTTTTTGATTCTGGTCGAGTATAACCTGAATATTTTGTTGGGCAAGCTTTCTTGATAAACAACTGCTCTGAGTGTTTATCACCAAGTCTTTTCATTTTGTGCACATAACCATTAGAAGAGCTGCAAGCATTAGCCACTGACTGGATAGTTGTTGTCACCATTACTCTGCTGGTAACAACATTATCTTCTGGGAAGGCAGCTTCAATGGTACTCCACTGATCAGTTTGCATGTCATCAATTACAATGAAATACCTGCAAGAGAAATTGACAACAGAAAGTCAATGATGCCAACCGACAATGGCATAATCAAAATGTGCAGAGCAAACATAGTCTCCATCCTCAACAATCGGTATGTTGTGTAAGCGGCTTTCAGTCTAAATGAGTTGGTCAACACTTCTTTCATGTTACCACCCAATCAGTGCTACGGTGTGTCTGCTTTTCGGTTCAAAGTTCAAACAAAATTAACTCCTGTTCTCAATCAGACCAGATAGTTTGAATGACTTATATTTTGGCATGGAAGTAGGTGTGCAGAACTTGAATCTCATAAGTTTCAAGATAAATACTGTTCTATTCTAAACTCTAATTTAGAAGTGAATAAAATAACAGCAAGAAGTGTATACAAAATCACCAAAAAAAATTACTTTTTCAACCCCAAAAATCTTCAGTGCTAATTAAGATAAGATCCTGGATTCAATTGGTATTACGCATTTATCAGCTATTCAGAGTTCGAGAGGCAATTTGGACATGAAAATTCGCACTTGGATTCATGAACAAACTGCACAACAAAATAAGATAAAACAAAAAAAGAAGATTTTTTTACCTTTTCTTGCCCAGGTGTTTCCTGAGATCTACTGTAAGCTGGTCAACACTAGAGGTATCCACCACTGGCCTGCCAAATTCTTGGAGGATCTCCATGAGCACCTCTCTCGGCCCCCTGTCAGTAGCAGAAACCCAAGCCCGCAGATTGAACTGCCGGCCGACGTCGCTCTCGTAGACCTCCCTGGCAAGGACGGTCTTGCCGGAGCCATGGATCCCGACGATGGAGATCACCTTGAGCTGCTTTACTAGGCCCTCTGCCTCGTCGGTCAACTGCTGCACAAGCTCGTCCCTGGGACCGTCGATGCCGACGAGGTCGGCCTGAAGTGTGTGCGGATCAGATCCAGACGAACAGGAAGACGATTCAGCGTGCCGGGTAGAGGAGGTAAGTGTTACAACCAGTGGGTGATGGCGTACGACTACGGGGGCACGACCAGGAAGACAAGGCGTATTGTATCGTTTACGTTTGTTTTAGCTTATGACTTGTGGGTCCATGGGACCAGAACTATGTTTCCCTTTTAAGCTGGCCAGCAGTGCCGTGTAAGACTCAGTTAAGAAAAGAAATAGAACTTGTGAGCGACAGGGGAATTCCTCTGCTCGTCGTCGTCCGAGATCCATCTGTTCTTCTCACGTCTCCGGCGATCGCCGGACGCCACCGCGGTTATTGTTACGTGGTATCAAAGACCTATCCTTCCTCGGCTATCCAAGGTGCTTCCCTCCTCGGTGCTTCGTCAGCGGCGGCGGCGGATTTCGGCAAGCCTCACCAACACGGCCCCAACTACCCATCGCTCCGCGAAGTTCATCCGGTGGTAAGCACTTCCCCTACACCTACCTCGGATCTTCCCTACCTATCGGTGCGTTTTCTCAGTAATTTGGTGTAAGCAAGTCGTAGCGAACAGCGTCCCGCCAAGTGTTCGACGAAATTCCCAGTTGCTTTTCCTCACCCTCGATCGATTTTCTTCCTCGTACGATGAATCCAAACGGCTCCGGTGGGGTTTATTTCGACAGGACGTGCGGTCTGAGTAATCCGCGCATGTCTAGTTGAAACTACCGTAAATCCGACCAACGGATCTCGTACTCTTGATCGGGTGAGCGTGATCTCTGTTCCTTCTATCGTTCGTCACTTCACTCGCCTCCAATTTTGGTTGATCTCACGGCTTGGGTTGTGAGGCGGTACTCACGTGAAATTCGCGTGGCCGCCGAAAGTGATCCCATCGGTTTTGGAGGCGCTCCTCGGACTAGGATTGATCGCAGATGCGAGAGGGTTGCGGGACTAGTTTCCGTGTAAAATTCGTATCGTTGTTGGTGACTCCGGTTCGAGGTATTGGCGGCCTTGTGTTTTGCGATCCCACACTTTCGTATCACCGTGGCCGGCTCCCCGAAGAGCAACCACGGCTGCCGGGCAACCTTCTGCTCAGACTAGAATTCTGATGGATCAGTTGTCAACAAGTGCTGATGAGGAGCGCGCTCGTTGGACCGAAGTCCTGGACAACTTTAATCTTATGTTTCAGCGAATGAATGACTTGGGGCAAATCCAACAGGAGGTCAAGGAACAAACTTTGTCAAAACCAATGCCAAGGTACAACAATGCACTGATGATCAACGGTTTATATCACAACAGGTCAGGGCCAACGGCCAAGCAGTAGCACAGCTCACTCTTCGACAATTTGAGAGGGATAATGGCTCAGTACATGATGTTTCAGCAAAGGTCGGGCGTAAGCTGAATTTGAGAATGTCTTTGCTCCGGGGGTTCCAGGCCACCTCCCGTGCAACCTTGCATGACCCTAGACCTCATTCACCACAACCAAGGGATAACTTACCCCATCATGCTCTTCCCAAGATTTATTTTCCCACCTTTGATGGCAAACAACCAAAGATCTGGCTGACCAAGTGTGCCAAATATTTCAAGATATACAAGATTCAAGCTGATTTGTGGGTTGAAGCAGCTTCTATGCATTTGGAAGATAATGCAGCAAAGTGGTGGGAAACATATCAGTTGCAGCATCCTCTTGTCACTTGGAATCAATTCTCTCAGGCTGTAGTGGCTCAATTTGGTAGTGAGGATCAAAGATCTGCCATCAATGATTTACTGGACCTTAAACAGACCTCCTCAGTGGAAGATTACACTACTCAGTTCCAATCTCTGCAATATGATGTCTCAATGCATGGTGGCCACTATGATGCATTGTTCTTTGCCACTCGGATGTCAGAGGACTGAAGGAGGATATTAGAGCAGTGGTAGAACCACAATTGCCATCTACTGTGGAACGAGCAGTGGTCATTGCTAAAATCCAACAGAAAGTCCTCGAAAGAGCAAAATCAAAATTTCCCACCAAGGCAATGGCGTGCAAACAACCAATGGTCAAACCAGAGGCAAGGCAATATGGCTCACTGTGGCGAGACAAGCAGCTTAGAGACTACAGGAAAGCAAACAACCTTTGCTACCAATGTGGAGAAAAATATGAACCAGGTCATGCTGATAGTTGTGCTAAGAGGACCAGAGCCCAAGTCAATGCATTGGTAGCCAATGACTTGGATAAAGAAATAGATGAGGAACTACTGAATGAGCTGGCAATAGATGACATACTTCAAGAACAATTTGGCCAGTTGTCCATTAATGCTTTGATGGCAATGAAGGCACCGAAGCTTTCAAATTGAAAGGAACCGGCCCGCAGTAAAACCATGTTGATATTATCGGACGGTGGCAAAGACTAACACATTTGTCGGCACCAACTTTGTTAATCCGGTGAATCGCCAGCGATCAACATCCCAACTATGAAAGTAAAGTCGCCTAATGGATCCCCGGATGGCAACATCAAAATTAGTACCTCGCCTAAAATGGTACATTCAAGGCCATACCTTTGTGACAGATATGATTGTGTTGGATTCATTACCTTATGATGCCATACTGGGATATGATTGGCTAAAAGCACAAGGGAAAATGGTGTTTGATTGGGCAGCAAAGACACTGAGCCTAGAAACAAGCGGTGTGGTGATCACCATTAAGGGCATTCCACATAAGGACATGGAGTCGAGTGCAATTACAACCAAGCGGATTGGGAAAGCTTTGAAAGGCAATGATGTTTGGGCTTTTTGTTGTTGTACACACTGCCACTGATAACACAGATATCCAATTGTCAAACATCAACAGCCAGCAAGAAGGAATGCAAGATCTACTAGTCCAGTATGCTGATTTGTTTCAGAACCCCAATCACTTACCACCCCAGAGAGGGTATGATCATGCTGTCCCTCTCTATCCTAATGCTGTGCCTGTGAATTCTAGACCATACCACTACAGTCCACATCATAAGACAGAAATTGAAAATCAAGTGAAAGAATTGTTAGCTGCTGGTCTGATCACTCCTAGCCATAGCCCCTTTGCTTCACCAGTCCTGCTAGTCAAAAAAAGGATGGCCAATGGAGATTTTGTGTGGATTATAGGAAGCTCAATGACTTGACAATCAAAAATAGATTTCCAATGCCCATTGTGGAGGAGATATTAGATGAATTAGCCTGGTTCAAAATTCTTCACTAAATTGGACATGAAATCGGGATATCACCAAATTCGAATGATACCCGAAGATGAACATAAGACAGCTTTCAAGACCCACCAAGGACACTATGAGTTCAAAGTGATGCCATTTGGCCTTACCAATGCTCCAAAGAACATTCCAGTGCTTGATGAATCGATTCTTCGCAACCCTTCCTTAGGAAGTTTGTCTTGGTTTTCTTGGATGATATCCTCATCTACAGCACTTCTATGGAGGAGCATTTGATACACATTCAGCAGGTGTTTGAGACACTTAGAGTAAACAAGCTATACCTCAAACTGTCCAAATGCAGTTTTGCTCAGTCCAGTATTGACTACCTTGGCCACATTATCTCAGACAAAGGTGTAGCAACTGACCCTGCCAAGACTAATGATATGCTAAAATGGCCTACCCCCAGTAACATGACTGAGCTGAGGGGATTTTTAGGTCTCACAGGGTACTATAGGAAGTTTGTCAAGCATTATGGCCTTATAGCAAAACCTCTGACCAACATACTCGAGGCTAAAGCAGTTTCATTGGTCAGAATCTGCACAGGAAGCATTTGATAGACTTAAAGAGCCATGTCCTCCACACCAAGATCGCTCTCCCAGATTTCAACATTCAGTTTCAAGTGGAAACTGATGCCTGTGCAGAAGGTGTTGGAGCTGTCTTAATGCAAAAAGGCCAGCCTATTGCCTATATGAGCAAAGCATTAGGTGACAAGCACAAAAATCTTTCAATCTATGAGAAAGAATTCTTGGCACTGATTATGGCAGTGGAGAAATGGAGACCTTACCTGCAAATTCAAGAATTTCAAATCCTCACTGATCACAAGTCCCTGTCTTATCTGAATGAGCAAAACCTACATTCTGACATGCAAAGGAAGGCCATGACCAGACTAATGGGTCTAAAGTTCAAAATTCGTACAAGAAAGGGAAGGAGAACTTAGCGGTGATGCTCTTTCCAGAATGTCCCACCTCATGGCTTTGCAGACAATATCCTACATACAACCACAATGGATTCAAGAAGTTCTTAACTCATATGCAACTGACCCCCAAGCTCAAGAATTGCTCACTCAGTTGGCTATTTCCAGTCCTAATGCTCAAGGGTTTAGTCTGCAACAGGGCCTCATCAAGAAAGGTCCACTTATTTGGATTGCTAGTAACTCAGCACTCCAGACCAAAATCATTGCAGCTTTTCATTCTTCAGCTATTGGTGGCCACTCAGGAGTCAATGCTACTTATCATCGACTGAAAAGACTATTCTATTGGAAGGGCCTCAAAAGTGATGTGGACAACTATGTGAAACAGTGTGTCATCTGTCAGCAGAGTAAGCACTTGCACACTCATCCAGCAGGCTTGCTGCAACCTTTACCAATACCAAATGGTATTTGGCAAGCAATATCTATGGACTTCATTGAGGGTTTGCCAAAGTCTGAAGGTTATAGTGTTATCTGGGTCATTGTAGACAGATTCACTAAATTTGCCCATTTCTTACCCCTCAAACACCCATACACGGCTCCAGCTCTTGCCCAAGTTTTCTTTGATCAGGTAGTCAAACTGCATGAGTGCCCTTGGCGCATTGTGAGTGACAGAGATAGAATTTTCATCAGCAATTTTTGGAAAAAAATGATGGAATTATACAAAATCGAGTTGGACATATCAACTTCATATCATCCACGGATCGACGGCCAAACTGAGAGAGTCAATCAATGCCTTGAAATGTACTGCGATGTTCAAGTGCAAGACTCCCCAGCTACTTGGAAGAAATGGTTGCCATTAGCACAACTGTGGTATAATTCTTCTTTCCACAGTGCATTAGGCTGCTCTCCTTTTAAAGCATTATTTGGTTATGAGCCTAACCTTGGAGCTGAGGTCACTGCTACACAAGACACAATGCCTGAACTCACTGATATCATTGAACACCGAGAAGCTCATTTTCAGGTGTTAAGGCAAAGACTGCAGTATGCTCAGAACAGGATGAAAATGCAGGCTGACAAGAATCGAGTTGATCGGCAATTCAATGTGGGAGATCAAGTTCTGCTCAAGTTGCAACCATATACCCAGTCCTCGGTGGCCAGTCGACCATATCCCAAACTGTCATACAAGTTTTTTTGGTCCATATGAAGTGCTGGAACGTGTGGGCAAGGTGCTGCAACGTCGCCTCGTCCGCAAAGGAAATGCTGCCATACCACAGGTGCTCGTTTCGTGGACCGGGCTGCGAGTCATCTACTACCGGGAAGATTACTACGTGCTCAAGTCGCGCTTTCCATCAGCGCCTGCTTGGGGACAAGCAGGATCTTCGGCGGGGGAAGCTGTTACAACCGGTGGGTGATGGCGTGCGACTACGGGGCACGACCGGGAAGACAAGGCGTATTGTATCGTTTACGTTTGTTTTAGCTTATGACTTGTGGGTCCATGGGACCAGAACTATGTTTCCCTTTTAAGCTGGCCGGCCGGTGCCGTGTAAGACTCGATTAAGAAAAGAAATAGAACTTGTGAGCGACAGGGAATTCCTCCGCTCGTCGTCGTCCGAGATCCATCTGTTCTTCTCACGTCTCCGGCGATCGCCATCGGCCACGGGTTGTTCAAGATAAGGCCGGCGGCGAAGACCCCGTACCTCTTCTCTCCCTCCGGTGCGCCTCCTCCGGTATTTTCTTGAGGAGCTGGACCTCGGCGGCCAGCCGTTGGCGGGACAGCGGGGTCTTCGGCGATCGGACGGTCGGCGGCTGGCAAGGATGCTTGCTGCTCCCGGGTAACATGGTACAGAAGCGATCTATGCGATCCTCGATTTGGTGAGCCGTTCACGTAGCTCGTCAATCGACGAGCTCAAAGACGGCTCCCCGATCCTTCCTCCCCCGGCGAAATCTGCTCATCGATTGTAGCAACGATCATACGGAGCTCTTTCTCCAGCGATTTGATGTCGCTCTTGAGGCCCTTGTGCAGCTTGTATTTCCCTTCTACCGGTGAGAAGAGCCTCGGCGGGATGGTTTTGATGAACCCGCTCAACGTGGCGCTCAACGGGGCAGCCTCCATCTCCGTCTCTCTCTCTCCAAATTAGAGTGGAATGAATGAATGATCCGCCACCAACAATCCCAGAACCGGGAGAAACGCGCGCGCCATATGTTTTGAGAGTACTGTGATTCTTGTGCAAAGTATCTTTATGGATACCAAAAGTCTCTAGCTCCAATGGTTAGAGCTTTCCGATGTCATCCCTCGTGTCTTTATTTCGACTATGTGAACGAATTTTAGGTTGAGGTAATAAAAAAATCTCCTTGCTAGTGTAGCCAGTGTTTGGGTTTTTTTTCCGTGATTGGGAAGTATCGCTTTCTTCTTAATGAAATATGGTAGGGGCGTCTCCCCCCTCGGTCATGTTTTCTAAGGCAACAAACTATTATACACAATTAATATGTTACTGAAACTTTAATGTCCATTTGCAATGGCAAAACTTTAGAGTCATAATTTTTTGCTGCTAAACTTTAGTCCTTATTTGGGTGTTTGGATCCATGGCAAAAGGTGCAAAATAAGGGTTCCTTCACGCCCTCAATGTTTTTAGCCCAGTTTACTCCTAAATATTTCATAGGGAAGGAACTTATAGGGCAATTAAAAGTACTGGCTGCTAGGAAGCTTTCTTCATCATCTAAGTTTAGGGGAATGATCTCACTTTTATGGAAATTCACCCTCATGCCTGAAATTTGCTCAAACCACATAATTGTTTGTTTTAGGTTTAGTAAATGTAATGGTTCAACACTACTAAATAAGATTGTATTATTTGCATATTGCAGAGATATGATACCATTTGTCCTAAAGTCATTTAGCACACCTCTAATAGTGCCTCTACTAGCTGCCTTATCTAACATTCTTGTGAAAGCATCTCCAATTAAGTTAAAAAAGAGGGGGTGAGAGGGGGTCTGGAATCTTAAGTTGCAGTATGTTTTGTGCTGTGTGGAGGCTTTGGAAGCAAAGGAATAAGCTTTGTTTTCAGAGTATAGCTTGGAAAGACATGAGATCTCTACTCTTGAATCTGGCAACCATGCTACAGAGATGGATTTTACTCTGTCCACAAGAAAAGAGGCACGAGTTTCTGCAAGGATGGGAGAATTGAGATACCTAGCTACAAGACCAGCAAGACTTCATGGTTAGATCAAATGGATAACAAGTGAGAAAATTTATTTTTTCAGAAAGCACATAACTGGAAAGACACGAAAGTTCTTGAGGAGGTCAAGCTTATGCTATTTGAGAGCTTACCGGGAGATGACAATAGCAAGAAAGGGAAACTGGTTTGGTTTGGGAGACCTGGGTGCCTCGACATGAGATCGATGACGGCTAGCAATGTCAAGTTGTCCATTATCTTGATTCTTTTTCTATGTAGACAAAAATTGGTTCATGATGGCCAGTTAGGTACGAGCAGCCACATTGTTGCTCAAAAGCAGTCCATAGCGAGTAAAATAATATTCCCTCCGTTTTAAATTAAATTATAGTTCATTTGGTTTTTTACCCCTAAGTTTGACAATTTGTCTTATTTCAAAAAATTTATGCAAATAAACATTTTGTTAATAAAATAAGGCACAATAAAAGAAGTGATATTATTAAATCAAGTAGTCAAAATTAGCATAAAAAATTAACTGAACTATAATTTGAAACCGAAGTTAGTACCTACTAATCATTCCAAATTATAGTTCATTTGACTTTTTCTACCCAAAGTTTGACCACTTGTCTTATTCAAAATTTTGTGCAAAAAATCATTTCTTTTGTTGTGGCATGCTTTATTAACAAAAGATCATTAAGAATGACTTAAATTTAACTATGTTTATCGATTTTTATTTTGAAGAAGATAAGTGGTCAAACTTATGGTTAAAAAGTCAAACGAATACCAAGTACGTCATCGCTCCCCGGAGGGCAACACGCCGTTATGCGTGGATGCCGACACGGTCGCGATAACCACCCCTACCGCAGTGGTTGTTGGCGCCTCTCCACGACGGTTGAAGACTGAAGCGGTTCGTTGGTAGGATTCTGCGTAAGATGTCGGTGCCGTTGTTGCCCCTACCAGTGGAGGTGATGCTACCGAAATCAGCGTTGCCACACCGCAAAGAGGATCGCCGTTGGGCCTCTATCACGTGTCCCCCGTTTCTAAACAGGGGAAGTCTTTGGAGATGCAACGGATGGGGTTCATCGACACGGACGACACAACCCTCTACGGCGGCAAAGGAGGTCTACGAGAGCATATTCGGCGACGACCCCAACCCTTCACATAAAGAGGCTCTGTGTGAGATCATGATTGGTGAGGGGCCGAGGCGATCGAGACGCCACGCAAGCCACCGCATTTGATCGTTGATGACGGCTAGGCAAGTATGGCTAGCGAGTAAAGAGCAACTCCAACAGTTTGCCATTTATGTTTGACATTCTTATATTTTGGCAAAAGATAAAAAAAAAAAAAACAAATCTCCAACAGTTTTGCATTTAGGTTTGGCAATTTGGACGGAGTTGGCAAAGAGGCCGGTTGCGCGGTATTTATGCGCGTGCTACAACGTTTGGCATACGTATTAGAAGAGGTGGAAGGGTATAAACATAATTTTGTTTCTATCTCGGGGTTCCCTGATGTAAGTTTTCAAGAGGTGGAAGGGCATAAATAAAATTTGTTTCTCTCTCGGGGTTCCCGAAATAAGTTAGATATGAGTTTGACAAGTGAATTATACCAAACTGTAGGAGATAAACTCTTTTTGACTTCATTTGGATTTGGGAGTTGGCAAACAAGGGCAATTGTCAAACCACAAATGGGGGATTTGTTGGAGTTGCTCTAATAACGTTTGATCTCCTTCTATTAGGGAGGGATGAATTGATTGTATAACTCAAGTCCCCCTAGGGCGTAATTTATGGCACATTGTTGTAAAGTTTATTATTTTTGTTTTAATATAAAAGATGTGCAAAGCTTTTGCGTATTCGAGAAAAAAAAAAAAATTGAAACAAAAGCAAGTACTCCCTATGTCCCATAGAGTTTGTCATTTTTGACTTTGAACTTCATGTTTGACCATCCGTCTTATTCAAAATATTTATGCAAATCATAAAATAAATTAATCAATATTCAAGTATCTTTATTGATAAAATAAGTCGTAACAAAATAAATTATATTCGTGCAAAAAAAATTTGAATAAGACGAAGATCGAAAAAGATGATTTGCGAATCAGGGGTGACAATCTCGGTGGGGACGGAGGAAAGTCTTGGCTAACTAAAACAATGTGAGACAAGTTCATATATAGCAAAAGTACCCATAGGACTACCAATAGAGATTTTTTTTTTTTTTTTTTTTACTTTTTCTTACTGCTCCCTCTTTCTTTCTTGATCGATGATGGCTAGTTAGGCAAAGTTGTCCATTATCTTGATTCTCGCAGGGCTGATATTATTATTCCATTATTCTTATTCCCGCACTCAGAGTTGGCCGCCATTATCTTGATTCTTGCGGCGCTGGTATTATTATTTTATTCCATTATTCTTATTCCCGCACTCAGAGTTGGCTGTCATCCACATTCTTTCTCGTCACCGAGTTTCCCTCTTCTTTTTCATTTTTTTTTTCTTCTGCATATTTGTTGGGCTACTGGGCTTGAGTTGAGATGATAATGATGGAGTAAACACCTGCATCTCGCCTAACTTTACCTCGGAAAGAAAGAAATGGAGGCTGCAGTAAGTTCTTCCTTGGGCGCCATGGGCCCTGTTCTCAGGAAGCTCGATCTGCTGGTAGCTCCTGAATCAAGGCTGCGGAAGAGGGTAAAGGACGGAATCAGACTCCTTAAGCAAGATCTTGAAGAAGTAAGCTCCGCCCTCTTGGATCTATCGATGCTGGAAACTCCCAACCTCAGGGCCAAGTGCTGGATGGAGGAGGCGCGGGAACTGTCTTATCATGTTGAAGACTTCATCGACGAATTGATGCTGATGCGCACAGATGCCGGTTCCAAGATAAGAGCCGCCAGCCAGCATAGGGTTGGTCGCGTGAAGATTGCTCTGCTTCCGGCTCCGCCGAGGCGCAGCACAAGGATTGCCAAGATCGCTCAATTGAGGGATCTACTGTTGCAGGCAACCGAGCGGCTCGAAAGGTACCAGCTTGATGCTTGTTGCTCCAGCCCCAGCCATATGAATTTGATCACTCAGCAACGCCGGGCTCCGGCGTTGTATGGAGATGCGGCCAATCTTGTGGGAATCGAGGACTCCAGGACCAAACTGATTGAAATGCTTACTGGGGAAGCAGAGCAACAGCTGAAAGTGGTATCCATTGTCGGGCCTGCAGGTGTTGGTAAGACCACTCTGGCGAAAGAAATTTTCCGTGAACTTAGAGGCCAATTTGAGTTGCGGGCATTTGTACATGCTTCGCGAAAGATTGACATGAGAAGGCTTTTTGGGAGCATTCTCTCCCAAATTCAGCCGCACCAACCCTCTGTTGCTGGTACAGTGCAGAGCCTCATGGACACTATTCAGGAACAACTCCGAGATAAGAGGTATTTTTGTCTGCCACTTTATTTTTAGCTTTCCTAGGCGTCAAACTTATTACAATGGCTTAGTGGACTCGTTACTTGGTGTTATTAAGTAGGTCAACAGTTTTGCGATTTGTATCTCAGATCTTGAGGCCCTGTTTGGAATGCGTTCCATGTTCCTGCATTTTTCTTGTGTGATTCCTCGCAATTCCTGTGAAATTTCTGCATTCACTCTACCAAAAGCATGTTGATCCAATTTACAATGGTGTCACTAGCTACCTTATGTGCAACTGCACCAGACTATTATGTGAAATTTTACTGTGATTACTAGTTTCTACTAGATAGTCTAACATGCTGAAACACATACCCACATCCTACACTACGTGTTGATTCAAAGATGAATGTGAGTGACATAGCAAACTTGTTTTGCTCTCACTCATTTATTCAAATGTGACCACCATACTTATATAGATACTTTATTATCTTCATCTGGTTGTTATAGACTTTTATCAGATATAAAGCATACTTGTTATATTATTTTTTTACAGGTATCTCATTGTAATTGATGATTTATGGGAAGAAACAGCATGGGACATTGTAAGAGGTGCTTTTCCAGAGGGCACTAATTGCAGTAGAATTGTAGCAACTACAGAAAATATGAATGCAGCTCTTAAGTGTTGTAGTTATATGGCAGATAATAGTTTGAAGATGAAACCTCTTGGCAATCAAGACTCTGGATACTTATTCTTCAATCGAGTTTTTGGCTCTGAACAACAATGCCCTGATGAACTGAAAGAAGTTTCATATGGTATCATAAGAAAATGTTGTGGTCTTCCACTGTCCCTCATCCATGTAGCTGGTCTTTTAGCAAGCATAGACTACTCAGAGCTATGGTATCATGTACTTGATCATTTATGCTCCATTCTTAATAGAAGTCATACAGTTGAAGATATCCAGAAAAAAATACTAAGCCTTAGTTACAATAGTCTTCCTCCTTGTTTGAAGACATGCCTGTTGTATTTCAATATGTACCCAGAGGGTTACATAATGTGGAAGGTTCATCTGGTGAAGCAATGGATAGCTGAAGGTTTTATTAATGCAGCAGAAGGAAAAGACAGAGATGAAATTGCAGAGGGCTATTTTGAGGAGCTTGTCAATAGGGGAATGGTCCAACCTATGAAAATTGACTACAATGATGAGGTGTTGTCATGTACAGTGCACCATATTATATTTGATCTCATTAATCATAATTCCAAGGAAGAGGAATTTATTGCTGCAATAGATTACTCTCAACCCATAACAGGATTTTCTACAAAGGCCCATCGAACGTCCTTCCGATTCAGTAGTGCCAAATATGCAAAGCAACCAGAAGGGATAGCAATGTCACAATTGCGATCAATTGGGTTCTTTGGACTCCTTAAGTGTATGCCTGCAGTTGTGGAATTTAAACATCTCCGAGTTCTAATCCTCGAATTTTGGGGCAATCATGATGGACATTACGAGGATGAACCTCTCAAGAATCTGCATATTATTTCAACTGAGATATTTGAAGATTTCAAGTGATGTCATGGTTGAACTACCGGAACAGATGCAAGGGCTACATTATTTGGAAACACTAGAAATAGATGCAAGAGTATCTGCAGTTCCTTTTGATATTGTCCATCTTCCAAATCTGTTGCATCTTGGTTTTCGAGATGCAATAAAGCTACCGGATGGGATTGGCCGTATCAAATCTCTAAGTACACTACGGTATTTTGACCTCAGTTGTAACTCTGAAGAGAATATAAGGAGCTTAGGGCAGTTGACAAACCTCCAGCATCTTCATCTAACCTGTTCTGCAGTTCTAGCCAGTGACCAACTGAAGAGAAAGCTGATACCTCTAGCTTTTTCTCTTGGGAAACTTGGCAATCTCAAATCTCTCACCCTGACTCCTGATGCATTTAGAACAGCCATTTTGTTTGATATTTCGAGCAGTATCTTCTCTCCTTCCTTCTTTCTTCAGAGACTTGAGTTGTTGCCACCAATTTGCTTCTTTTCCAGACTGCCCACTCGGTTTAGTGAACTGCACAAACTCCGCATTTTGAAAATTGTGGTGAAAGAACTGCAGGGAAATGATATTAATAACATTGCTGGATTACCTTCCCTCGTAGTTTTCTCACTATATGTGCGGACAGCTCTGACTGGAACCATCATCTTTCGTACCATGGCATTCCCAGCTCTCAAGTACTTCAAATTCACATGTGGTGTGATGTCCTTGACTTTTCAGGCAGGAGCCATGCCCAGTCTTCAAAGGCTCAAGCTTTGTTTCAATGCCCATGGAGATTGCCGAGTGCTCAATGGCATTGAGTACCTGTTAAACCTTCAGGAGGTTGCTGGACGAATTGGGGTCCTCCCAGGTGCTGATGAATTCGAATGGACGGTTGTCAAATTATCGTTTGAGGACACCATTAGAAAGCATCCAAGATGTCCTAGATTTGACTTACAATTGGTAGATTTCATAGAGGAAACAGATGCTCCTTTAAATAAGTTTTTCTGAGGCGACATGAAGGTTCATCAAGTGAACATGAGATTATAGAGAAAGCTTCCACAGAAGATACCGACAACGTTGACAACAGGTATGGGTTCTTATTCGGTAATTCTTCACCCATGGACCAGATTATAGAGAAAGCTTCCACAGAAGATACCGACAACGTTGACAGCAGGTATGGGTTCTTTTTCGGTAATTCTTCACCCATGGACCATCTTTACTATTACTAAGGGCAAAGTACATTGCTACACGTCAGCGGTCTCACACTCCGTCTCATACAATGCCACGTAGGATTTTTTTTGCTTACGTAGAGGATAGAGAAAGGTGAGAGAGAAAGAGGTCGTTGTTTCACGAAACAACCACCTCATGAGCTAATATTTAGGACTATGAGACAACTATTATACCATTGTATTAGTTTTTGTTGTCATGCATCTCACAAGTTTACTTTTATTTTGTGCATAAATTTATGAATTGTTAGTTACTACGAGACAACTTAAGAAACAACCATTATATATGTTGTCTATTAATTGTCTTAAAATTACGTGGCACTACATAAGACCACCTATGAGACAACACAAATATACTTGCCCTAAGTGGAGGTTCCTAACAAAGCCGCCACATCTTATAAGGTGCACTATAAAAGAAGATAAATTCTAAAAATTCTCAAAAAAATCATAAAGATCTTGTTGATTCAGTAGACTAATCACCACTGCAAATAATAGGTATTATATTTATTCTAATTTCTAAAAGAATATTCACCTCTGCTGTCATAAAACATGTAACCCTAAATCCACATTTAAATTACCCACCTATACCATTATGAAACACAATCTCAATTAACCTATGGAAATTGCATCCAAATTATACACTGGGCAATTGTTATAGGTAATTCAAGTAACCACTTAAATATGCATCTAATATGCAAAACATTGGTGCTTCAAACAGGGATGATGCCTTCTACAGGTACAAGATGCCCAGAATGATTACCAAGATAGAAGGCCGTGGTAATGGTATCAAGACAAATGTTGTGAACATGGTTGACATAGCAAAAGCACTTGCCAGGCCAGCTTCCTATACAACCAAGTACTTTGGATGTGAGCTTGGTGCACAGTCTAAATTTGATGAGAAGACAGGGATTTCCTTGGTTAATGGGGCTCACGATACTGCAAAGCTGGCTGGTCTCCTTGAGGTATTCATCAAGAAGTATGTCCAGTGTTATGGGTGTGGGAATCCTGAGACTGAGATTGTCATATCAAAGACCCAGATGATATCACTGAAATGTGCAGCCTGTGGGTTCGTCTCAGATGTTGACATGAGGGACAAGCTCACAACCTTTATCCTGAAAAATCCACCAGAACAGAAGAAGGGAGGAAAAGACAAGAAGGCCATGAGGAGAGCTGAGAAGGAACGCCTGAAGGAAGGTGAGGCTGCTGATGAGGAGATGAAGAAACTGAAGAAGGATGCAAAGAAGAAGGGCGGTGCATCTACCAAGGAGTCCACTGCCAAGGGTTCAAAGAAGAAGGCTACTGCTGCTGGCTCTGATGAGGACCACTCAACCTCTCCAACTCGCAGCCATGATGGTGACCATGCAGCTGCAGATGAGGAAGAGGATGATGATGATGTCCAGTGGCAGACTGACACTTCTATTGAGGCCGCGAAGCAGCGCATGCAGGAGCAGCTGAGTGCAGCAACTGCTGAAATGGTGATGCTGTCCACTGAGGAGACTGAGAAGAAGAAGAAACAGGCAACACACAAAGATGGAATTGCTAATGGTTCAGCAAAAGAAGTCCCTGATGAGAAACCTGCTGTCACTAAGCCTAGTCCCTATGATGAACTGGTTGGAGACATTAAGGCTAGCCTGGGAAGTGCTCCCACACCTACCCAGCTCAAGGCTGTGCTGGCTTCCTCAACCCTTCCTCCCCAGGACGTGATGAATGCTCTCCTTGAGGCTCTCTTTGATGGTGTGGGCAAGGGATTTGCGAAGGAGGTTGTGAAGAACAAGAAGTACCTTGCAGTTGCTGTGCCAGATGAGGTTGCCCAGACCCTCCTGGTTCGGGCCATTGAGGCTTTTGGTGGCAAGTGCAACCCTGAGGCGCTGAAGGAGGTCCCTGTTGTCCTGAAAGCCCTGTATGACGGAGATATCCTGGAGGAGGAAACCATCGTGGACTGGTACCATGCTGCTGTTGCAGATGGAAAGGACTCCCAGGTCATCAAGAATGCCAAGCCCTTCGTCGAGTGGCTCCAGAGCCGAGTCGGAGGAAGAGGACGATGAGTGAAGATGCGGAGCTGCTCTACAGCTGCCCATGCTGCACTTAATATTACATATTTCAATTAAGTTGCTAGTGCTTATATGGTGTGATCGTGTGTCAGTGTCCGAGTATTGTCTATGTCTAAAACTATTAATTGTCTGGTTTTCTGTCAGTTTGGTGTCTGTTGGATGTCACGGTTTATTATGCTCCTTTGGATTGCTACTATAATAATATTTGCTTTGGTTGTGTTTTATAACCTTACAGCATTTTCTTATTGCAATGTTGGTTACGTATTTTAAAGGGTTCGGATGATGGAATCTAAATGAAAGGTAAGGCACCGTTTAAGGCGTCTTCATAACGGAAGATGGCTTGTGAGCTCTCATGGTGATGTGTTCCATTTTTGCCGATCGCTACGAAACAGATTCATGCAGTTAGTGCATATACATTGATAGTCAAAACTTTTAAACTTTGCATTTGTTGTTTTATTAGTTACTATAGTGCATGTTGAAGCCTAAAACTTTTTCAATTTTGTACTAGTTGTGATTGCAAAAACTGTTCTTTTGTATGGAAAAAATTGGATAATTTGAAGCTGTTACCACTTCAATCATATGCCAGTTTGTCTCCTGTCTTATCATAATGGCCTACTACCTCTGTCCCATAGACTTCGGCGTTTTTGACTTTTGAACTTCATCTTTGACCATCCGTCTTATTTAAAATATTTATGCAAATCATAAAATAAAATAATCAATATTCAAGTATCTTCATTGATAAAATAAGTCATAAAAAAATAAATTATATTTGTGCAAAAAATTTGAATAAGACGAAGCATCAAATAAGATGGCACGGAAACCAGGGGTGACAAAGTCGAGTGGGGACGGACGGAGTAGTGGACTGCCGTATTCCTGTCATCGGAATTGTCTCTAACACAACAACCTACCTTGGGCCTGGCTTGAACTAAAATGGGAGGTACTATTTGTGTGAATAGTATGATGATGATCTTTCTCCATGACATAGGCCCTAATGGGCTAGACATGACATCTCATATCACCTAGTTTGTTTTCTTATCCAATATATATTCTCATATCTATCTATCATATTATAGGTTAAAAATTGTAAACAAGCTCATTTATGACCAATCAGATTTCTAACTATGCTCCAGTGATGGCGGTAGTTGGTTTTTGGCTAGGGAAGAGGCTCATTGGTGGAGCCTAGCAGGGGCCAAGGGAATTTCCCTGCTCTCGGTTGGAGGTTCAGTCTGATGGTCGGCTGTAGGGTCGTCTTGTTTGTTTTTTTTTTCCTTACTGGTGATCCAGTGTCTTTGTATTGTTGGCGGTGGTGTGGGTGTGTGTGTGTGTTCGGGTCTATGTATGACTCTCTTTTTTCTTCTATTAATACAATGATACGCAGGACGCAGTGCGTGTTCGAGGAAAAAAAAAGTGATGGCGGTAGTTTTCTAGCCAAACTCCATTTACCAAGTTTAGGTTTTATTAGGGCTCATGATGATTCCATTGTAGATTTGTAGGTTTGTGGACCAGAATAGGTGGACATAGGGGGTCGACTTAGTTTTTGATCCGCTTTTAGGGGTTTTGCAGATCTGATAGTTCAGTGAGTCAATAAAATACCGGCAACAAGAGGTGGCCGCATAATTACTAACCGATGTGGATTGGAGAGGAGATCCTTTATCCATTTAGGGCTTGTTTGGATGCTCATGTATTCTCCTCAATGTGTATTGGAGTGGTTGGATTAAGGGGAATACATGCACATCCAAACAAGACCTTCATCTTCAACTATGGGCATAGTTTTTAAGGTGTCGCCTAGTCGCCGCCTAGGCATCAAGGCGCTGAAAAAACCTAGGCGTCCCCATTGCCACGACCAAAAATCAGCAAAATGAGGGAGGAGGGGAGGCAGAAGAGAGAGGAAGAACAAGAGGAGGAATGGGAATGCCAAGCAGTTGTCCCTGCTCCATCCCCATCGGCTCCAGATGCTGTGGCCATCGCAAACTTCTGCAACATCAGACATCTGGGAGGGGCAGCAGCAGTAAGCAACTCTCAATCTGCGATCTACAGGCGACTGGAGGGGATCTGGAAGGGGGGCGGCACCATCAGTGAAGAAGGGGAGAGGAAGAGGTAGGGTGGAATGGTTGTGGGCGGCATCGGTGCAAATGGAGAATGGGAGAGGAAGGGACAGAGAGAAGAAGAGTAGAGAGGGGCGGCGGCGGTGAAGACCTGGAGTGCTTGTCGATGGTGAGGTTTGAGCGAATTAGGTCACACAATATGCCAGGAAGGATATATGGGCTGGTTGGTGGGCTGAGCCTTTCTTAGTGTCTTGTCCTTCTTCTTTTCTTCTTTTATTTTTCTTTTTTTCTTTCCTTTGTGCTGCTGCTTTGAAGTTTCTCACAATCAGTGGCGTCGCCTTGCCTCACCTTACAATCGAAGGGGGTGGCTCGCCACGTCTCGCCTTAGCGCCTTAAAAACTATGACTATGGGTCACAAAATTTGACCAGGCTCCTTTTGGAAAACATAGGCATGATCCATGGCAAACATGGTTAATATTTGCTTGTCATGTCTCAAAATGTCTTAAAAAACTATGGCTATTATTTTTCCAGGTTATCTAGAGAATTCGATCTTCCACCAGCTTCTGGGACTTCATATCACCATAAATCAGGTAGCTTTTTCTTCAGAGTGGCATATTATGGAGCATAAATATCAGTTTCAGTATATCCATTTTTTTTGGTGTAGCCCGAATCTGATTTTAATTTAAAATCTGCTACAAATTTGACAGAACAGTCAGAACTTCTTATTGAACAACATATACTTGTGCTGCGGCTAGTAATGTTCTATGTTAAGGCATGCCAGATAAGGGTTTTGAAAGTCACTGTTCAATCAGCACTATAGTCAACTGTGTGGTTCTGTATCGAAATTGGCCCTATGGCCCAATTAATTAGCATACCTGACTGTCTGTAAAATTTCTATGCGTGCAACTTATGTGTATCATGTTTTCTTTGATGGTATTCAAAATATAAGCGTACATGACTTTATAAGCGTACATGACTTCTTATTTTACAGAATAACTATTGTTTCCTATAATTGACAGTCATGACAGATGAATATGGTAAACATCATATGTTGATAAGCATATTACGGGATGAAAGTGCAGAGCCGTCAAACTTTTTGAAGACATCACAAATAATTTCTCTACCGAGCAAGAGATTGATCAAGGTGGATTTGGGATGGTTTACAAGGTGCCTCTAGTTCTCAATTACAAGTTGATAAACATTATGTATCAAGGCTTTGCCCAATTACTTGTGTTTATGCTAACTAGTGTTGTTAAACAGGGAATTCTTGGAGATGGAATTGTTACCGTGAAAAGACTCTGTGGGCCACGTGGAACTGTAGATGGAGAATTGGCTGATATAGTTGATTGTTTAATGACAGTCAAGCACAGCAATATAGTACGGTTTTTTGGGCTACTGGGGCGCACACAACCTAACGTTATAAAAAAGGGGGCAAAAGCTTGTGTATAGAACAAGAAGATATATTGCTGTGCTTTGAGTATCTGCACAATGGAAGCCTCAGGAGGCATATTACTGGTATGCATATTACTTCAGCATTATTACTGGTAAAGATAATAATGAGATGTAGTTAATTTCGTCTTACCTATTAAACAAAGGCTTAGTTAAGCAGTATAACAGAACTCAGTTCGACTGTGAAATAAGCATAATGCGATCAAAAACTAAAATTTAAAGATTAACTATTGTTAGATAATGTTCATGGATTTTAGGACTATTATGCTTTTGATGGCAAAAAAGACTTCAAGTTCTAAGAATTATCTTTACTTATGCAGAAGAATCTTGTGGGTTTGAATGGCACACTCGTTATCAAATAATGAAAGGAATATGTCAGGGCTTGCATTATCTTCATGAAAATTGTATTATCCATTTGCACCTCAAACCAGAGAATATACTACTTGATGCTAATATGGTGCCAAAAATAGCGGACTATGGTTATGCGAGATTGTTGGGTGAAGATAGACCAACTGCAACTCAAGAAGAAATTGTTACATTTCTGTAAGCTAATTATATGTTGGATAAATACTCCATTGTTTTTCCTATATCTGAGCTTGTTTTCTGGATCCCTATATCTTAATTGTTAATTTTCGTGTAGGGACTATATGGCCCAAGAATATCATGAAGACAGAACAATCAGCTTAAAATCTGACATATACAGTTTGGGTGTTATAATCATGCAGATGGTGACAGGCCACAGGGACCACCACCCTAACATAAAAAGTGTAAGAACAAATTTATCAAATCACTTAGGATAAAGGATCCGTGTCCAAAATTTCACTTTCATTTTCATTTCGTATCTTATCGTTCTTGAGGGCATATTTGGCATATTACGAATTTAGGGAAACTTGGTTACTCAAAAATACATATGGGCATATGGTTGAACTTATTTAGGCAAGGCCTATTTTAGGAGTTTCCATATTCAGTAGATTTTACTTTCTTAGGCATCTATTTTGAGTCTCGGCCACCATGGTGGGAATTTTTGCTTTGTAGCATATTTCTAACAACATACGTTTAACCAACTTGTGAACCGATTTGGCTACAAAATAATGATTGAAACACATATGTGGCTTGAAGTTGAACCCCTGCATCCCCGCACCCCATCATCTTCAGAGGCAACAAGGGAGGCGCCGTTGGTGGCACCACTTAGCCCCCCACCATAGCACATGCATGCAGAGGCTGCCACAACACCCAACCAATTATGGCGAAGGTGGCGGCGGCGATCGACATCTGCGGTTCCCTCCTCTCCTTCCCTTCCCTAACTTGGAAATTGGATCAAGGCTCTAGGTGGCTAGATCTCCATGCCTATTGCCATTGGTTGGATCCACGTGGATCTAGCGGCAAACTATGTTTCTTCATAGCAAAGCAGGTGTTGTCCTGGCATTAGGTCTGGTGGCAGCTGCTTGACTGTAGCTCGTGGTGGAGACCTATGAAACGTACTAGGAATGGTTGGGGGTGTGACAGTGGATGGGGGCAGGCCTTTTGACTATGGTCTCCTCTTCCCAGCCTTCGCAGCCCAACGTCATGGGGGCGCGAGGAGGTGCGTGGCAGTGGTGGATGGCTATCCTCCCTCATCTTCCTTTGCCCCCACAAACATAGCAATTGTGCCTTGTGACGTGGTTAGGTTCCTTGGTTGGCACTTAGCGAGCCATGTCTTTGCTGGCATTGTTTGGTGTGGGCTGGTCTAGTGCTCCTACAGTGTCTTCTCTTAGTTAGGTTGCAGTGGTCCATGTCCATTCTGTTTCGCCATATGGTCGGACTCGCTCTTGGTGGTAGTTGTAGCCTTGCTGGTTAAGAGAGTTGGCAGGTGATCCGACGAGTGAGACTTTTTTCTCTCGAAAATGCAGGAGAGCTGCACATCATTATATTAAGAAGATAATAAAATAGGATAAGAACCCATACAAAACAACACCCATGAAACCCACACACAACACACACACAGCTGTTGCTGCTGCTGCTAGGAAACTAACACGCCTGTGACATAAAGATCATGACTAATGTAGACAGAGAGGTCTAACCACCCAGAGTGAGGGCATCCAAGAGGGATAATCCTCAAGCCTCCACCAAAAACCACAATCTTCTTTCATCTTTAGCTACAGCAAGTGCGCCCGCAACATTTAGGGCTGCTCCATCAAAGGTGCATATGTTGCAGTGTGTCCATAAGGTCGGTCCATGATTCCAGGATTCTGAGAGAGTTAGTTCCAGATGAGATCCTAACATATGCATATGTTAATTCTCGGGGTCACATGTTCCCAACCAAGAGACCCCCCGATTGATCCCGCCAGGATCGCCCGGGGGCTCGGGGGCTACACCAATCGGGTGCGCTCGCGCGCACCCTTATGCTAAGGATTCAGGCCAAGCCCGAGCACTCCAGCCTCGTCTGCTCGGAGCTTGGAGGCTCTCCCGAGCCTCGGGCTCCCGATCGATGAGAGCCCGAGCCTGACCCTTGGCTCCGTTTCAGCCTTCAACTGCATCCAAGGCCGTGCCACAAGAAGACAACGGCTTGTGCCACCAAGTCTCGGGGGCTCCCTGCACCTTTGCCCGCTGGGCGTGGCTTTGCCCCGCTGCTCCCCGATAGGGTCACACGCAGGGCGTGATGCAAGAAGACAAACTCCTCCGCGACCTCTAGGGCACAAGGGCTTCCGGGCCCGCACGTCGGCCCCTGGGGCCGGCACCGAGAAGACTCCAGAAGGCACGTCTAGGGGAGGCCGGTCCAAGACAACAAGATCTGACACACAAGGTGTCAGGGCAAGGCCGCTTTTAGCGCCAAGGCAACTCGATGGTCCACAAGACGGTGCTGCAAGACCTCCTTGGACTCTTGCTCATGTAGACCATAGACTAGAACTGCTATGTAGCTGACCTACCTTCGAATATAAGGGGAGAACGGATCCTACAGAGTGGGGGAACGATCCACGGATGATCATGCAACGATCGCCCACTGCATTCCTCGTTCCATCCACTCCTGCCCTTCACCGAGGGCAAAGCAACCGAGAAGGAGGGCCATAAAGAGCTCCTCCACCGCTATCCGCCGTCTTCCTCCTCTCCGACGAGGTAAAGACTCCACCGGCGTCGAGGCAACCTTAGGATTAGCACCGAGCTAACCCCCTACCAAATCTCTTCCTACACTCTATTGTAACCCCCCGATTTTGGGTGCTCTTGAGTGTAAGGATCATCAGCTACTGGACGTAGTGCATCATGGGCCCGAACCAAGATAAACCGTTGTTGCGTCGTCCACCCAAGTGACCAGAGACACATACTTTGACACTGACTCGAACAATCATGCTTGCCACAGTTTTGACCCCATGACACTTCCTTTCCTTATTAACATGTTACTAGCAGCATTGCCCACTTTCTCCAGCAAAAATGGAAGGATGTTTCTATGGGTTATGGGGAAAAGGCTTGGAGTCCAATCCGAGAAAAGAAACAGAACCAAAACTCTCTTGCAAAGACACATTGGACTTGGGATGACATATTCGGGCACGCTTGGCTTGCTCGCCTCTCCTTTTAAGGGCTAGAGAGTGAATTTAGCTTGCTTGACTTGGTGAAGAAAAAGGATAAAAGTTAGGTGGATACGATATGAATGGGGGTAAAGGCGCATACAAGCCTCCCATCTACTAGCCTGCGCTTATCCATGATTGGCTCGGCCCATATATATATGGGGAGGTAGCCTAGTGTGCGCTGTTGGATCACGAGGTTGTACATGTGGCATCCATCCATATCAAGTATGCATGATAGGTTGCCATGTGAATGAGAGCTTGAAAGCACAAGAACCAATGCGGTGAGCAAGCAAACCAATACCTCTATCTTTGCCCAATGAGGCAAGGGCGAGGTGAGGATCCAAACATCCCTTCATCCGTATTCCATCTCTTCCATAATAACTTAGAGGTGAAGTCACCTTGGCAATGACACAAGGAATCATTTACTCGGGCAAACACTATAATTGTGTGGTCTCTTGTAAGGTTTGCATGTCATGGAGTTCATGGCCTACCACAGTTGTCGAAGACAAGGTGGTATGGCAGCATTGGCTCGGAAAGGAGGGTAAGGTAGCACGGGAGACTTTGATTTGGTTTTTTTGACACAAAATACCATGGGAGAGTTTCCCACGGTGCCACCAAAACTTTTATAAAAACAAACATAGAGGTTACAAGGAGGACTTAAAAAGCAAGAGAAGGGAGGAGCTGTACAAACCCTAGGAAGCTATACGATCTACCACAACTGAAAACTGAAAAAGCAGGAGAAGCAAGGGGGATGAGGGGGTTACAAAGCATCAAGCCGTAAGAAGATTACAACTCTATCGGCTTCCTTAATGCGATGGGATTGAAGAGCAGCTTCATCCTTGAAGTTATGTAGCCATCTATTGAATGAAGCTTGGACTCCATCAAACACACAAGTCTATTCCCGATCTTCCATAACTCCCAAGCAGCAATCGAAAGATCTCCATAAAAAGGGCAATCCGACTAAATGTTTGCTTCTCTCAATTCTTCTATGAATCTCACTATCATTAACCCAATTAATACCAATTTTGTCCCAGCACATCTTGGTAACATCCATCATTGCAGAGTACACATAGGCTATCTGGCTGCACATTGAAGTGACATCTTACCAACTTACTTTTTGTGTTTAATCTATCCAACAAGATCAGCCACGTAAAAAACTTGACTTTGGGAGTAATTTTAGATTTCTAGACCCAATGAAACACTACCGGCATCTGAACCTCAAGGAAAGCTAACTTATAGAGTTTAGAAGCACTGTACTTGTTGGTTCCCCAGCAATACCCTCTGATCCACCCCACTAGGTAGATTAAAATCTTGAACTAGAACTCTCAGGCTTTCCAATTCAGTTCTTTCTTTGGGAAATTGGGATGTTAAATAGCCCTTCCAGCAAGCCAGCTTCAGACAATTCTTGAACTGAAATATCCAGCTGCTTTGTAAATTGAGCAATATTAGGAAACAAATAAACCAAACAATCACCAGCCTAATTATCCTTCCAAAAAAGGCGAACTGAGTGATAGGTCAGGTGGTGTGGCTTGTCGTGGTCGTGCCCACCGCCGGGGTTCGAATCGGACTCGCATAAAAAAACCCCCTCGCTGTGCTCGCTGGCTTGGGCTGCTGGTGCGATCGGCCAGGCTACGGAATGCCGGAAATGCCGTGGGACGTGTGCGCCTTGAGTGCCGCGACGGTCCGGTTGCCGGCCTGGGTTCCGATGTTGCCGGTCCAAGTCGGTTTGGCCCAAGTGGGCATGGGCCAGGGTTCGGGGGTTTTCGGGCCGGTTGCCCGGATCTTCTTCTAAGTGCAATGCCGTAGGGGCGGTTCTTCCCCTACCAGTCCAGTTTTTTTTCCTTCCAAAAAGCACATATGAGCCATCTCCTAACTGACATGAAGTGATGCAGCCATATAAATCCTTTAATCTGAAGACATCCTTCCACCAAAAGGATCCCACCAATCTCTAGACATGAGGAACCCTATTATCATAATATTTAAACAATATTTGCTGGACCCAAGGAACGTCTCCTTTAGAGTAAAACTTATCTAACTGTTTCATGAGCAATGCATCATTCTGAAGGTAAAGATTTTTTATTCCAAGGCTACCCTTTTGCTTTGGCCCCTGAGCCAGGAGCCAAGCCACTAGATTACCACCCTTCTCTTTTGCTGAATTTGCTCTCCAGAGACACTGTTTTCTTATCCTATGAACCCCTTCAATAACTCCTTTATGTAACTTGAGAGTACACATAGCATAATTCACTATAGGGGTAAGCACAGTGATGATGTACTCTATCCTACCCGAATAAGATAGAAAAGTAGAACAAACAGATAACTTTCTTTCCACTCTATCAAAAAGAGGAGCAAATTCTTCAATTTTTGGTTTGGATGTCCCTAGTGGCAGCCCAAGATAAGTAAACGGGAGAGACCCAACTTGACAACCCAAGGTACTAGCCAACACCTTCATCTTTTCACTTTGGAAACATTTATAGGCACCAATGAGAGACTTACTGAAATTCACAACCAATCCTATCGATGAGGCAAATGTATTTCGAATAGCCTTGAGATAGAAGAGCTGTCTGGCATTAGCTTGCATTATTAACACAATATCATCAGTGTATTGCACTATAGGGAAATCAGAGGTCGGCCGGGGAATGGGCAGCTTCATGACCCCCTTATCTTTTAGGCCATTGATTATGTACTGAAGGATTTCAACAAGCAAGCACAAACAAAAGTGGTGATAGGGGTTCACCTTGCCTAATTCCTCTCTTACAGCTAAAATTTTTTCCTGGGACTCCATTGAGCAAAAGCGCCGAAGTACCGAGAGGAAAGGATGGTTTCGACCCAACTAACCCATCCAGATGGGAAACCCAAAGATATGAGCATTTCAATGATGGCATAGTGCTCAACAACATCAAAGGCTTTGGCAAAGTCCAACTTTACAATGACAATCTCTCTCTTTGGACTAGCGACACCGATGTATATACTCAAAACTCCATGCAAAACAATCCTGAATCATCCTGCGCCCGATGAAACCATACCGATTCTTGTGGATAATCTTTAGTATCACTTTTCGGAGCCTCTCGGCCGGCAACTTGGTAAGCATTTTGACACAACAGTTTAAACAATGTCGGTCTGAAATCAAAAAAGCTGTCATTGGGTTGCTAATTTTGGGCACAGCACAATGTAAGATCCATGATTGGAGCCAAATTCACCATATTATCAAAGAAGTCAAAGAACAATCCGAAAATATCATTCTTGATAATATGCCAACATTTCATGATGAAAACTGCATTGAAACCATCCGGGCGGGAGCTTTGTCGGAATGCATGTTCATTATGATGCTCTCAATTTACGCTATCGAGAGGGGGCAACTAGAGAACCCAAACCGCATCCTCGGGTATAGTGACTAAGGAGCCAAGATCAAACTCCATGGTAACATTATTAGATAGGCCCATCCTATTCTTGAAAGAATACCAAAGGTGGTTAGCTTTGTCCTCATGATGGATAAAGAGACACCATATTCATCCCTGAACCGAGCAATCGGGTTTCTCCTATAGGAAAGAGTGGCCATTGAGTGAAAGTACTTGGTACATTCATCTCCATACTTGATTCTTTTGATGGTGTTCCTTTGTTTCCAATACATATTTGTGCGAACTCCTCAATGGTGTCAAGGTAAAAAATAACCTTGTTGCCGTTTTCAATGAGCAGCTTAATATTTGAAATGCCATTACTCCTTTGCTTCATATCATATCTCAACCTCTTGAACTTAGCTAACAATGTTGCCTTTGTATCTAGGAAGGTACTATGAGATGCCCAAAATTCTAAAATCGAAAAATATTGGACCACGGGGATTTTTGTTTCAATTGATATCCTGCACAATAAATGATCGAAGTAGGTCTAGCCAACGAAGAAACCAACAGATGTGAAAAACCAATCCAATTTGCTCCAAAAGAGGATTAGTGCGCATGTTGCTCCATGTGAAAGCCCTCCCTTTTTAGAGGTAATTCAACCAAGCCAAGGTGGTCAATGACCTCATTGAAAATTTGAGTACCCTAAAAATTTCTACCACTTCTATTCATGTTATCCAAAGATCTATAAAAATTGAAATCCCCAACAAGATCCGGTTGAAGTCATCCGGATATCTAAATTCTGAAGACAATTCACAAAAGAGGTACGAGCAGGGGTTCCAAACAAGGTCCATAGACTGCAGTTAGGTTCTAGACGTTCATATTCACCCGAGAGGATAAACAAACAAAGATAGCAAAAGACTGAATTTCTATGACTGAGCCATAAAAAATGCTGCCATTCCATCCAACAAGAATACCCCCAGATGCACTCACCGAAGGAGAGAATGAACTTGTCAAACCTCTTTGGAGCAAAATTTTTTATGAAGGAGGAGTCAAAGATTTCTTTCTTCGTTTCTTGTAGAAAATCTCACAAATACTTTCATCAATTTTTGTTACAAATAGTGGGCCATTTTTCTCGCAACATTAATGCCCCTAACATTCCAACGAGAGGATAATGATCCATTCATTGGGTAGACCATAATAAACAAACAATACAAAAATGACCTTCATAGAAGGACATAATCCGGATAAACATAACAAACGACTGCATAATGTTGATGCACTTTATAGCGAGTACATCACATACAACACAACCATAGAGTACTTAACGTGAATAGTAAAAAGGAAGATAACTTTGATGGTAATACAGAACCACCAACAAAAGGCAGCTTCATCCCCTATCATTACTCCAGATCATCATTGTGCCCTTGTATAAGGGCATCCTCTCGGGAGCTCCGTAGGAGACACTCCACATTTAGCGACCCGGTCGTGAAGGACACCGAGTGGGATAGGATCGGCCAGCCTTCCTCTGCGTTCTTTGGGGTGGGTGGGGGAGGTGGGTGGGGGGGGTAGTCAAGGTTGATGACAGACACCATCGTCTTCCTTCTTTTGGACGCCGGTTCTCTAATCTTGGCAACCTGGGCACCATCCACCGTGTCGGGGTTGAGGTGTGAGCTCCTTCAAACCGGGGTGTCCACTAAAGGTGTCTTGGAACCCGGCCCGTGAGAAACCACCGTTAGTACGTAAAGAGGCCCAACAGCAAACATGGCCCCGACTAGCAATAGGCATGTCACCAAACAGAAAAACCCAAAGCCCGATAAGAATAAAGCCCATGACTGGCTGCACCGGCAAGATTGCGCTCTAGATATCTTTGTTCCATTCAAACAATGAGATGGCTTCAACAAAACCGATCAGATCTGTCAACCCAAGCAACCTCCGGCATGCTCGAGAACAAAGGATGGAACAATCACATTTGTAATTCTTGCCGAGGATGCTGCCCCAGAGTCATCATCGAGGAAGAAGAGTCATCTCCATTCTAAATTGCATTTAAGATATCACCACCCCGAATTGCGGCTAGAATCTTTTCAACCGACAAATAAGCAACAAGGCCTGTTGCCCCGAGGTAGTTGGTAGTACTCCGCGACTGATTAAAAGTAGTAGTATCCTGGGGTTGGTCCGGATGTTGTGGAACCCGTTCTCGCCAACATCAATATCCATTCGATCATCATTGGCAGGAACCCGATCATCCGCCATGTTGACATTAGGATTGACATCCATGTTGACGCCCCCGCATCTGCCGCGACGTTGATCCCCACATCCCCAAGCACGTGTGCACCAGCTCTAGCATTGTCATGCATCTAGTTCTGAAAGTTATCAGGATTGCCAACCAAAGGTGCGCCATGAACTGGGCGCGGGTTGGCATTGCTAGTGATAGGATCATCGTCACTAGGCATCTCATCAGGTAGCTGGCCTCCTAGAATATATGTTGGAACTGTCCAGGAGCGACCATTCCCCGGGTAGTACATTGCAAAAATCACCAAACACCTAGGAACATGTTTTGGAGCAAGAATCAAACAACGAACAAGCGCCCCGCTCTTATTCGGGCCCCGATGCCAATGCGGTGTTCTACCAAAGGGGGCTATAAACAGCTAAGATGAACTCTTCACACTGGTAATCCAAGGGAAAAGGAAGAAACATTATCCAGCACTCTCTAGTATACGGACAAGCCCTAAGATTCCTAGCTTCATCATGTTTCAGCACCCACAAAATCTATAGGACTAATGTCTAGTAGACTCCGCCTTTGAACAGTAGACCCGACTTCAAGAAGCCCCAATCCAAGCGGGGAGAGGAAGGAGGACAGATTCCTGACTGGAAAGTGCTCCTCCAGGAAGTGAACGGCGTCTGTCAGCGTGAGCCTCGCATACATCGGGTGCGGAGGTGGCTCCATCAAGATGATGGTGTACTCCTTGTGGCAGCGAGGTGGCTCTCCGCCGAGTGCCAGCCTAGCTCTTGCCAGACGGAGCCATCCATCCTCCACATGAGAACCGAACGGGAGGAAGGGGGCGGGATCGCATGTGAAGTTTGCCATGAGCTCTTTGTAAAGATTAGGGTTAACGTGATCCTTCTTAGGCTCACGGCTTCGTGTTAAATAGGCCAAGAACAGCCCTCGGCGTGGCGTTTACAGCTTCAGTTACAAGAAAGAGTAACTTGAGTTACAAGGAAGCTATTACAACAGAATCAAGACAATATCTTCCTATACAAGATCTAAATATGGTAACATATCTCTACTCTATCTAAACAACACAATATCACGAAGCTTGGCCTATATCATCCGTTTTAACGCCCCCCGACAATCACAACTCATCTATGAGGTTGAGATTGTTCCTGAACTCCTTGAGTTTGTGAACTAGAAGAGCTTTGGTGAAACCATCAGCAATTTGATCTCCTGAGTTAATAAACTGAACATGTAACTTCTTCGCAGCCACTTGTTCTCTGACAAAATGAAAGTCGATCTCGATATGCTTAGTTCTTGCATGAAATACCGGGTTAGCTGATAGATAAGTGGTGCCTAAGTTATCACACCAAAGAGTGGCTGCTATAGGATGAGAAACACCCAACTCATCTAGTAGCTTTCGAACCCACATAACTTCTGCTGTAGCATTAGCCATCGACTTATACTCTGCCTCGGTTTTCGACCTAGAAACAGTAGGCTGTTTTCTTGCACTCCAAGAGATCAAGTTAGCACCCAAATAGATAGCAAAACCTCCAAATCGGACCGTCGATCATCAGGGCACCCGGCCCATTCTGCATCAGAGAAGGCGCTTATCATAGTTGTCTTGAATTTTCCAATTCTCAACCCAAGACGTATTGTTCCTTGTAAATATCTCAGAACTCGCTTCACAGCCTCCCAATGAGCTATAGTGGGACAATGTAAAAATTGACAAATCTTGTTGATAGAGAAAGATATGTCTGGTCTTGTCGGTGTCAAATCTTTGTAAGGCTCCCACTATACTTCGATATCGAGTGGCATCTTCAGCTCCCAAAGACTGTCCACTTGTAACAGACAACTTCTTAGATACTACCATCTTTGAGTATTAACCGGTTTACATGAACTCATGTTTACTCTTTTTAATAAATCAATTTGCATATCTTTCCCGAAAGTGAGTAAGAGTTCACCATCAACCTTCTTTACCTCAATGCCAAGGAAGTAATGGAGCTCACGAGATCCTTGATAGCAAAGTCCTTTTCAAGTCTCAAGTAGTGCCTTGACGGCTTCTTGAGACGAGCTAACAACTATTATATCATCAACATAGACTAGCATATAAATAGTATCAATGTTTTCAAGGCGTTGCTTAAACGTCGCTTAGGCGTCGCTTAAACGCCAAGGCGCTAGACGCACGATGCCTTGGCAGACGACTCGCCTTAAATTCATGTGGCGTCCGCCTTATGACCGTGGCGTCCAAAAATCATCACTTTGGCGTCGATTCACGCCAAATCGTGCGTGGCGGGCGCCATAGGAGGAGGCGGGCGGCAGGCGTGGGGGAGAATCGGGAGCGGGCTCGGGAGATTCCACAAAGAATGAGCGGGAGAGCGGGAGGGGTACCGGTCGTTGCTCACCCGCGCCGACGGGAGAAGTTGCCGACCCGGCCCGTGCGGCCGCTTGTGCGGGTCGCGGCAAGGAGCGGCCGCTGCGGGCCGCTGCCGTCTTTCCCCAATCGGCGTTGGCCTACAAGCACCCGCCTCCCCTGTTCCTCCTCCAGAGAGAGAGAGAGAGAGAGAGAGAAGAGAGGTGGGCGGAGGCGGAGGCGGAAGTCCAAAACGAGACTTGCGCCGACGGGGAGAGTCGCCGCTCGCCCGCCGCCGAGCCGTCGCGGCCGCTTTGTGGCGGGCGCGGCCATGTTGCCCCCAATCGTCGCGACTGCGACATCCGGAGGAGAGGGAAGCAAGAGATAGAGAGGGGCGGAGGCAGAGCGGTAGTGGAGAATGAGAGAGAGAGGGGCGGCGGCGCTGGAGAGAGGATTGGGTTCCTGAGATGAAGCAGGAAGCTAGGTCAAAGGTGAGGGGTATATGGGCTGCCTGGTGGGCTGGGCTAGATTACTATTTGCTCCTTCTCCTTTCTTTTCCTTTTTCCTTTTCGTTTTTTCTTCATTATCTACCACTCTTAGCTGATTTTTCAAGATTCCTCCGGATGTTAAGGCGTCGCCTCGCCTCACGACTCGGGACGCTTAAAGCGTAAGGCGCGGTAGTCGGTCGCCACGCCTCGCTTTTACCGCCTTGAAAACATTGAATAGTATGCTTCCAGAATTGTAAAAGAACAATGATGTATCTGATTTAGATGGTTTAAAACCCAGCATTTGCAATTTCTGACTTAACCTTGCATGCCAAGCACGTGGAGCTTGCTTAAGCCCATATAACGCCTTGTCAAGCTTGCATACGTAGCTTGGTGTTTGCTTACTCATGTACCCAGGTGGCTGACGCATAAAGGCATCTTCTTCAAGTACACCATGCAAGAAAGCATTCTGAACATCTAATTGATGTAGATTCCATCCCTCGTGATACTGACTAAAGACAATACAAAGGCTTAATTGTAGCTGCTTTAACAACTGGATCGAAAAGTATCCTCATAATCAATACCATATCTTTGCTTAAAGCCTTTTGCAACCAACCTTGCCTTGTACCTGTCTATGGTAACATCAGCCTTCCTCTTTATTTTGTACACCCACTTGCAATCTATGATATTTTGCCCTTGACGCGGAGGAACAAGGTGCCAAGTTTTATTCTTCATCAATGCAAAATACTCATCATCCATAGCTTGTTTCCAATGCTTGTTAGACAATGCATCATGTAAACTTGCTGGTTCTTCTTCCGAAAGCAAGATTGCCATACCTCACAGTTCCATCAGTGTAAACCCTTGGCTTGCGAATGTCGTGCTGTAGCCGCGTTTGACGACGCTTTGGTGGCGGTGGAGAAGCAGCCGGCGGTGGAGCCAATACAGGAGACGGTGCAGGTAGCGGCGATGTAGATGATCCCGTGACCGCCCGGGCATCGTGGCGGCCCGGCAAGACGGGAGCACTAGATCCTTGTGGCGCAAGTGCGTGTCGAGGGCGACGGTGTAGAAGATCCGTAAGCGCCCGACTTGAGGAGCCGCGCCGGCCGAGGCGGCGGTGCGCGCCATGGACGCGGAAGCGAGTCGCCGACCGCGAATCAGATGGATTCAGGCGCATGTGGCGCAAGCGAGTCGCCGACCGCGAATCGATGGATTCGGGCGCATGATCCCGTGGTGATCCACCCGGCCGCTACGTATTTTGCCCTGGATCAGCCTTGAGCCCGTGCCTCGCCCGACGAGGGGAACAAATTCCCAAGGCTGCATCTATTCGCCATTTGACCTCGGGTTTTCGCCATTTGAAAGGCACAACTTCTTCCACAAACTCATTAGTAGGATTAGCACATGAAGAATCACAATTTGTATCAACCCCATGATCACGAGATGGAAGATGTTCTGGAAGAAGGGAGATCTCCGAACGGAGTCTGGCACCCGCATTAGGATTCAAATCAGCAAAGGGATACACATTCTCATCAAACACGACATCGCATGAGATGTAGACCCGACCCGTGTTGACTTCTAGACATTTCAAGCCCTTATGCATAGGACTATAGCCAAGAAAAACACATTGCTTGGATCGGAATTGAAGCTTTTGATTTGGCCAGCAAGCACAACCGAAGGTGCGAAGCATCGAATAATGTTGCTGTTGAAACAGGCGCTCTAGAGGAGTTTGGTTATGGATTACCTTGCTGGGCATCTGATTTATGAGAAAGGTTCCGATTAGGAAGGCTTCATCCCAGAATTTGAGTGGCATAGATGCTTGTGCTAGTAGAGCCAGCCCTGTCTCTACTATATGGCGATGCTTGCTCTCTGCAGTACCGTTTTGCTAATGAGCATAGGGACAAGAGACTTGATGCACAATGCCAATGCGCTGGAAGAAAGTGCTAAGCCTTTGATACTCCCCTCCCCAATCGGTTTGAACAGCAACAATCTTTTTGCTAAACAGCCGTTCAACCATGTTTTGGAAATCATGAAAGCACTTAAACACTTCAAATTTGTGTTTAGCAAGTATATCCAAGTAAACTTACTGAAATCATCGATAAAACTCACATAAAAATTATTTTCGCTTAACCGAGATGGGTGCGGCCCCCAAACATCCGAAAATATCAATTCTAAAGGACTCGATGACACACTTGTAGACTTGGGGTACGACATTTGGTGGCTCTTGCCTTGCCGGCAAGCGCCACAGAATGTCTCTTTATTTGACCCGGGAACAAAATCTAAAGATTTTTTTTTGAAGAATCTAGTGGACAATCGTCGACGCAGATGACCTAGCCGAGCATGCCAACGAGACTCCGACACCTGACAGAATGAACGGCTTTATTTGGTGGTGTGGAACTGGACGCCAAGGGATATAGGCCACCTCTACATCGACCTTCATGAAGAACCATCTCTGTGTCCCGATCCTAGATAAGAAAATGATCAGGATAAAATTCAAGGTAAACATTATTATCAGCGGTTAATCGATGAACAGAGGCTAGACTTTTGCTTGCTTGAGGAACATGAAGGATCTTATCTAGAACAAGATTACGATCAGGGGTATGAAACAAACTGCGACCAACATGGCTGATTTTCATACCCGATCCACTAGTGGTGTGGACTTGATCGTTCCCATGGTACTTGTCTCTCACGTGAGTTTCTCCAACTCACTAGTGATGTGATCGGTTGCTTCGCGTGCCGAGCCGACTTGTTCATCTTGTTCTTCTCTTGACCGCCTGTATTGACGCTTGCGTCAAATAGCTTATAGCAGCGATTGCCGGGATGGCCTTCTTAGCCACAGATCTGGCATATGAGACCAGGCTCGAAGTTGGAGCCACGGCCACGCCCACGACCACCGAAGCATTGAAGCCCCCCGCGACCACGGCCACGCGCCCTCCATTGCCACCACCGCGGCCGCCTCCACATGAGGCCGCATTGGCTTAGGAGTTGGATCCACCTTTGAACAGATCCATGCGCCGCTCGAAGCTCGTCATCCGGGTGAACAACTCCGCCACCGTGATTGGCTCAACTCTTGCAAGAATAGCGGATACTAGCGGGTTAAAGTCGAGGTCGAGACTCGCTAGTTTGTAGGAGATGATTTCTTCATCATCAAGCTTCTTTCCCCGCAGATGCCATCTCATCCGCGAAAGTGCCTTCATCTTCGTGAAGTACTCGGTGACCGTCGAGGTTCCGTTACGGGTTGTCACGAGCACCATACGTGTGTTGATCACGCGCAAGACGCCGACCGGAAAGCAGCGAACGGGCCCTCAATCGCCGCCCAAGCTCCGGCGGCGCTCTTGGTGGAACCACCAAGCTGGGACATCACGTCCTTGCCGATGGATGAGAGGATGAAGTTAAGGACCTGCTGGTCCTTGGCGAACCATGTCACGTAGTCCGGGTTGGGGATCTTCTCCGTCAGCTTGTCGGCGGATTTGACGATCTCCCTCGGTGGAATCGGTGCGGCGGTGTCGATGGTGTGCGCCATCTATGCTCCATTGATCTCCGAAAGCACTTGAGCCTTCCACATCTCGAAGTTGCTCCGCCCTAGCTTCTGGGTTGGTGGATAGCTGATCGAGTGCACAACAGGCGACACGGAGGAGGCCATTGCTATGAAGGTACCAGAATCGATATGCTCTGATTACCCTGTAAAGATTAGGGTTAATGTGATCCTTCTCAGGCTCACGACTTCGTGTTAAATAGGCCGAGAACGGCCCTCGGCGTGGCGTTTACGGCTTGAGTTACAAGAAAGTGTAACTTGAGTTATAAGGAAGCTATTACAATAGAATCAAGACAATATCTTCATATACAAGATCTAAATATGGTAACATATCTCTACTCTACCTAAACAACAAGCTATTACAATAGAATCAAGACAATATCTTCATATACAAGATCTAAATATGGTAACATATCTCTACTCTACCTAAACAACAAATATCACTTAAGCACGGCCTGTATCATCCGTTTTAACACTCTTGGGTGATCGGGCTTGTGTTGATTTTTGGATTGCAGAGCAAGGATTCACTCCATCGCCCGACTAATTGGGGTTTGCTATTTCAAGAGGGCGAGAAAGGGAGGGGACCGAGAAGCCAAGAGGTCCGGCGGTTGGATTTCCCCGCGGATCGGTCATTACTATTGGGCCCCGATCCGAAGGTAACTTGGGATGCCAATTGAGCTTCGGGCTGGGCTCCGTGTGGCGGATTAGAGGCTTGGGTCTCCACAGAGCTGCCGTTTGGGCTTGGATAAGCAATGCCTAGCCCGATGACCATAATCGAAGCACTTAAAAGACCGGATCAAAAAATGACACTCACAGTTTGAGTGGCCCCTTCGAAGACACCTCGAGCACTGCACAAAGTAATTAGCAAGCACCCTAGTGCCTTGATTAATGATATGCATTTTATTGCCAACAGAGAAGATCGAGCCAATATTCAAACTAACAAAAAGGAGGTGTTATTTTCAAAGCGGGCTTGATGAACGGGCCCCCAAAGGCGGCCGAGTCGAACAAAGGTGCTCGAACGAGAAGATTGGCTTGACCGAATCGAACAATATGAAACAACCGAAAGAACTGGGGAGATCGAGCAAGTTTAGATTCATGAGAGCCAATGACAATAGGCCTAGTAAACAAGTTCTAAGGATCAACAGAATACTAAATGACCCAAAAGAGATTTTTTACGCAGACGGAAACTAAGGGAACAATTATTTTGCGTGGGGAGGCAAGAATAATTTGTGGTGCAAAGCTCACCTTCTTAACAGGAGAATCCAGAGACTTAGCAAGACATTTCTGACATTTTGAAAGCACCATTGACCATTTCTTAGCCTCTTCCACCTCCCACAGGCGTTTTTCATGTTCCCAGTGCGGGGCACCATTTCTCCAAAGATGAAAATAGACGTCGAAAGAATCCGCAACCACTCTTCTCGAGCATAGACAAAGAAGCCCTTTGCTTTGCACGACACCGAGAAACAAAAATGGTTTTGGCTAACTTCAAGCACGTGAAAGTTTGAAGCAGAACCACCTAGACAAGATTGTAAAGCAAGAGCAACACTCTCCTCCGTGAGCCGGAAGAGATAACGACAAAAAAGTAGCCAAGAAGAAAAACAAGCCACACGGGCTAGAGGAATCATGGTGCACCCGCTTGCCAAAGCAACGACAAACTTGAAGTTCAAACTCCTTTCCAATCGAGAAATCCATCTGTTCCACTAGGCGGATGGTGACTCCATCGCCACCGGTCGAGGAGGAGGCGGAGGGAGCACCAAGGGTGATGCAACAGCCTAGCGCCATGGAGCAACATCACCGGTGAGGGGTGAGGTGGCGCGGTGGGGCGAGGGAGAGCACGGGAGGGTGGAGGGGACGTTCATGGTTGCTTTGTTTTTTCGAATGACTATGTCAACATCTACGTTGATTTGGTAGTGCTTGTTCGATACTTTTTGGCTCTAAGTAGAAATCTCTAGGCCAACATTTGTTGATTGTATGTGGAAATTGTTGTTACTCGTTGGAAGCATTGTTTGGAATTCAAAAAATTCACCGTCCAGGGAAAACATATGGTTTAGCATTTACTGGCTGGATCATGGCAACGAAGGCATGTATGCGTGTTGTTTTTTGTTTTTGGAGGTGTTGCTTTTAGAGAGCCTTACTCATAGTCAAAGTGTTGCAATGGTGGTGCATGAAATCAAAAATTAAGTTGTATGTTGTAGCTTCCTGTGGTTTGATATATGGTGTCATGCTATTTTTCTTTAATAATCATAGTCAGTGTGTATCCTAGCCATGCAAATGTTGATTATGAGATTGATCAAGTTTCCTTTATCAAAAAACATATGTGACTTAGATTTGTAGTCATGGAAATGTCTTCATAGTGGGAACTTTGATTTTGAAGGAAGCTTTATTTTAAATGAAGTTTTGGCCTCTATAAAAGGCAGTACATAGCCATTACAAAAGAAATTAGAATGAGATCTGAACAATTCAGAATCTTAGACTCAAAATAAAGATCAAAACCACTATCAACATACGTTTCAACTATACAGAAAAGTTTTATGCAGTTGCTCCCATTATCTTGCAGTACGAAGTGAGATAATCAAATTTCATAAAGCTCCATTGTCTACTATCAACTGGTAGCACATGTCTTAGAAGTCCACCTGTCATCTGCTAACCAATTAACGGGTAGCACATGATTGGCAAACACAAATGATTAATTACCAATACAATTGATTAGAAGACTGGTATTTCTTTGAGTAATACTTGCCTATTCTTTTCCCAAAAGCCTCATCAAATTGGATCATTCCTTTTTGCTTCTAAACCATGGAAGCAGCAGCCCGCAATTGGAAATCGCTTTTTTTTCCCCTTCAAAACAATGTCTCTAGGAAGGGACATTGTTACTAACCGTGGGGATTTGAGAAGATAATAACTTCATTAGCGGAGATGACTATATATAGAGAGTCTCATGGGCCATAAGGGCCTTCATATACTTAACAGACATGACGCCACTAGCGCCATCATCACCTGCCAGCATAGACAAGGTACCACTAGTGTCATCGTCACCCCACACTAGACAAGGCTTCTCACTGCACGGGAGGTGGGGCACTATCAACTGGCGCCTCGAAGGAGAACAACAGTGCATGTGAGCGTAGCCATCAGCAGCTTGGTGACCACCGCCTTGCATGAGTGAGACCATGGATACCATACCACTAGCTGGTGTGCACACGGCCCCATCCCCGATATCTGCTCAGAAAGAGCCAAAACCGGATCAACGCGCCTCTGCTAGCTTGTGTGGGCTGTCCACGTCAACTGCACTCGGCCACCACTGACCCAACACGCACAAATCCAGTGGCACGGACTTTCCATCGTAGCCTGCTGAGCATGTGTTGCCGCCATGACCATTGGGAGAGTGAAGAAGATAGCTCTGTATAGTGCAACTTTCTTTAATGTCGCCCCTGTTGGAATTTAGATGGGCTTGGCCCAATAACAAATTCGGAAATTCCTAGAGAGATCTCAAAGGCCCATTCTATATTTGGTAATCTTGGCCTTCAAGTTGTAGAGTCCTGAACTGACTCTGTAGAGAGTCCTAAACCGATCGTGATCGCGACACGATGTTCGGGATATATAAGCAGCCCACCAGCCACGCCAAATATTAATAGATCAGATATCTCATATTGGTTTAGAGAGGTGTCCCTTGAATAGACAACCTCTCTACTCTAGAGAATTGAGATAGAGTTTTCGCCTCTTCTTGTTGTTGCGCCGCCGTAGCTACTCCAGCCCGATTGCTTGCGTGCACTAGCAACCGGGCGAGCAGGTCTCCGAAACCCTCGTCTTTGCGATCCCGCAGCGGGGAGAAGGCGAATAAGGTTTTGGGAAGCGCCGCGCGATCAAGCCCCCCGATCTTCGTCACGGCTCGTCTTCTGGGAAGGACACGCAGAGGATCGTCCCAGCGCCGTCTTCATCAACAGCTTCTTTGACTTCTTCAGCAGCAGCTGCCAATCGACGACAGCTACAGCGACCTGGAGGACCTCGGCGTCGCTTTAAGGCGAATAAGTAGCACCCGCCGATCAACGACAGCGACAGCGACCTGAAGGACTTCGGCGTTGCTTTCGGGAACCTCTTCATTACGTTGTCCTCAACGCCGGCCCGGTATTCTCGAGATCCAATCTATCTGGTGTGCTAGTTGGGTTTACACTGTTGCTATGATCATGCTACGTGATATCATGATGCGATACGCTAGTATATGCGATATCTTGATCCGTCATGCTAGTATGCTTGACATGCTTTATCTAGTAGGTCTATTTGTCATGATTTATATTTTGGAATTAATCTGAAAATTGCCTAATATCCCAACAATCCAAAAACCTTATTATAGGCTTTTTCTTGATTTAACTATGGCTGTTTTCACTGACGTGCTGAGACTAGAAAAGTTTTCTAGTGCACATATAAAGAGGTGGCGAGTTAAGGCCATGCTCTGGCTAGAGGCTAAGATGTTCTGGGTTACTGTTGGATCGCCTCATGGAAATATCTCTAGAGAAAAGAGAAGATTCCAGGGAGACAACACTATCTTTAGAAGAACAATCCTAAACAAGTCTTGCTAGTCATCTAGAAGATGCAAACTTGCACTTCCAAGATGAGAGGGAATTGTGGGATCAACTGAATGCAACCATTGGTACATCCGAAGTTGTACATTATGGAGAGCTTTCATGACTACAAGATGGTTGCTAACCGATCTATAGTCAAGCAAGCGCATGAGGTTCAACACATGGCAAGAGAACTTGAACTCCTTAAGTATGTCATACCCGATGAATTTGTAGCCGGATGCATTATTGCTAGGTTGCCTTCTTCATGGAAGAGCTTCGGCACAATTCTAAAAACACAAGAGACAGAAAATATCGCTTGTAAACCCGATAGCATCTCTTGATGTTGAGAAAAAGATTCGGGTGAAGAATACTATTGAGAAGGGGAACAAGAGCCATTCTAGCACTAATATTGTGCAAGAAAACCCACATGGCAAGAACAAAGGGAATAAATCTTCCAATGCCAAGTTAGCAACTACCTTCGAGAAGAAGAAAAAAATAATGATGAGGTGCCTTGCTTCACTTATGGACAGCTTGGTCACTTTTTCGGTGAGAATAATAAGAATGTCAACCTCGTGACTATTAGCAATGTTGATGAAGAGTACAAGAATGTTCCTCTTTGTACTATCGGTATTTCAATCACCAAGTTGGTGGGTTGATACAGGTGCTAATATTCATATGTGTGCTGACATCTCTTTGTTTTCTTCTTATAAAGAGCTACAAGGTTCCTCTGTTATAATGGGGAATGGGTCACATGCTTCTGTTCGTGGTGTTAGCACGGTAGATCTGAAGTTTACTTCGGGTAAAATCGCAAGCGAAGAACGTGCAACATGTCCCTACTATTCGCAAGAACCTTGTTAGTGTTTTCTTCTTCTTTTAAGAGATGGGTTTAAGGTAGTGATGGAGTCCAATAAAGTAGTTATGTCTAAGAATGGACAATTTATTGGTAAGGGTTATGACTATGGTGGCTTGTTCCGCCTAAGTTTGGTGCATTTATGCAATAAGTCAGTGAATCATATTTGTGGCACAAAAAAATGATAGTTCAAGTGTTTGGCATTCTCGTTTATGTCATGTGAACTTTGGTTTGATGTCACATTTATCTAGCTTGAAGTTAATTCCAGATTTCACTATTGCCAAAGGTTCTAAGTGTCATAGTTGTGTGCAATCTAAGCAACCTCGAAAGCCTCACAAGGCAGCGGAGGAGAGACATTTGGCACCTCTAGAGCTCATACATTCCGATTTATGCGAGATGAATGGTGTGTTGACTAAAGGTGGAAAGAGATATTTGATGACATTGATTGATGATGCTTCTAGATATTGCTATATTTACTTGCTGAAAACTAAAGATGAGGCATTAGACTACTTTAAAATCTTTAAGGCTGAAGTTGAAAATCAACTAGAGAGAAAGATTAAATGTCTAAGGTCAGATCGTGGTGGTGAATATTTTCCTATAATATTTGATGAGTTTTGTGCGGAACATGGTATTATTCACGAGAGGACGCCTCCCTATTCGCCCGAATCCAAAAGGAATTGCTGAGAGGAAAAACCGCACGCTGATTGACTTGGTTAACGCCATGTTAGACACTGCTGGTTTATCTAAGGCATGGTGGGGGAAGCTATATTGATCATGAGTCATGTCCTGAATAGAGTTCCAAACAGAAATAAAGAGACAACACCATATGAGATGTGGGACGCCACATGAGATGTGGGTTGGTAGGAAACCATCACTTTCATACTTGCGCACGTGGGGATGCTTGGCGAAAGTCAATATTCCAATTAATAAGAAGCGTAAGCTTGGACCAAAGACGGTAGATTGTATCTTTCTTGGATATGCTCACAACAAGCATTGCCTATCGATTTTTAGTAGTAAGATCTGAAGTTTCGATATGCTTGTAGATACTATCTTTGAATCTCATGATGCTACATTTTTGAGAATATATTTCCTTTGAAATATATGCGTAGCAATGTTAGATTCTCTACCGAATTAGCTCCCCGATGATACTATACCTATCGAATACCCTATTGAGTCATTTGAACAACCACTTGAGAAGGATGACAATGAAGTTCCTATGAGGAACAAGAGACAAAGGATTGCAAAATCTTTTGGTGATGATTTCATTGTGTACCTTGTGGATGCTACTCCCACCTCTATATCGGAGGCATATGCATCTCAGATGTAGATGATTGGAAAGAAGCTGTTCATAGTGAGATGGACTCGATTCTTTCTATTGGAACTTGGGAGCTATCCGATCTACCATTCGGTTGTAAATCAATTGGATGTAAGTGGGTGTTCAAGAAGAAGCTTAGACCCGACGGTACTATTGACAAGTACAAGGCTCGGCTTGTGGCAAAGGGTTATACTCAAAAGGAGGGCGAGGATTTCTTTGATACTTACTCATCTGTTGCTAGAATGACCACTATTCGAACACTACTATCCTTGGCTACCTCATATGGTCCGATCGTTCATCAAATGGATGTAAAGACGACTTTTTCGTATGGAGAGTTGGATGAGGAGATTTACATGGATCAACCTGATGGATTTGTAGTAAAAGGTGAAGAGCAAAAGGTGTGCAAGCTATTGAAATCTTTGTATGGTTTGAAACAAGCACCTAATCAATGGCATGAGAAGTTTGACACTACGTTAACTAGTGCCGGTTATGTTGTCAATGAATCGATAGGTGTGTGTATTATCGATATGGTGGGTCTTTAATCTGTTATATTATGTTTATATGTTGATGATATTCTAATCTTTGGTTCCAACATTGATGTGATCAATGAAGTCAAGTCTTTCTTGTCTAAGAGTTTTGACATGAAAGATCTAGGAGAGGCCGATGTAATTCTAAACATCAAGCTAATTAAGGAAGAGAGTGGGATTACATTGTCGCAATCTCACTATGTTGAGAAGGTCCTGAACCGTTTTGGTTTTATGGATAGAAAGCCTTCTCCAACACCTTATGATCCTAGTGTGACATTGAGGAAAAATAAGAAGAATACTAGAGATCAATTGAGATACTCTCGAGATAATTGGTTCACTCATGTATTTAGCTAGCAAAAGTTGGCGGTCATTATCAAGTATATTATACCACCAACTTATATCCAATTCATGAGAAAGGGGCAAACTTATGTTACATATACCTTTACTTCTAACCTAGTTCCACTTGTATTCTAGAAATTATGTCTTGCGGTATAAAAGTGGAAACAGTACAAAGTCGCCAAATAAATAAGAAAGCGCATTGAATAAAAGACGCCAAGGAGTGGATTGAGCAAAGAGGACCAAACCTCACAAGCACAATTTGGCCCATGCACCACCATAGGCCCAACATATGGACGACAAAACGCGCGACAGGGGAGAAGGGTGGGGCCGAGAGGGCGCAGCCGGGGGCCGGCCGGCCCACGGCGGCGGTCGGCGCAATATTTCGCCAATGTTCCCGCCCTTTCTCGGGCGGTTTGGTGCGAACTTCAAGCGGCGGTTGCATGTAGTGCAAACTTTCGTTCCCGCCAAGAACAGCTCGAAGCAAGGAGAGCCCTCCATTCCCTCCTCCTCTCCACTATATAAAGAGGGGCACTCCTCCCTTGTAACACACACAACAACACACTACACATCACATTGTTACATTCTCACCTTGAGCACCACTCTCTCCCCTTCATTAGTTTAGTGTTAGTATTTGAGTTAGGCGGAGCTTCAAGGAGGGCTTGTCTCCTTGGAAGGATCTTTCGGTAATTCTACTATGAAGTTCTTTCCTTTATTCAAGTCTTATTATTTATATCGCAATGCATATGAACTAGAGTATAGTTATCCTCATGTTATATTCATATTGTGCCAACTAGAGTATAGTTAGTATAATGTGATAATTAACATGACTAACTTTAGGCTAATTGAATCATATTTTATTCTTGGAACGTAGTAGAACTAAGTTCGAGTGATGGTCTGGTGTACCTTCGGGTTTACCTTTGCTCTTTCCTGTCGATCCTTAGGGTCGGGGTACCGCGGGGAGTTTAGGTAGTTCTCTATAAATGTAAGCATGGTGCTTAGGTCTATAGGGAATCATCTCGTGAAATGCCGGCATCCCACAAGTAGTGAGGTAGGCGGGAGGTGTGACAACTCGTCGTCCTCCTTTGCACTCCTCCACGTCCGGGTGTTGGGTTGGAGTCTTATCAAGTGCAACCGGCCGGGCGGATACCAGCCGCGGGCATCTCCTCATCACTTTAGCCCATCTCTCGCTATGAACCATGAATGACATATGTAGACTATAGTTTGACATTGGCGATATTAGAATAGCCAACTCAACGTAGATTTTCCTTTTGTTATTTTATATTTACTCCTTCTAGTGCCCAAGAAGTGTGTGTGTCACCACTATCTCCAATATTATTGTCACTTACCCCCGTACATGATTAGTGGCTATCCATACATACATTGTGGGCTATCATCATCATCATATTAAATCTAAACCCTGCCTTCCCATGGGAAAATATAAATGAACGATACCCGATTACTCACCGGGTGAAATGCTACGATGATAGATCCCGGCGCTTGCCGGGTTGACCCTTGCAATATTCAATTTATCTATCACCCGACGCTCTCTTGACGTTATCATTAAGGATAATATTTTATTCTTAGTGATTGCGCTAAGAAATGCCAACAAGCATTTCGTGCCGCTTAGGGGATAGGTTTAATATCTATTCCTAGTAATGACGTTAAGAAACATCAACAAGCATTTCTGGCGCCGTTGCCGGGGAAGGCAAGGTATAAAAAAAAAAGATGATCATAAACCACATGTATGGATGATAGCCCTAATCTTTGCGGGCTAACTCTTTTTGTTTTCTTCTGTTGTGGATGAAAATGGGGGATAGTGTATGACTGGTCGCAACCTGCCGAATAACCGTCGACAATCCCAGAGAGGCTGCTCAGAAGGAGTCGGGTTCAGCCCACTCTTCCTGTCATCACTCCCGAGGAGGTTGCACCTGTCATCCAAGTACCATCTTCATCAACACTCATGGCCACCAAGACACTGCGTGACTACTCTGTCCCCGTCGTGGGCAATGTCCCAGTTGGCCCCCGTGTCAACTTGGGCGACAAGAACTTTGAGTTAAGGACTGGCCTCATCACGATGGTACAAGCAAGTCCATTCTGTGGACTGCCAAGCGAGGACGCAAATGCTCATCTCCAGAACTTCTTGGAGCTGTGCGACACAATCGTCATCAAGGACGTTGAGCCAGATGCAATCAGGCTCCGCTTGTTTCCTTTCTCCCTAGTGGGGAAAGCGAAGCAATGGTTCTACAAGGACAAGGAGGCTGTCAGCACTTGGAGTAAATGCTCCACCGCATTCCTCGCAAGGTTCTTCCCAATGGGCAAAACCAATGCCCTGCGGGCAAGAATTTCCAATTTTCGCCAGACAAGAATGTAACCCATACCGCAGGCGTGGAGAGGCCGCAAGAGTACATCCTCGCCTGCCCACACCATGGCATGGAGAAGTGTCTCGTCCTTCAGAACTTCTATAATGGTCTTACGATCATGTCGAAGGGCCACATAGATCTTCGCTTCTTTGGAGGGCGTTCTTATCCCTCACCGTTGAGAAAGCGAAGCACTCATCGAGAAGATGATCGAGAACCAAAGCCGGGAGAAGAACGGGCCCCTCGGAGAACACAAAAGGTATGCACACGGTAAAGGAGACGGATCCGCTGCGGCAAAGATCGATCTCGATGAAAAGACTGGGACGACCAAGCTCCGTCAAGCGGTGCTACACTCCCCATGGACTCACATATTACATGTGAAGTCGTGGAGAGGTTGGACATTCGGGAAGTTCTTGTCCCAAACTCGAGAAGAGGTAGCCTTCGTCAACAACGGATTTTCGCCCAGGAAATAACAATGGGTGGAACAATCAGAATCGCCCACAAGGAGGTAACATTTACAATTCTCGTTACAATTCCAATTTCAATTCCAATCAACCCTCCTTGAAAGATTTAGTTTATGGTCAAGCTAAAATTAATGAAAGCTTAAACAAGAAATTATCGTCTAATGATAAAATGCTTGAAGACATAAACACCAAACTTGAGAATTTATCTTCTCGCTGTAATTAATCAATTGAGCTTAAATAAAAGGTTGAAAAACAATTGTCACATTTAGCAACTTACATTCCTATTAATCAAGATGGAAAAATCCCTAGTCAACCTACGGAAAAGGTTAATGCAGTGGCCACGAGGAGCGGTAAGTCTACTCGTGATCCACCATATCCTAAACATGCAGCAGAAAACTCTCAGCAACCACGACAAGACAACACAGACGCTCCACCAATCGAAGAAGAACCAGCAGAGGAAAGGATTACAACTCAAACTTATGGGGACACAAACTTCATGCCCTTTCCTTCCCGGAAGAGGAAATCAACCGTGGATGAACAATTTGCCCGGTTTGTTGAGATGATCCAGAAGATACATGTGGATGTACCACTGATGGATGTACTCCACATGCCATCTTACGCCAAATTTGTCAAAGCCATCATCAACAATAAGCTGCCCCTACCAACCACTGAGGTGGTAAAACCGACAAGCTTTGAAGCGCAGCCTATACTAAACAAACTCCAGGAGAGAAGAAGAAAGACCCAGGATGTCCCACCATCAGCTGTTCAATAGGGACTCAAAGGATTGAGCATGCCCTATGCGACACGGGGGCAAGCGTCGGTGTCATGTCCAAAGCTGTGTTTGACAAGATGAACTTCACCACCAACCCGCACCAACAAGCATGTTGCTCCAACGGGCCGACTCCACACCGGTCACCCGGCCCGGAGTAGCGTAAGACGCGTGCTGTTAGAATCGAGACCACCGTGCCGGTTGACTTTGTGGTGCTAGAAATGGAAACCACTAAGGAAACACCTTTGATCTTGGGACGACCATTCCCCGAAAGCACAAATGGGGCACACATCGATGTCGGCGCGGAGAAATCCGCTTCAACATCAATGGAAAGGAGGAAATCTTCAACTTCCGCCCCAAGCCCGAACAATGTTCCATGGTTCACGTCAAACACAAGCCTACCTTGAAGGAAGATACGCCTACCACATCACCATCCAAAAATACTAAGAAGAAGGCATGGCGTGTGAAGCAAGCCTAAAGGTAAGCTTCACTAAAGGTAAGAAATAAAGATTTTCCTTCTATAAATTTATTTTCCTCATATTAAATTATTTAAATTCATAACCTCTTTACTTAATTAGTTTCCTTTTTTACCATAACCTTTAATATTAAAAAGAATTCCTTTTCATATTATATATTCACCGCCATATTAATTAAAATATAAAAATAATAATATATATAGATTGATAAGATTTTATACTCTGAATAAAACTTTATTCCAAAAAAAAATTCTTAAACATTTATAAAATGAGAGAAAATGAGAAAATAAAGTTACGTGTCGAACCCCGACATTTGCACCATCGCACAACGGTCGAATTCGACCGTTTGAACACACCTGCCAAAGCAGGGCGACAGAGGCCCCAGGATGGGGCCGGCCGCCGCGATGGGCCGGCCGCCCCGGGCGGCGCCTCCCTCGCCACGGGCCAAACGGTCACGAGCACTAGCCGTTGCCCTCGTCCGAAAGTGTCGGGGTGCATTGGGCTATAAATTCTCGAGGTGGCCGAGAGAGCTCTCCACCCCTCTCATTCTCACTCCCTCACTCTCTCATTTTGCTACTTGCTCACTTCTTGCACTCCGCAAAGCATTCCCAAAGCTCTAGTGCAAGAACACCAGCACACTCTCTCGCCCAAGTTCTCTCCAAGAGTAAGCACTTGTTTCCATTCCGTTCGTTTTTGTTCACTAACATGCTTAGGAGAGCGGCAAGCGCGATCAAGAAGGGCGTGAGAAGAAGCGCCGAGGCTCTCCCAAGGAAGTTCGAGTACACACTTCGACAACACGAAGCATACGAAGAAGATGCACCCTCGCAAGAGCAAGAGCAAGAGCAAGAACAAGCACCCACGGGATGATGATCGAGGAAGCCGACGCACCGCACCTCGACCTGGAAGGAGAACGGGAGATGCAAGCGTACCACATCCTCAAGAACCGAGACTTCGCTCCCGCTCCTCGCTTCCCCGATGACGCCCTCGAAAAACTAGGTATGGATATCGAATTCCCCATCATTTGGAAAAGCGTTGGATGGTCAGGGATTGCTCCCCTGGATGAGCCGGGCTCTCGCCTCCTCACCATCCAATTTCTAGGATCTTTGGAAGTTCATGATCAGGGTGTTAGTTTCCAACTTTTTGGTAAATACTACTATTACACTTGGCAAGAACGGCTAGGCACATAGGCTTTGATGCTAAGAAATGTTGCACAAACTTAGGCTGCCGCTTTACCGCATTTTAATCGTGTCGCCTTTTACACGGAAATCTCCACCATAGTTCCTACTGCATCCTAGGTTTCGCCCTTCTAATGCCAACATACATCATCCAACATTGAAATTCATACAAAAATGGATTGCCATAACTTTGTTTCCCTAGGCATGAATTTCACCGTCTTTTAGATGTTGAGATGCAATGCCTCTATGCCATAGTTCACAAGAGAAAGATTGCTCCTGTAAAAGAAATCATAAAATGCATGCTTAGCAATTTTAAACAATCCACACCTGTTTATTGTACCTCTCTTGTGACAAGGATTGCTAGTAATATTGGTGCATTGGATGGCGAGAATATCACATACATAGATACTCCACCTCTGGAAATTTCAATATCACACCCGATACAAGGGCACATAATAAAATTTGATGAGAATGACCACGAGAAGATTATCTATTATTTTTAGGGATATATAAATGAGATTCCGCTCCCTAACCCGGAACTCTCATTATATAAATCCCCATCACTCACCTTCGCTCTAGTTGAGCTAGACGAAGCACGCAGGAGTTCTATTTCTCGCAGGTCATCATGAAGGAGAGCTACGGGTGAGGCTAGTGGTTCACAGATGCCACCGCCACACATTGCCCGTGCCCACGCCGGGTTCTTTACACCAACGCTGAACCCCGGGCTCACACCCACCTTCCAGTATGAGGGGATGTTCACACCTCGTCCAGATCAAGCGGGAGGGTCAACATGGCATGAGGCACACTCAGCGTTCTCCGACTCCGAGGGGATGCCACCACCACCACGTCACTCTACGGTGGACCCCAGAGCGCTCCAAGAGATTAACACCCGACTCGGGAATGTGGAACTTCGCACAGGTGAGATTGCGCAGTCACTCACTGGTTTTGTGCAGGTTTCCAATCAACGCCATCAATAGTACCTGCAACACCAAGTAGAGGAGGCAGAACGGAGACGGCAAGAGCACGAGGCCCAGATGGCATTCTGGCGCCACATGGGGTACTACCCCCCTAACCCATAGGCCATCAGCTAGCTTGGGGGAGGACCCCCACGGAGGTAAGTACCTACCTCCCCTATCATTTTATTTTAGTTTTTCATTTTCTTTTCCTTTAAAAAAGAAAAAAGAAAAAAAAATGATGAAAAGAACAAAAAAATATGATTCCACTCCAATATGTAATATAAGGATGCTTAATTTCTCTAAAGTTGAAATGATGAATAGTTGCTCGTCTATAGTTCAATTTGCACCTAGTTCATAATATTGTATTCCCTAATGTTTAAGTTTATTGGCTTAACTTGTCTTGTCCTGAAACTTTGATTTGTGGGTATGCAAACACATGATTCTTCTCTAAGCTATTGCCGGATATGATATGGTAAAAATAGAATCAACTATGATTTTGTTGTTCTAAGAGAGATTCAACATTCGGAGAATAATTTTCAAAATTCCTTAATGATCAAAATTCTCATGATAGCCTATGTGAGACACACTGTCATACGCTTTTGATCAAGATTCACATTCACATTGCCAAAAATAGGTTATGGGCTAAGCTAGAAAAAAATGGACGCGTGTCCGAGAAAAACAAAACAATGGGTACTTCGATACCCGCCTAAAAAAAAAAAAAAAAAAAAAAAAAGAGAGAAGAATAATGGACAAGTGTCCGAGGGCGAGTAGAGCCCACTTCTCTAAAAAAGAAATAAGAGCTAGCCCATACCTTATCAAAAAGAAATAAATTTCAATTGCACATCTTGATCAAGGTTTATGACTTGTTTCTCCTTATGGTTTGCACACCGAGATGATCTAAGGAATCATTACACAAAGCTCGCATGAATGATCAATCAAAGAATGAATGACTAGTGTTTCTATGAAAACCGTTCTATCTTGCAATAACCCAAGAGTTTGAAAAAATGTTATAAGCCCCATATGATTTAAGTATACAAGGATAGATAGAAATGCCAATTTATTTAAACAACGGAAGAATACCTTATTATGAGCATGGTATATTTTGAAATATATCCGCATTGTAGCAACTCCCCGATCAACAACCAAACACTTAGCTATTTGCTCGGGACGAGCAAAGGTTAAGCTTGGGGGACTTGTTGGCGGTCATTATCAAGTATATTATGCCGCCAACTTATATCCAATTCATGAGAAAGGGGCAAACTTATGTTACATATACCTTTACTTCTAACCTAGTTCCACTTGTATTCTAGAAATTATGTATTGCGGGTATAAAAGTGGAAACAGTGTACAAAGTCGCCAAATAAATAAGAAAAAGCGCATTGAATAAAAAAGACGCCAAGGAGTGGATTGAGCAAAGAGGACCAAACCCAGCAAGACAATTTGGCCCATGCACCACCATAGGCCCAACATATGGACGACAAAAAGGGGAGAAGGCGGGGCCGAGAGGCGCAGCCCGAGGGGCGGGCCGCCCACTGCGGGCGGTCGGCGCAATATTTCGGCCAATGTTCCCGCCCTTTCTCCGGGCGGTTTGGTGCGAACTTCAAGCGGCGGTTGCATGTAGTGCAAACTTTCGTTCCCGCCAAGAACAGCTCGAAGCAAGGAGAGCCCTCCATTCCCTCCTCCTCTCCACTATATAAAGAGAGGCACTCCTCCCTTGTAACACACACAACAACACACTACACATCACATTGTTACATTCTCACCTTGAGCACCACTCTCTCCCCTTCATTAGTTTAGTGTTAGTATTTGAGTTAGGCGGAGCTTCAAGGAGGGCTTGTCTCCTTGGAAGGATCTTTTGGTAATTCTACTATGAAGTTCTTTCCTTTATTCAAGTCTTATTATTTATATCGCAATGCATATGAACTAGAGTATAGTTATCCTCATGTTATATTCATATTGTGCCAACTAGAGTATAGTTAGTATAATGTGATAATTAACATGACTAACTTTAGGCTAATTGAATCATATTTTATTCTTGGAACGTAGTAGAACTAAGTTCGAGTGATGGTCTGGTGTACCTTCGGGTTTACCTTTGCTCTTTCCTGTCGATCCGTAGGGTCGGGGTACCGAGGGAGTTTAGGTAGTTCTCTATAAATGTAAGCATGGTGCTTAGGTCTATAGGGAATCATCCGGGAAATGCCGGCATCCCACGGTAGTGAGGTAGGCGGCAGAGGTGTGACAACTCATGCGTCCTTTGCACTCCTCCACGTCCGGGTGTTGGGTTGGAGTCTTATCAAGTGCAACCCAAATTTGGCGGATACCGGCCGCGGGCATCTCCTCATCACTTTAGCCCATCTACGCTATGAACCATGAATGACATATGTAGACTATAGTTTGACGCATTGGCGATATTAGAATAGCTAACTCAACGTAGATTTTCCTTTTGTTATTTTATATTTACTCCTTCTAGTGCTCAAGAAGTGTGTGTGTCACCACTATCTCCAATATTATTGTCACTTACCCCTGTACATGATTAGTGGCTATCCATACATACATTGTGGGCTATCATCATCATCATATTAAATCTAAACCTGCCTTCCCATGGGAAAATATAAATGAACGATACCCGATTACTCACCGGGTGAAATGCTACGATGATAGATCCGCGGCGCTTATGGGTTGACCCTTGCAATATTCAATTTATCTATCACCCGACGCTCTCTTGACGTTATCATTAAGGATAATATTTTATTCTTAGTGGCGCGCTAAGAAATGCAACAAGCATTTTTTTGGTGCCGTTCTTGGGGATAGGTTTAATATCTATTCCTAGTAATGACGTTAAGAAACATCAACAGAACTAGACCGAGATATCTCTTTTGATGTGAGCAAGTTGAGTAGGTATATGTCCAACCGGGTGATGATCATTGGCATGTACTAGGGAGGGTCTTGTGCTATCTTAGAGGTACAATGAGTTATGGCATACACTATTAGGGCACCCAACCGTGCTAGAGGGATATAGTGTTGCGAACCGGATATCCGATATTGATCAAATCTACGCTACTAGTGGGTATGTATTTACTCTTGGAGGTGGCGCAGTGTCATGGAGGTCTTGTAAAACAGACTATTTTGACTAAATCAACCATGGAAGCAGAACTTTTATCGCTTTGGATACAAAGATCTGGCAGAGGCGAGTGGCTGCGTGAGCTCTTGTCCGACTTTAGGTGGTAGAGAAACCAAGACCGGCTATCCTTATGAACTGCGTGATAATCAAACGCTGATCACTAAAGTGAATAGTGCTAAGGATAATGCGAAGTCAACAAGACACATTAAAAGACGTTTTGAAGACCGCCGGGAAGTTGAAAAACTCCGGAGTAATAAGCGTGGCTTATGTCCAAACAGATAAAAACCCGGGCAGATCCCTTTACTAAAGGGCTATCACGTAATGTGATAGAAATTGCATCGAGGGAGATGGGTATGAGACCCATATGAGTTTACAGTAGTAGTAACCCAACCTTTTTTGATCGAGATCCCGTGACTAAGGATCCGGGAAGAACAAGCTATTGGTAAACCGAGGAGAGTACATTTATAACCCTCTCTAAGTGAAGATGCAATAACTCTCAAATGCATTGAAGCCTTTGTATGGCAGGTTGGCTAATGCCTTAATATGTTCTATTGGCTTTAACAAGCGAAGATGCGATCCTACTGAGCATTCTTGAAAGAACATACCTATATGAGTTTGATTGTTAAACGTCGCAGCCTATGAGACTTGAGTGGTCTCTAGTAAGCTCATGAAGAGACCGGGGAGTATGACATATATGCTCCACCCACGGGGGTAAGGCTACCGGGCCGGGTACTAATCTGGCTTTAAGTAAAGCATGTTCACACAAAACTTGCAATTCAAGGCGTAGTCCATTGTTCAAGTTGTGAATAAGTGTAGCTTAAGGACCGAGTTACTAGTGTGGCTTTAAGTAAAGCATGTTCACACAAAACTTGCAATTCAAGGCATAGTCCATTGTTCAAGTTGTGAATAAGTGTAGCTTAAGGACCTAGGCAGAAGTTCAACTTTCACGGTCTCTGCCAAAATACTAGGTATATTAAACGGCGGCAAGAATTGGCAAAACTCTAAATGGGTATTTGAGATCGGTGGTGGGGATTGTTGGAATTTAGATGGGCTTGGCCCAATAACAAATTCGAAATTCCTAGAGAGATCTCAAAGGCCCATTCTATATGTGGTAATCTTGGCCTTCAAGTTGTAGAGTCCCGAACCGACTCAGTAGAGAGTCCTAAACCGATCGTGATCGCGACACGATGTTCGGGATATATAAACCCCACCGCCACGCCAAATATTAATAGATCGGATATCTCATATTGGTTTAGAGAGGTGTCCCTTGAATAGACAACCTCTCTACTCTAGAGAATTGAGATAGAGTTTTCGCCTCTTCTTGTTGTTGCGCCGCCAGTAGCTACTCTAGCCCGATTGCTTGCGTGCACTAGCAACCGGGCGAGCAGGTCTCGAAACCCTCGTCTTTGCGATCTGCGGCGGGAGAAGGCGAATAAGGTTTTTGGGAAGCGCTTTTCGCGTGCTGCTCCCGATCTTCGTCACGGCTCGTCTTACGGGAAGGACACACAGAGGATCGTCCCCCGCCGTCTTCATCAATAGCTTCTTCGACTTCTTCTTCAAAGCGGCTGCTAATCGACGACGACTACTGGCGACTGGAGGACCTCGGCGTCGCTTTAAAGGCGAATAAGTAGCAGCCGCCGATCAACGACAATGACGGCGACTGAAGGACCTCGGCGTTGCTTTCGGGAACCTCTTCATTACGTTGTCCTCAACGTCGGCGTGTGTATTCTTGAGATCCAATCTATCCGGTGTGCTAGTTGGGTTTACACTGTTGCTATGATCATGCTACGTGATATCATGATCTCGTTACGCTAGTATATGCGATATACTGATCCGTCATGCTAGTATGCTTGACATGCTTTATCTAGTAGGTCTATTTGTCATGATTTATATTTTGGAATTAATCCGAAATTGCCTAATATCCCAACAATCCAAAAACCTTATTATAGGCTTTTTCTTGATTTAACTATGGCTGTTTTCACGACGTCTTTGAGACTAGAAAAGTTTTCTAGTGCACATATAAAGAGGTGGCGAAGTTAAGGCCATGCTCGGCTAGAGGCTAAGATGTTCGGGGTTCTTGTTGGATCGCCTCATGGAAATATCTCTAGAGAAAAGAGAAGATTCGGGGAGATAACACTATCTTTAGAAGAACAATCCTAAACAAGTCTTGCTAGTCATCTAGAAGATGCAAACTTGCACTTCCAAGATGAGAGAGAATTGTGGGATCAACTGAATGCAACCATTGGTACATCCGAAGTTGTACATTATGGAGAGCTTTCATGACTACAAGATGGTTGCTAACCGATCTATAGTCAAGCAAGCGCATGAGGTTCAACACATGGCAAGAGAACTTGAACTCCTTAAGTATGTCATACCCGATGAATTTGTAGCCGGATGCATTATTGCTAGGTTGCCTTCTTCATGGAAGAGCTTGGCACAATTCTAAAACACAAGAGACGAAAAATATCGGTTGTAAACCCTGATAGCATCTCTTGATGTTGAGAAAAAGATTCGGGTGAAGAATACTATTGAGAAGGGGAACAAGAGCCATTCTAGCACTAATATTGTGCAAGAAAACCCACATGGCAAGAACAAAGGGAATAAATCTTCCAATGCCAAGTTAGCAACTACCTTCGAGAAGAAGAAAAATAATGATGAGGTGCCTTGCTTCACTTATGGACAGCTTGGTCACTTTTTCAGTGAGAATAATAAGAATGTCAACCTCGTGACTATTAGCAATGCTGATGAAGAGTACAATAATGTTCCTACTGTACTATCGGTATTTCAATCACCAAGTTGGTGGGTTGATACAGGTGCTAATATTCATGTGTGTGCTGACATCTCTTTGTTTTCTTCTTATAAAGAGCTACAAGGTTCCTCTGTTATAATGGGGAATGGGTCACAAGCTTCTGTTCGTGGTGTTGGCACGGTAGATCTGAAGTTTACTTCGGGTAAAATCGTGCAACTGAAGAACGTGCAACATGTCCCTACTATTCGCAAGAACCTTGTTAGTGTTTCCCTTCTTTTAAGAGATGGGTTTAAGATAGTGATGGAGTCCAATAAAGTAGTTATGTCTAAGAATGGACAATTTATTGGTAAGGGTTATGACTATGGTGGCTTGTTTCGCCTAAGTTTGGCAGATTTATGCAATAAGTCAGTGAATCATATTTGTGGCACAATAAATGATAGTTCAAGTGTTTGGCATTCTCGTTTATGTCATGTGAACTTTGGTTTGATGTCACATTTATCTAGCTTGAAGTTAATTCCAGATTTCACTATTGCCAAAGGTTCTAAGTGCCATAGTTGTGTGCAATCTAAGCAACCTTGAAAGCCTCACAAGGCAGAGGAGGAGAGACATTTGGCACCTCTAGAGCTCATACATTCTGACTTATGCGAGATGAATGGTGTGTTGACTAAAGGTGGAAAGAGATATTTGATGACATTGATTGATGATGCTTCTAGATATTGCTATATTTACTTGCTGAAAACTAAAGATGAGGCATTAGACTACTTTAAAATCTTTAAGGCTGAAGTTGAAAATCAACTAGAGAGAAAGATTAAATGTCTAAGGTCAGATCGTGGTGGTGAATATTTTCCTATAATGTTTGATGAGTTTTGTGCGGAACATGGTATTATTCACGAGAGGACGCCTCCCTATTCGCCCGAATCCAACAGAATTGCTGAGAGGAAAAACCGCACGCTGATTGACTTGGTTAATGCCATGTTAGACACTGCTGGTTTATCTAAGGCATGGTGGGGGGAAGCTATATTGACTGCGAGTCATGTCCTGAATAGAGTTCCAAACAGAAATAAAGAGACAACGCCATATGAGATGTGGGACGCCACATGAGATGTGGGTTGGTAGGAAACCATCACTTTCATACTTGCGCACGTGGGGATGCTTGGCGAAAGTCAATATTCCAATTAATAAGAAGCGTAAGCTTGGACCAAAGACGGTAGATTGTATCTTTCTTGGATATGCTTACAACAGCATTGCCTATCGATTTTTAGTAGTAAGATCTGAAGTTTCTGATATGCTTGTAGATACTATCTTTGAATCTCGTGATGCTACATTTTTTGAGAATATATTTCCTTTGAAATATATGCGTAGCAATGTTAGATTCTCTACTGAATTAGCTCCTGATGATACTATACCTATCGAATACCCTATTGAGTCATTTGAACAACCACTTGAGAAGGATGACAATGAAGTTCCTATGAGGAACAAGAGACAAAGGATTGCAAAATCTTTTGGTGATGATTTCATTGTGTACCTTGTGGATGATACTCCCACCTCTATATCAGAGGCATATGCATCTCCAGATGTAAATGATTGGAAAGAAGCTGTTCATAGTGAGATAGACTCGATTCTTTCTAATGGAACTTGGGAGCTATCTGATCTACCATTCGGTTGTAAATCAACTGGATGTAAGTGGGTGTTCAAGAAGAAGCTTAGACCTGACGGTACTATTGACAAGTACAAGGCTCGGCTTGTGGCAAAGGGTGTTCAAGAAGAAGCTAAAACAGTTAACTATTCCTCGTTGAAGTTAGGAAACCAACTTTTTTTTTTTGACAACAAGGAAACCAACTTTTGATTGGTGCAAGTAAAGGACGGTCTATTTTTGAACTTACGTAAAGGACAGTCTTGGTCTTGAGTGGGACAATTAAATGGTGAATAGCTCTTGATTGATGCAATTAAAAGGTTGAACCTAGTGAGTACTTAGATGTATGTTTTGGAACAAAAGTCCTTATATGTTTTAGACGTTGGGCGTCCTTTTTTATTGAATACCTAAGAACAAAGTGAGGATTCTGACATATTTACTTTCGCACTGCAGACAAGCTCTGTGTCAAAGTTCGACTATTTTTCGCTGCCATTGTCTCCTAAAGAACAATTTCAAAGGTCAGGGGAGGAGGCGTAAGCATCACTAATAACACCATCTCCTAGGTTGGGGAAGGACAGCTTAAATAATCATCATCAGCGAATAAAGAAATCAACTAAGGTGAGTTCCTTCAAATAAAGACGTACAACCACAAATGTGTGATCATGATTTTTGAAGTGATAATGGTACCTCTTAAAGCTTAGAGCTCCATCCTGTGGAAGAAACTTATTTGCAAATGGAAACATAAATCCCTATGCTAGCCAAGACCTCATAATGAGATGATGCACATGATTTGCTCATTCCATGTGCGCACATGCTGTTCATGTGAAGTCACGTTGGATGTCATGGTGAAATTCCTACTCCACATCACCGCTCACAAGGATTAGTGCACACAATTGAAAACACACTAAAATAGCTGTGTGCATATATGGCGCCCCTAATTGGTACAGAGGCTGGAGATTTCCTCAATTATATCTAAAAAGTGCACATGATCCTTGTAACAGAATCTACTCTACTCTATTGTGTGAAATCACGTTGGATGTCATGATGAAATTCCAACAAAAAACAGCTTTAATTACACACTAAACTCTATGTTTTCAACCTTACAACTTTTAATATTAATGGTCAGAGTTGAACAAATTTGATTTAGGATCAGAGTTAAACAAGTTTGATTTAGGGGACACATACATGTACTAAAGTTATATTTATGATTGGAAGTAGTAATTAGAGAGGTTGTCATCTGGTTCAAGGTGACAATCAGGCCGGCCTAATTCGAGCCACTAGCATATGGAGGGGTAGCGTCGTCGGACTACTATGCCAGGGCGAAGGCATGCAATATGGACCTGTGGGAAGGCGCCCAGGACGTTGAGGGCGCTGATGGGGTGCCACTGCTACTAGTGGCTGCCCCACAATGGCAACTGGCCGCTCCAGGGCCGGCCGGCAGGGCGGGGGCCATTGCCGCCTCCCTAGAATAGGCCTCCGCTGCCACCACAGCCCTTTGCACATTACGAGCCGCCACCACCGTTGCCTAGGCAACTGCCCTGGCTGCCGCCAGTGTTGCCTGATCGGCCGCCTCCGCTTCCAAAGGCGCCTTGGCTGAACATGGACGCATGGCAGGCGAGCCGCAGGAGGGAGTCCCTACGTAGTAGGTGGTCTAGGATGTTACCTAGCCCTCATTTGGAAGAAGCAGCTCCTTGAGGACAAGCTTTTTGTGGCCGGTGGCGGGTCGGGCGGTGGATCGAAATCCACAATGTTCGGGCTATTTGGGTCGGTGGTTTCTATGGCTAATAATAGCTGGCTAAATGCTGTTTAGTTGTGATAGAATAACACTATACCATGGCTGATAAGCCAGGCAAATAAGTTCAAGCGAACAGGATGGTTGTCGGCGGTGCTAGAGAAGCGGGGTTTCAGACCACGCAACAGGTTGAGGATGAGCTAGGAGTCGACGGCGGTGTGGCCGATGTCGTGCAAGGCATCGTGGGAGTCTCCATCTTCGACGGTGAGTCGTCAATGGACAGGTCGCCCTGAGTCATCGAGGAATTCATGACTCAAGAAGACAGCGCAAGAGGCCTTGTTTGCCTGAAAGAGGCCGGAGATCGCTGTCCATAGCTGAGGGCGGTCTAATCCGGTGCTTGGGAGAGGTTGAGGACGTCGTCCGCAGTGGTCTTGGCGGTTGTGGACACAGAGTCGGCCGCTGCCTATGCCTCATTAGGGCTAGCCTCCTGCGTGCCATCGACGTGCGAGCGAAGGTCGAATTTGCTGCACAAGGAGATGAAGAAGACACGCATCGAGTGAAGTTAGGGCACTTCAACTCGAGGGTGATCGGCACAAGGGACTTGATAGAGATTGTGGTGTATGGAGGGATGGAGAAGACTGCCGTGTGTCGGTCCTCACCGCTAGAGGGGGAGAGGAGAGGGCACCAAATGTGGGAGGAGGAGGGCGTGGCATAGCGAGTAGTAGGGAGACACGACCACGGATGGGCGGCACGGTAGCAAGCGGGAAGAGAGGGGCTGGGGCGAGTGGACCTATGTCCGGACTCATGATACCATGTAAAAGGTATGGAAATCACACCACACCCCCAATGTGGGGGTGCCTCATGTATATAGCCATAGTCAAGACGTGGTACAAGGAAGGTATTACAATACAAGGAAGCTAGACTATGATTGATCCTAATGGATCCTATCCTAATATACAAATGATCATGATGGATCCTTTCCTAATACAAATGATCCTGACGGATCCTTTCCTAATAAATACAAAGTGTGGTTATAGGTGTGATGTTTGCAAAGTTTTGTGCAGATTTATATAACGATTGTGGTTTTGATTCGTGATTATGGAAAGTAGTAAACTAGGAACACATGGTTACTTACTGTTACAAGTATATGAAAGATTAACTTTGGAAGATGTTTTGTTTCCATATGTAAGAGCATCTCCAAGAGTACCCAGTATTTTCTTTCCAAAAATATGATGTTTTACAACTCCCAAAAAGTATTAGGAGGAATAAATAAGGTCATCTCCAAGAGTTTTCAATAGTTCACTCCTAAAATATAGAAGACTATATTACATGAATCCTATAGTATTTCTAAAATTATCCTAACCACTTTAATATATTCTTTCTCTCCTGTATATTTGCATTAGAACCCTTCCCTACTCTTTATTATTTTCCACGCCCTTCCACCTTAGTTGGCACACCGATACGCGTGTCTTCCACACACGGATATATCCCCACTTTCGGTGATTTTTTTTTTAAGTGCCAAAAGATTGGGAGATGGCATTGGGAACTCTTGGAGATGAGTTTTTTCTATTCTTGCCAGATATCCTAGATTGGGAGTCTTTATTGGGACCTCTTGGAGATGCTCAGTTGTTGTGTCATGGGCCTATATTGCCCTGGTGAGCCACTAAGGTGTTAGGCCAAAGATGGGCCCATAGGGCCTGGTGTGGATAGTAGGGTACTGTAGTGTAGCGCAAAACCCATCTAGGTCTAGGGTTAGGAGGAGTCCATAAGATAGGATTACTGGTAAGTCAAGTCGAATCAGGTTGGGTCTTCCCTATAAATATAAAGGCAAATGTATCTATCGAGATTAAGCAAAAATAATCTAGGGGAAACCTATCCCTCTCCCTCTTATCCTTTCTCAAGCCCTGGTGGCCATGCTGCCCACCATGTGCCAGGACGGTTGCAGCATGCCCACCCTCCTCTTTCTCTAAGGTGCGGCTTGCCTTCCTCCAATCCCTCTCCCAAGTGCCTAAATAGTGGGCAATGTTAAGATATAAACTTTATACCTCTAAGGAGCTAATATCTCAAATCAGTCTGAGTCATTGATTTTTCATATTTTATGAATTAATAAATATAAAATAAAAAATGCAGAAAAATAAAATAGTAAAACCTTGGTATCCCCCTAATGACGGGAGGGAAATTTTCTTTAAAAACATGCATGCCAATTCCCCTAATCACGTAATCACGAGGTAGATACAGAAGCAAACAGATATCCACTTTAGGCGGTTGACCAAATAGATGGGCCTTTTTTTTTTTCTTAATTTGGGCCTTCTAAGCAAAAAATTTGAGACGTTATCTTGGGCCTATTGCAATTGTAATTTTCGTAGATTTGAACTAGAATTAAATAATAGGTGCTATCTGAATTCGATCTCACACATATTCGATTTCCTTCATTCAAGAAAAAATATTGTCACTTCTTGGGAGTCAAAAAAATTCAAACTTGATTAAATTAATACTATGACATTGAGTAAGTATCATCAGACTAACTATAAAATATGTTTTAATATTAAATCTATTTCAACATATAATTATTCATATTACTCTGTTAAACCTGATCAACTTTAAGAAAGTTTGACTTGTCCTAAACCTACAATTATATTTTCTTTCATCAACAGGAAGTAAACATTACACGAAAGTCAAGAAACATGTCATGCTAACTATTGGTTTGTTTGAATTCTCTGGTCTAAAGTTTAGTTTCTAACTATTTGATCAAAGGAAGCTTACATGTGTGATCTAAAGTTTTTATAAGGTTAACTAAACTTTAGAGACACACACGCTAACCAGCCTAACCACGTACACACACGCTCACCACACACACGCTAACCAGGCTAGCCGCATACACACACGCTACACAGGCTAACCACACAAGCTAATCACGTACACATGCAAAATCAAGTGTATAAAGTTACATACAAAATAATATGGTAATCATAATATATCAACTATACAAAGTTATAAATTTAAAAAGTTTTACCATATCAATCAAAGATCACGTATGCATCAATCAAAAAAAAAAAGTTTTTTTTATATCTAAAGTTTCCTTATTTATTCTATTTTATAAAATAATAAATATATATATTTCAAAGAAGAGATTTTTATATCTAAAATTTCCTTATTTATTCTATTTTATAAAATAATAAATATATATATTTTATCTATTTATAGTTTATCGCGACCGTCCGATCGAAATAAATGAATAGCCCATAGTCATTTTGGGGTACTGCAGTAAAGCCCTTAAATAGTAGATCTGTTACAAGTTGGCTCTTCTGATCCAGCAGGGCAATATGTTTGTCTCTTTGCAGCAAACTCTGATCCCATCAAATATGCATAAATTTGTTTATTTGTTGCTGAGATGCAAATATTAGATACCATATATTTGTTTACAGTCAGGAATGATAATAAGGTTTTTGTTGAAACCATGATCTCATGGGAAAAAAAAAAAAAATCAACTGTTTTCACTATTATTCACATATCTTCACGTTTGTTTTTGATAAACACTATCAAAAGATGCTTACGGATGCGTAGTTTGCAATTAGCATTAAGTAAATCTTTATCCACTTATATATATTGAACCAGTGATCAGTGTGCATCAAATTTGCAGGCACAAGTTGACGAACGTGTGCAGAGTGAAAGGGAAAAAGCACGCCCGGCCACGACGACTCGAAAAGAAATAGATGAAAGAAATAAGCAGCCTCAAGAGGCGTCTCTTGGGAGAAAAGCAAAAACTGCACTAGCTAGTTGGTGGAGAGGTCTTACCACAAAACTGGCCCCGTCCTCTCGTGTGACGATACAGGATTCTTCAGAATTCAACAAGCAGGCTGCAAACAAGAGCATCGTCTTGAGCGAAGGATCTGACCACCGTCAAATCTCTGCCCAAACCTTGGCCCCGTCCTCTAGTGCGACGAAACAGGATTCTTCAGAATTCAACAAGCAGACTGCAAACAAGAGCATCGTCTTGAGCGAAGGATCTGACCACCGTCAAATCTCTGCCCAAACCTTCACATACAGGGACCTCGCAGCAGCAACAAGGAACTTCAGAGCCGATTGTCTTCTTGGTGAGGGGTGGCTTTGGCCAGGTGTACAGAGGCTATCTGGACAGAGTCAGCCAGGTGGGGTTTCTTGCTTCCCTGCCAGTTTCACTACTCGTATTATGTATATCGCTAGTTCAACTTGTAACTGATGATACAAATCTTGCTTCAACATCACTATTCCCTAATAAGATGAAATAATGAATATAGTACTAGGCATAGATTGCTATCAACAAACCTTCAATTGTATTCTAAAAAAAATTACTGATGCACATCCACCAGTTCAGCAATAACATGTCATGTTGTAGTGGGAAAATCTTAATGTTTCTAGTGGCAAATGCATTGACATGGCATTCCATTCGTTACTATGATAGGTTGTTGCCATAAAGCAGCGTGACCATCACGGATTACAAGGCAACAGGGAGTTTCTTGTTGAAGTTCTGAAGTTGAGCTTGCTACATCACCCAAATCTTGTCAACCTTATTGGCTACTGTGCCGATGGTGATCAGAAGAGGTTTTTGGTTTATGAGTATATGCCTCTAGGTTCTCTTGAGGATCACCTTCATGGTAAGCTGTTGAAATCCTGAACTAGTACTTTCCTATGGAATTGATACAGTTAAAATTTCTCCACTGACGGTTTCCTATTGTACTCAGATCCTTCCCCAGATAAGGCCCTTCTTGACTGGAATACAAGGATAAAGATAGCTGCTGGTGCAGCGAAAGGGCTAGAGTATTTGCATGACAAAGTCAGTCCTCCTGTCATACATGGGGACTTAAAATGTTCAAAAATCTTGCTTGGAGAGGGGTATCACCCAAACTTGTCTGATTTTGGATTGGAAAAGCTTGGTCCAGTCGGTGATAAAACTATTGTTTCCCGAAGAGTGATGGGGACATATGGATATTGTGCCCCTGAGTATGCTATGACCGGAGAGTTGACCCCAAAGTCGGACATTTATAGCTTCGGTGTCGTCCTTTTGGAGATCATTACAGGACGAAGGGCTCTTGACAACACCCGAGCTGGAGGGGAGCAACATCTTGTCGCATGGGTAAGCCACTTTGCTGTGTAGAATAGTCTGCTGCGGTTTTCTTGGTCAGCAAAGTTCCTAGCTTAATCACTAAGTTTACTTGTATAAGTAGTCCAGTCTTAGTCTGTAAGTCGAGGTCTATTTCACTAGGGCAGTTTTCTGATAACTAATAGGTGAACACACCAGCCAGCTGCAGTTCAGCAGCCCCATTCACGTGTGTTTGAGTGTGCTCTGTTCTCAACCTCATCTTTTACAGTTTTATTACCACCAGCCGTGAGTTGTGTGTGTGAGCGAGGTGCTTCTCACCTGTGCAGGCCGGCTCGATCCTAACATGCTGATCTTTTGTTATGTTTTGATCCTTGTCCATGCTAATACTAGTATAGATGTTGAGTAGGGAGAGCAGCACACTGTGCTATTTTCTTCCTGATGTGAGTATTGATTGTTAATGTATTCCGGAAAGTTTACCGGATGTTTGCCTGTTAGCTTGGAAGTTCTGTAAGCTGAGTGTTATCGCTTCAGTCTTTGGTATTATATCACCTGAAGGAAAAGTATAGGAGGTTATTTTCAGCGCCTCTCTTTTATTCTTTTCAGTTTCAGCATTTCAAGTTTGTCAAACTTCATCCGTAGCACTTCATAAATTTTACTTGCTTTCCACAATTATTTTGTCATGATTGATTGGTTGCTTAGGTGGCATTGCTGTAAAGCTGCTGTTGAATAATAGATTATGACATGGCAATCATGACTCTGCTAAATATGCTCTTGTTCTGAAACTTCTATAACCCCTCCATGTATCTCCTTCACCATTAGTGTGACCCTTGATGCTTCATTTCAGGCCAAGCCCTTGTTCCGCGACAGGAGAAAATTTCCCATGATGGTGGACCCTGCACTACAGGGTCGGTTTCCGATGAGGGGATTGTACCAGACCCTTGCTGTCACTGCAATGTGTCTCCAAGAGCAACCGAGCACGAGACCAGCGATCGGGGATGTGATTACAGCCCTCGCTTACCTTGCCTCCCAGACCTACGATCCGGAAGCACATGGGACTAGAACCAGGAAGGACGAGGTTATTGCGCGACCCAGGGATCGCGCGACCCCAGGCAAATGAGCCCTGACATGCTGTCCTTGGCCTGTGTGCCCCTTTGCTTGCTTGCTTTCGATCGCACCAGTTCTCTCTGTGTTTTTAGGACTTTCCTAATGCGTCCTCGCAGTGAAGCGTGATATATCAAAGACAACGGGAGCACGACACCGAAGTCGCGCGGCACGACGGACGGACCGGTCCATCGACGCGTGCCGTGAAATGCACGGTGACGCAAGAAAAAAACAAAACATTTTATTTAAATTACTGTAACTTTTTTTAATTATGTATCCATTTTCAATTCCGTTTGCACCGCTATGGTTTACGTGACTAAGCGAATAAAACTATACCACAGTTGCCTATGTTTTAAATAATTTTATTTTAGTAGCAATTTATGTTCAAAAATGTCTTAGGAGAATTATGAAAGGAGTTACTACCATCTCTAAAAAAATGATTCCTGCACCAAAAGCGGGCTAATGGATATGGCCACGTCGCCCGCAAACTCGCTAGCCGTCGGATCAAGCCAACCAGCGACGTGAACCGTCCGATGCGGTAGCGGGCCTCTCACCCGTTCGCCGTCAACCCGGAAGCCGCGAATCCGCTCGTGGCGACTCCGCACCGCACCTACCTCCTCCTGGCGCGGGCGCTCCTTCCCGGCCATCCCGCGCGGGTGAGGGCCTAAGCAACCCGGCGACCCCAACTCAGGCGGAGTGCGGTGCAGCGGATCCGGCCACTCCGGTCTTGGCCATCCCAGCGCGGTCGGGGAGCCCAGCGGTCCCTGCGACTCGGCGCAGCGGCGTTGTGGCGTGGCGGCTCCGGCCACCCTGGAGCCATCCCGGCGCGGGTAGGGGGCGGCGGCCCGCGATGACTCGGCCATCCCGTAGCGGGCAGGGGCCATGCAGCTCCAGCGGCGAGAAGCGCATTGGTGAGAGCGGAGGAACAACGGGGGGCAGATCCATGGCGCCTTGTCTTCTCTGCTTTGCAAGCACCAAAGACAACACAGAGCAGCAATGGACACCTCCTCTCAACACCTCCCCGACCCTTTCTCTTCCCTTTCCTTGGCAGCAGCGGCATGATGCAAAAGTTAAGCAACTATGGTGCAGCGTGAGGTCAACGTTGCGGCTTTGCCACCATTGCGAAGATCCCCACCGGCCACAAGCTCACGACCTTCACGCCATAGGCTGTCCCTACGGGCTACGGCTGCTGGTGCTACCTTCCCTCTCTCTCAGATCTGTAGCATGAAAGAGATTTCTCCTAGATAAGTTCAATCTCGTTGTTTTCCATAGAGAAATTGTCCCTAGGTAAGTTCAATATTGTTGTTTTATATGCAGAAACTGTCAACTGAGAAGCTATAGCTAACATTGAGACCCAGCTACTGTGATTTTTTTTTTCCAATATTTGAGCCTGGTTATGTGCTGTGCAGTCTACTCTGTTGTAGAGGTACATTCAGTTTGAGTTCGTGGGCCTATTCAGAGATTTATAGATTTCTATGATTTTTAACACTCAAGATACATGGGCAATTGTTTATTGAATTTGAATTCATTCAAGGAATAAATAAATCAAAAAAATCCTTTGTCCAGACCAATTTGGTTTCCATACTTTGGTTTCTAAAAGCCACATAACCATCCAAAGAGAGGTGGTTGGATACAGGTCGATAGCCACAAAATGCCCCAGGACATCATCGGATGAAAAGAAAAGCTCAGTTGAAGGTCAAAGCATTTGAGCATAACTCGTAGTCTAATTAACTAAAATCACTACTGTTATCAAATACCATCGAGATTATTTACATCTCATAATTTCTTAATTGAAAAATTGTTTTCTCATAATTTCTTAATTGAAAGAATTGTTTTCTCTACTAGCCTATGCATAAACACCCTTCACAAAGCAGGAGGTGTTTATGCTCATGATATCTGATTCAGTTATTCTAAAACTAGCTAAGTTGAATAATTTCTTTTGCGTTTTTTGTGATGCATATGTATCTTTGTCTTCGTATCAGCCCGCAGATAACCTGAAGAAAGTGAATAAGTTTCAAGGTTCATATATGTGTGGAATGCCGCATTACTTGATTCCTTGCATTAGGTGTACCACACATTGTAACATCACCTATGTACTAGTCTGTCACCCTAGCGGCAATGCTAAGAAATGCATGAATGTTATTCTTAATGTCACTTGAATCTCTTGCAATAATATGAGTATGGTATCTGCAAGCGCACGGATAGAAATACCATTGTAGCACTCACTACTGGAGGCTTTTACTGAGAGCTCAAAAGCGGGGCACTTTCGGTGCAGCCTTACCGAGCGCTAAGTCCCCACTCGCTAAAAGCTGGCCCGGCGTCGATGGCGTTTGCCACCGTCGGCGTCAACTTCAGCGAGCCCCCTCCCTCTCACCAAGCGAAGGTGAGCGTCGGCGGCGACATCCACGTTACCAAGGGACCCCCACCCCCTCAAAGGTGCTCGGTGAAGTTTTATTTTTTAAAAACTTTTAAAAAACCGGTGAAACCCTCTCTACCGGCGCCAGGTCAGTTTGGCGCTCGGTAGAAATATAGTCGATTCACCCGGCGCATCCGTGCGCTCGGTGAATCGACCATATTTCTACAAAGCGCCCTGTTTACCGAGTGTTGTGCTCGGTATACCTGGAAAAATGAGGATCCCAAAGCCCTATTTTCCCAATTTTTAAATTCTGTTTTTGGATTCCACCTTTACAAATGTAACATATATAAATCATATATCACATCCATGCACTACAACTCAATTATCATATATATATATATATATATATCACATCCATGATCCAAACATAGATTAATTGGTCCAATATCCATCACAAGTCATCAAGTCTAGTTCCACTAATACAACTCACAGTCATCAAGTTTCAATGTACTTAACAAAACCAACAACAAAACCTCAAGCCTAATGGGTTAACCTGCACTGGTGGAGCTTGCACCAGTAGTGGGTGGTCCAAATTACCATTATTTCAGCTGAGATATTTGGAAACACTAGAAATTGGTGCAAGACTATCTGCGGCTTCTGAGTTTACTGCATCTTGGTCTCCGAGCTGCAACAAAGTTACCAGATGGGATTGGCCACATCAAATCTCTAAGTACACTACTGTATTTTGACCTCAGAAGTAACTCTGAAGACAATATTCGCAGCCTAAGCAATCTGACAAACCTTCAGCATCTTCATCTAACCTGTTCTGCAGCTTTATCCAGTGACCATCTGAAGAGAAAGCTGGAAGCACTAGTTTTTCTCTCTTGGGAAACTTGGCAATCTCAAATCTCTCACCCTGACTCCTGATGCGTTAAGAACAGCTATTTTCTTTGTCATCTGGAGCAGCATCTCCTCTCCTCCCATGTTTCTTCAGAAACTTGAGTTGTTGCCACCAATTTGCTTCTTTCACAGACTGCCCAGTCGGATTGGTGAACTCCACAAACTCTGCATTTTGAAAATTGTGGTTAAAGAACTGCAGGGAAATTAGTAGCATCTCTGGATTACCTTTCCTCGTTGTTTTCTCACTGTATGTGCGGACAGCTCTGACTGGATCCATCGTCTTCAGCACCATGGCATTCCGGGTCTCAAGTACTTCAAATTCACATGTGGTGTGATGTGTTTGGATTTTCAGGCAGGAGCCATGCCCAATTTTCAAAGGCTCAAGCTTTGTTTTAATGCCCATAGAGGAAAGAACCATTGAGCACCTGTTAAACCTTCAGGAGGTCGCTGGACAAATTGGGATCCTCCCAGGTGCTGATGGATCCAACTGGAGGGTTGTCAAGTTATTGTTTGAGGATACCATTAGAAAGCATCCAAGGTGTCCTAGATTTAACTCACAGTTGGTAGATTTCATAGAGGAAGCCAGTGAAGAATCATCAGTCACAAGCAGCGTAATTACTTTATTTCTCTCCCGTGTTTTTAATTCTTTATTTTTTCACATCTCCCACCGCCCGGACACTAGCAAACCAGCTTTTTGATTGATGACCTAGAGAGTACGGAGTACTTAGGAGCATATTTTTTAGGAGGAAGTACCTTTTTATTGAATACTCCTAACTAAAGTACTAGCACTTACTACTGTGCAAAGTGAGGATTTTGACATATTTACTTTTGAACTGCAGACAAGCTCTGTTCCAAGTTCGGAATGTCAGGCGATGAGTCGGAAGCATCACTAATAACACCATCGCCTACATCGGGAAAGGACAGCTTAAATCATCACCAGGAAATAAAGAAATCGAGTGATAAGGTGAGTTCGTTCAAATAAAGTTTTACAACCACGAATGTGGTGTTATGATTTTTTTGAATTGATAATGGTACCTCTTAAAACTTAGAGCACCGTTCTATGGAGGAAAGTTATTTGCAAAGAAAACATAAATCCTAAAGTACGCTAGGCAAGATCACATACTGAGACAATGCACATGATTTGCTCATTCAATTTGTGCACATGATGCTTAATTTGTGTAATCACGTTGGTGTATGGTGAACGTCTCCACTCACAAGGGTTAGTGCACGCAATTGAAAACCAGGAGCAGAAGATTTCCTCCATTATGTCTAAAAAGTGCACATGAACATGGTCTGTACAGAATCTAATCTACTCTGTTGAGTTCAATTTCTAAACAAGTCAACAACATGAATGCTTTCAACTATTAGGAACTAAATTTCCGTAGGAGCAGTATATATGCATCATCAGTAAGTGCATTCAGTGGTCAAACCCCTGTTGCGCTAGGCGCTCGCCTAGGCGGGATTCACGGCGTCTAGGCGCTAGGCGAAGGGTACCGTGGCGCCTAGGGGGGGGGGGGTAGTCGGACCTAGGCGGGGGGGGGCAGCTCGGCGGCGGCGCCGGCCGCCGGCGGGGGTGGAGGAGCGTCCGCAGAGGTCGGTGGGGTGGGCGGGAGGAGCGGCGGGAGCAGCGTGGGGCGGCGGCGGGAGCGGAGCGACGCTGGGCGAGGCGGCGGCGGCGGAGGAGGCGGGCACGGGCAGAGGCGGCGCCCCGGCGGGACGAGGCGGGAGGAGGTGGCGGCGGCGTGAAGAGGCGCGGGTGCGGGCATACTGGCGAGAGGATGAGGAGCGGACGAGAGGATAGGGTTAGGGATCGGTTATGTGTCGACTTGGGCCTTCAATGGGCCTTGAAATGGGCCTTTTTTCCTTTCTCCCTTTTCGGACCACTCATCTCCTCTCTTTTTCTTTTCTTTTTAAGTATTTATACATAATTATTTATCGCCTAGCAAAACGCCTAGCAACGCCTAGGCGCGATTACTCCCGACTAGGCTCTAGGCGAGGGTCGTCGAGGAAAATCCGCCTAGCGCCCTAGCGAAAAGGGGGTCAAACACGTCTATACTATGTGAACGCCTTTAAGCTAGCTTCAATGTGTGAAGGCGGATCTTTGTGAGATCAGAGCTTCATTTGTATTTAACAAGTTGCCATATAAGCATTTTTTACGATGTGTTAACGTTTTTAAAAGAGAGAGAAGTGAGTTTTATGGGAATAAATAACTCTTGACTTCGGTTACCAATGTAGAATTAAATGTTTATGAAATAAAATAATAGTAATAAAAATACTCCCTCGGGATGGTATTAGAAGTCGTTTTCGACACAAGGTTTGGGTCAAACATCGGGAATATAAATCATCAATAACATTTAAGTTGTTGATAACTTTTAAGTTGTTGAGATTGTAAATGTAAAAATTATATGAATAGATTTGTCTTAAAAAATTCCTTAATAAAAGTATACATATATCACATTTTCATAAATATTTTTTTATAATAATAAGAGGTCAAAGTTGTGTTTTGGAGACCGTGTCGCTGTCCTAAACGACTTTTAATACCATCCCGGAGGGAGTATGCATTGACCATTGAGAGTGATGGATTCATTCATGTTTCATTGCATTCTATGTTCTTGAAAACTTCACTAAGCCTAAGAATGACCTTAGGGACCACACAAGATTGTGTATTGGCTGGTGTGTCAGTTTGTGCGTACATGCATCTAATCTGTACTGTGTATTCTTTATAAGAGCAACTCCAAGGAACTCATTATATTATTTTTAAAGATTTTGAAGGAAGAAAAATACCCTTCAACAATCTCTTTAATTGGATCTCTAAATATAGACATTGTCTCCGGGATTTCTTGCTTTTCAAAGATGGATTGTAGAGCATGACTTTCTAGAATTCATAAGATATTACTTGTCATGGTGACGTGCGTGGCCTACTGTTATGTTGCCCGTAGATTGTAGATACTCTATACGAGACATTCAAAGGTCCACAAGATGGTTAATAAGTGCTCTTGGAAGGAAGATACTCCCTCCGTCCCAAAATGTATGTCGTCTTCGGTTTTTCGTGCCACAACTTTGATTTCGATTTGTACAAAATACGTGCAATATTTATATCTTCAAATAAATTTGTTAAAAACTAGGTTCAGAGATCTTTCCAATGATACTAATTGTGTATAATAAATATTAATATTTTTTAATCTATAATTTTTTTTAAAGTTGTTTCTCGGGGAAGCGCAAGTGACAAACATTTTTGGGACAGAGGGAGTATTCACCAATTAAAATTTTGCATGGATCTTAAAGCATCATTATCCGGTTGAAGAATTGTCATCTACTAAAGTGGACAACTATTAGGCGGCAAAGAATGAAGGCTAAGTTTTGCTTAATTAATTAATTGTTTTTATTACAAAAAATAACATGTAAACATATATTATCCGACTTAAAAAGGTCGACTTCCGCTCCGACACTGATCCAAAACCGTACCATTTCCGACATCTAAAAAAATCCATATTCACACTAAAATATACAGGATTTAGAAAGACATTCGAACCAAAAAAGGATGACTGAGAAATGAAAGTAAAAAAGATTGACTAAAAACTGAAACAAAAAAACGTTGGAAAAACTGAAAGTCTAAAAATAGAAATTAAAAATACTGTTTTGTGGCAACTTATGTGCAATGGCAACCTTTTTTTTTTTGCGCTGAAACGCAATGGCAACCCTTTTGTTATAACTTATACGTTATAGGTAAGGCAATTAATACGAAAAATTTAGAAAGGCATTGAAATCCAAATGGATGACTGAAAAATGAAACTAAAAAAAAAACTTAATTGAAAACTTAACTAAAAGAACATTGAGAAAAACTAAAAACCGGAAAATAGAAACTGAAATACAACACTCAAAATAGAAATTGAGAACAGAAGTATAAGAAAGAAAATTAAAAACTGAAATTAAATAATGAACAACATAGAAACAGTGTTCAATCTGATGCCCATCAATTTCTTGAATCTTATGACATACTCCCTACACTCCAAATCCTAAGTCATTCCAAGAATGTCGGAGAGTCAAAACATCTTAATTTTGATAAAAACTAGAGAGGTAGTTAGAAAGATTTGTGATATCAAATAGATATACAATGAAAAACTAATTATCAAAAAATCCAATGATACTTAGTAGGTATTCTAAATGTTATTATTTTATCATTTAAATTTGGTCAAACTTGAAATTTTTTAAATCTCCATAATTTTTGGAATGACTTGCAATTTGGGATTAGAGGGAGTACATCTCTGTATAGACAGCTTTATTGGACAGACACAAGCAGGGCTAGTGTACGTTAGCGAGCTCCTGCTGCTCTATGCCTCTACGTGACGAGCAGAAATGGGGGTGCTGTCCACGCGCGTGTGGGCTGTGTTGGAGCGGTGCGCCCAGTCGCGTGGGCTGCTCACTTGAGCCGGCCCGTGTCGCACGCACGTTAGAATTTGCTATGCAAGAATATGAATCGACTTCTTCTCTCTTCTTTGAATTGATTGGTATAGTGGCATGAACCAATTCATCGTTGTGCAGCTAGGACTCATGGGTAGTCCCTTTTGGCATGGCGTTGCCGATAGACTAACCGGTAAGAATCAGGAGGCGTGGAACGAGGGCCGGATCCGCGGCACCGTGGTGCTCGTGAAAAAGGAGCTGCTCGACGTGGGCGACTTTCACGCGTCGTTCCTCGACGGCTTACACTCTATCCTCGGCCGGGACGACGGGGTTCAATTCCAACTCGTCAGCGCCACCAAGGCCGAACCCCGTGAGCATATATGCCCTGCCCGCATTTCCATCGTTGGTCGTTCGTTCCTCTCCAGATCATGTGCGGTTTAACAGTTTTTGTTTCAAAACATGCGCAGGCAATGGGGGCAAGGGGACTGTCGGGAAACCGGCGTACCTGGAGGAGCAGGTGGTGTCGCTCAAGTCCAAGAGGGACGGAGAGGGCAGGTTCCAGTTGAACTTCGAGTGGGACATGTCGCAGGTAATAGGTTGTAGTTGGTTGTCCAATAAATACCCTCTACATCAAAAAAGAATGAACTAGGAACTCATTTTACCCATCAAAATTTGAATTCTAGTTCATTTGTTAATGTTAAAATTCATGAATGTCTAACTTCTGCTCTGCCTTCCACCTCGCAGGGGATCCCGGGCGCCGTCCTCGTCAGGAACCTGCAGCAGGCCGAGTTCTTCCTTAAGACGCTCACCCTCGAGGGCGTCCCCGGCAAGGGCACCGTCGTCTTCGTCGCCAACTCATGGATCTACCCGTGGAGGCTCTACTCCCAAGATCGCATCTTCTTCACCAACGACGTGAGTATTCTTTTTCCGATGATGGCATCTGTGTCCTCCCTTTTTGCGTTCGCTGGTGCTAGTGGCTAGCGAAAATCGCCTAATCTAAGTCGGAGCATGCAAAATAAATAAATAAATATTGTATATATAATAATGTTGTGTTCCGATCAGATCTATGCGCTGACCAATCTGCTAGTGATGTAACAAGAACATCAACAATCCCTGTTCTTGTAAAAACTGAAGCATCATTTTAGGGACGGTGGTGCACGCCAATCTTCTGATTGCCTTAGATTAAAACAGCAAGATGCTTATGATCAGCTGCTCTCCTTTTAGTAGCACATGACTATAGTATCTCCAATCAGTGCTGCTTAATTAAGCTTTTGGAAAGGATCCATCACCGCATATTCATTATGCTCATTTGTTGATCTACAACTTGTTTTTGGATATCTTTTTATCTATAACTAGGTGATGGATGTCAGAAGCAAGATAACAAGTCTTGTATAATGCTTTCTTATGTGTTCATTCCAGTACCATGACATCATCACATTGAATCCTGATGTTGCACTATTTTTTTTCTCGAACACGAAGGAGAGCTGCATATATCATTATAATTGAGACGAAAAACGTCTTTTTTAACACGCATGAGAGCTATTTGGTTCATGTTGCATCATAACAAATACACATAGATAGATTAACTAAGTTGTAGAAACAGTTTGATGGTTGGATGGCATGATAATTAGCTGAGTGGAATAAAAAATCACTTTACTCACCGTGATTTTAATGGTTGTTTTTCTCATTGGGTATTATCGTCACTAAAAAATGCCCGTGCATTGCAACGGGTCAAAAGATTGAATTTGTTTAGTGTGTGAACACCCATGGCAGTTGTGGTTCCAACTCGTCAACCTCTTCTGAACCTGTATCGAATTAAAATAGTCTACGGTATATTTTTTTCTTCTATTGGAAAGTGCATCATATATGTCGTTTTTCATTCTATCCATGTGTTTCTATAATTCAATATCGACCATTATAGTTTTTGTTTATGCCATATAAACCCATATAAACCTCCTTAACTTTTGTTTTATATAAGCGCAATCTTTATAAAGCTTCTACGACAAAGGCAATATAAGTACAAAGATGAAGTTCCAAGGAGTTAAAGTTACGCGTGTTACATTAGAAGTCCTAGATTTTTTAAGGGAAAAATAAGTTCCTAGATAAAATGATAGATGGATAGCCTTACTGGATCATGATTTATAGTTGGGCCGGTTTAGTAGTGTTTTGCGGGCTAAATCACATGCCATCATTCCTTCAACCTTCAACACAAATCTGCATGGAGTAGGAACGGATGACACATGTAGCGTATGCGGACTCTGAGCGGAGGCATGCGGACTCAGGCGACGTTAATTTGAGACAGAGTCCGAGCGCTATGCGCCTCCACATTTATGAACCATACACGGTTTAAAGAACGTGGCTGGACGGGAAAGCAGACCACGAGATATAGATAGAAGGCAAAATACGGCAGAAATTTTGGCTTTCGGTCGATCTAAACCATTGATGCCAATCCGATGGCCGAGGGCGATTCTATGGTCCGGAGGGTGGACGACGGAAATTTCTTCGCTTTATTAGTAGGTATAGATTAGATCCACGCAACAGAAAACACTAGAACGCAATTCAATATAGCCTTTGTTCTCCTCTCATATGATATTGCGGAAAATAAGCAGACCTTTTTTTTAGATAATGGATAATACAATCCGGCCTCTACATCCAAGGATGTACACGTACCAATTATTACAAAGATCGAAAAGCAAAAAAGCAATGTCCTTAAAATAGACATATAAATTATAACAAACGGAAAAAGATGTTTCCACCCTCTATTTGAAATCTCTAAAGCAACCATCTCTAAACGCTTGCTCAAAACCACGAGGGTGTCCTTTGTTTGCTCAAGACGCTGCTGAAGCTGGGCCCGAAACGCAGCTAATAAGCTCCCCTCGAAGATAACCTCGCATAATAGAGTTAGATTTCAATTTTTTGAAAATCACGCCATTACGACATCTCTAGATGGCCCGTAAAAAAAAAGCAGCCACACCAACCCAAATCATAGGTTTAGTCTGTTTATGCTGATTACAAAGCCGGTACCAAACATATGGTTAATGAAAACGGTTGTGTTATATTAGTAGCATAGAAAATGATCCTCCAAATCATTTTGGCAAATGGGGCGATCAAAGAAGAGATGTTGGATACTTTCATTCAAATTACAACATTCGCATTTTCGACTCCCCTTCCAATTTTTTTCCTCGCAAGGTTGTGCATTGTCAAAACACCTTTTTGGACAAACCGGAGGAAAATTTTAATTTTTAGAGGTATTTTCTATTTCCAAATCCTCCTATCTTTGGAAGGGTGGATTTGTATCTATAGCATCAAGATACATAGTCGGGACCGAGAAAACTCCAGACTTAGATAAGAGCCATTTAAAATAGTCCTTTCCCCATCCACCGGATCCACATCAGAGGTCAGTGCTACAAGTCTAAGCCAATCTAACGGGTTATTATCCACCAAAGATCTCCTAAAAGAAATATCGAGAGGATTAGAGGACATAACTTGAGATCAATTTGCATGTCGATCCCTAGCTATACTATATAAGCTCGGGTATCTAAATTTGAGAGGCTTATCACCTAACCAAGTATCATCCCGTAACCTTGTAATGGATCCATCTTTAATCGAAAAACAGCCTTTTAGCAAGCACCTCATCTTTGATATGCATGAGGCCTCTCCAAAAATGAGAGTCATTTGGTTTGGCCGATACTTGGGTCGTGGTCTTGAATGCAAATATTTATTCCTTAGCAAAGATTGCCGGGTGCCATCGGTGTTTATAAGATTAACAATCCATTTAGCCAATAAACATTTGTTTTGAATCCGCAAGTCAAGAATTCCTGCACCACCTTGATCCTTGGGGCGACATAGAATATCCCACTTAGCAAGTCTATATTTGTGTCTATCAAGTAGACCCTTGCCGGGAAGAATCTTGATCTCGAATTTATCAAGACTCTTAAGGACTCCTTTTGGAACCTCAAAAAAGGACATCATGAACATTGGGAGACGCTTAAGACTGAATTTAGTAAAACAAGTCTCCCCATAGGATAGGTACTTAGCTTTCCAAGAAGAAAGTTTTAGTTCAAAGCGTTCTTCCACTTTTCTTCATTCAGAATTTAGGAGTTGTCTATGGTGCATAGGGATACCTAAATATCTGAAAGGATAGGTCCCCGCATTACAACCAAAGAGTGATGTATAATAATGTTCCATCTCTTTGGCATCACCGTAACAGAAGATTTCGCTTTTGTGGACATTGATCTTGAGCCCCGAGAGTTGTTCAAAAGCGCCAAAGCAACAGATTTTAAATTTTTTGCTTGCTCGTGGTCGTGATCTAGGAAGATAATGGTATCAACCGCATATTGTAAAATAGATAAGCCATCATCGATCAGGTGTGGAATAACCCTTCTTATTTGTCCATCGGCTTTAGCTCTATTAATAAGAAGAGCTAACATATCAGCAATGATGTTAAACAATATAGGCGACAAAGGATCTCCTTGTCTAAGACCTCGTTTGGTCTGGAAGTAGGGGCCAATATCGTCATTAACTTTGACCCCTACACTCCCCCCTGTGACCATGTTTTGAACCCATCTACACCATTTGGGAGAGAAACCCTTCATGCGTAGAGTTTTCTTTGTAGAAAGGACCATTTGACCTTGTCATAGGCCTTTTCAAAGTCAATTTTGAAAATGACACCATTCCTTTTTTGTTATGTAATTCATGGATAGTTTCATGTAGAATAACTACTCCTTCCATGATATTCCTACCCGGCATAAATGCAGTCTAGGTTGGACTCACAACTGTCTTAGCTACTTTATTCATCTGTTAGTTTCCACTTTTGTGAAAATTTTGAAACTAACATTAAGGACACAAATCGGTCTATATTCTTTGAATAGTAGTAGCATTCTCGAGTTTTAGAGATAAGAGAGATTATTCCAAAATTTAGACTAAAAAGATCTAGATTTTCATTGTGGAATTCATAGAACATGGACATGAAATCATCCTTAATAACCTCCCAAAATACATTAGAATTCAACAGAAAACCATCCGGTCTGGAGCTTTTATTGTGTTCCATTTGGAAAATGGCTTCCTTCACTTCATTTGGTGAAGTCAAGAAGTGAGAATATCATTTTCCTCGTGGGAAACTTGTGGAATATATGTAATTTGATCTTCCAACAAGGTTACTTCGGGTTTGCAAAGGCGGACCAAAGAGATTTTTATAATAATTTATAATGTGGCTTTTTAAGGCGGTCATCACCAATAACAACCCCTTGATCATTTTCAAGTCTATAGATATGTTGTTTTTGATGTTTCCCATTAGCCACTAAGTGAAAGAACCTAGTGTTAGCATCTCCTCTAATAAGGTTTTAACTTTGGCTCTCTCGTACCACTTTAATTCCTCTTCTCTCAACAGAGAAACTAAACGTTCTTTAAGGTAGTGCTTAAAATTGATCTCTTGATCGAGAAAGACAAAAAGTCTCAACTTTTTTATCCAGCTCTTGTAAAAGGGCTAGAAGAGTTTTTTCTTCTCTTTCTTATAAGTTCCTGCAATATTTGCAGCCCATCCTCTAAGATATTGTCTTAGTTTCCGGATTTTGCCTTGCCATCGTTCTAAGGGATTGGTTCCGGAAGTTTCAGATTGCCAAACATTTGCAACCATGTCATAAAAACCTTCCTTAACTAACCACCCCTTTCAAACCGGAAGGGTCTAACCCTGGTCCGATGGGTGGAGGCACCATATTAATAATTAGAGGAGTATGGTCGGAGATGTTCCGATCTCTAGACTCCACCATAGTTAGAGGGAATTGAAACTCCCAATCCGTACTGACTAAGACTCTATCAAGCTTTTCAAGAGTAGGATTATCACCAGGTCCAGCCCACGTGAATTGGCAACCCGTCATGGTGATCTCTCTGAGTTCAAGAGAATCAATGACCGCATTAAAAAGGTTCGGCCATTTAGGGTCAAAGACCCCGGTGCTTTTATCGTCAGGGTTTCGCATAATATTAAAATCTCCTCCAATAAGGTATGGTAAGTTCTCTTTGGAACAAGTATTAGCTAGCTCTGCAAGAAAAACACTTTTATTTTGGTGTTGTGCTGGTCCATAAATAGAATAAAGGACAAACTTGAAGTCATTTGCTTTATAACGCAAGGTGAATTTCACAAAGAAATCTCCCTCGTCAATGGCTCCAATATCAAAAACTGACAGGTCAGCTCCCAGTAGAATACCCCCGGATCTACCATGAGGAGCCATAGCGTGCCAAAGAAAATCACGCCCTCCACAAAGGTTTTTAAGAATGTGATCGGGGAAGGAGTCTCTACCAGTTTCAGAGAGAGCGATAAAATTTATTTGCTCCTCCCTAACAAGTTCTGCCAAAAATCTGTGTTTAGCCAAGTCAAGAAGACCTCTCGCTATTCCGTAAAACTCCTTTCATTTTAAATTTATTTTAGATGGAGTTTTAGGCTTTTTGGGAAGTTGGACTTATTATATTTTTTCCTACGCCCGACAGGAGACAAATCTATAATATAATCATTCTCCACAGCCAGCAAATTCTCATTAAAATTCCCACAAACGTGGTCGAGAACTGCATCCGGCGTTCTTCCCTTTCATCATCGCTAGCGAGTTATTAAACCTAGCTTTCGAGTGCTTCAAATTTGCACTAAGAACTATTCTATCAACCTCTAAGTTTTTAATTGCAACAACATCAGAGGAAGTAAGGTCGATGCCTTCCCTACCAAGTTTAGAAAAAATAGCAGAATCTGAAAAGCTAGAGAAAGAAGTACCTGAACATTCGAGGTTCTTTTTCTTTGCCATCCGCTCTGTCTTGCATAGGGTGTGCTCGTCCGCTCTTGGTGCATTTCTTTGGCTCCGTCGAAGCTGTGTAGATGGGTTAACCGCCTCGGCCCCAACCACAGCAAGGTTGGTACCCAAGGCCACCTTAGAGGCCGCAACAACCATCTGCACGTCGTCTGCGTTGCCACCATCAGCTACAGCAGTAGCAGCCGGCTCCGCCCTTCCTTTGACAACGAGGGTAGCACTGTCAATGGCCTGATTTGTCGCCGAAGGGATCACAGCTGGCTGTTTTTTGAAAAAATCAGCTAATAATATCCTACGCTTTACTTCTTCCATTACTATATATTTCTCCAAGCTGGCTATAGAAAAACAGGCCAGTCACTATATTCCTGTGTTGCAGACCTATCTGTCAAGCAAAATGCCAGCGGCGTTGGTGCCTTTTCGGCAAGATGAACTCAAGGTTCTCCGTGGTGATGATAATGCCGGACCATACAAGGAGCATGATCGTGTTTACCGTTATGACTACTACAATGACCTTGGTCAGTCAGACGAGGGTGAAGAGAAAGCCCGGCCGATCCTTGGTGGCAACCAAGAAAACCCATATCCCCGTCGCTGCAGAACTGGCCGGCCCCCAACTAAAACAGGTAAGTTCAAGTCAACTACATTTTTGGTCCATAAAAGATATCAGAATTTTTCTGAAATCCTTGTTGTCTAACCTTTTACGCAGACCCAAACTCAGAGAGCAGGCTTTCTTTGCTGAAGAGCCTGGACATGTATGTCCCGCGTGACGAACGCTTTGGGCATCTTAAGATGTCAGACTTCCTTGGGTACTCACTGAAGACAATCAGCGAGGCTGTTCTTCCAACATTAAAGACTTTCCTTGATGATACACCAAAGGAGTTTGATTCATTCGAAGATATCCTCGGGCTCTATGAATTGGGCCCAGAAGCACCCAACAATTCACTAATAGCAGAGGTCAGGAAGAAAATCCCCAGCGAGTTCATCAGAGCTATTCTGGCAGATGGTAGTCATGACCACCCCCTAAAGATGCCCATTCCAAATATCATCAAATCAGGTACCTGGACTTCTTGGTAAATTTTTTACTATGTTAATCCGGTGTTTGAACTAAAAATAGTTATCATGACTAAAGGTTCAATCTTTATATACAATAGATGTATTGAAAAAAGGCTCCAGAGTTTAATTTTGGCTGGAGGACTGATGAGGAGTTTGGGAGAGAGACACTTGCAGGCGTGAACCCAGTAATCATCAAACGCCTGACGGTTAGCATCTTGCATATGACTAGGCAATACACTTGCCCCAAAATTGAGTAAAGAGCCTTAATTTCCTTTTCTTTTTCATGATGGCAGGAGTTCCCTGCTATAAGTACCCTGGACCCAAGTCAATATGGAGACCATACCAGCAAGATCACTGAAGCTCCTATTCAGCATTACCTGGAAGGCCTGCCAGTGCAGAATGTATGCTGGACTGAACACATGCATTGATGCACATATGACTAAACATTCAATACATATAATTGCCTCAAACCATCAATTGATTATCATAACAACCCTGTGCAGGCGCTGAAGAACAATAGGCTCTTCATCCTAGACCACCATGATCATTTCATGCCGTACCTCAACAAGATCAACAAGTTGGAGGGGAACTTCATCTACGCCAGCAGGACCCTACTGTTCTTAAAGGACGATGGTACCCTGAAGCCCCTGGCCATCGAGCTGAGCCTGCCTCACCCTAATGGTCAGCAGCACGGTGTGGTCAGCAAGGTGTACACCCCAGCTCTCACCGGCGTTGAGGGCCACATCTGGCAACTTGCCAAGGCTTACGCCTGTGTAAACGACTCTGCCTGGCATCAGCTGATCAGCCACTGGTACAGACTACAGAGTTCTTCCTTAATTTGTTCTATTGCAGGAAAAAGTATTGCTGTCCTTCATACCCAAATGTTGAATGTTGAATGTTTTTTTTCTATGTACAGAGATACCGAAACACTAATGTTGTGTCTATGTGTGTTTGCAGGCTGAACACGCACGCGGTGATTGAGCCGTTCGTAATCGCAACAAACCGGCAGCTCAGTGTGGTGCATCCCGTGCATAAGCTGCTGACCCCACACTACCGTGGCACGTTGAACATCAATGCCCTGGCACGGCAGACACTCATCAACGCCAATGGCATCTTTGAGTGCACCATATTCCCTGCAAAATACGCGCTGGAGATGTCCTCCGACGTGTACAAGAGCTGGAATTTCAACGAGCAGGCTCTACCCGCAGATCTCGTCAAGAGGTACGTATATACTACATTGAACTTTGATCAGTAATAAAAGCTTATAAGAGCGACGAGATGGTAACGCAGAAGAGCTTCTAGAAACTGGATGTGTTTAGTTGCTGCCAAAATTTGACAAGTGACTGAAAAGTGCATTGTAGTACTTTTTGTTTGTTTATGAAAATTGTTGTCCTACCATTAGCTAATTAGGCCTCAAAAATTTGTCTCGTAAAGTATATCCAAACTGTGCGATTAGTTATTTCGTTTACCTACATTTGATGCTCCATGCATAAGGCAAAATATTTGATGTGAGGGAGAATCTTTGGGATTTTCCAAATTTTTCTTTTAAGGGATTTTCCAAAGTTTGAACTAAACACAACCAGTACTGTTTAGTTCTGAAGGGTTTACTTTTCTGGTTGTGCTTTCAGAGGTGTGGCTGTACCGGACCAGTCAAGCCCATATGGTGTCCGACTGCTGATCAAGGACTACCCATATGCCGTGGATGGGCTCGTGATCTGGTGGGCTATCGAGCGGTGGGTCAAGGAGTACTTGGACGTCTACTACTCTAACGACGGTGAGCTCCAGCGTGATGTGGAGGTGCAGGCATGGTGGAAGGAGGTGCGTGAGGAGGCGCACGGCGATCTTAAGGATCGAGAGTGGTGGCCCAGGATGGACACCGTCCAGCAGCTGGCTAGGACGTGCACGACCATCATCTGGGTGGCATCTGCGCTGCACGCAGCTGTTAACTTTGGACAGTATGCATACGCCGGGTACCTCCCAAACCGGCCGACTGTTAGCCGGCAGCCGATGCCGGAGCCAGGCAACGAAGACTACAAGAAGTTGGAAGCTGGGCAGGAGGAGGCCGACAAGGTATTCATCCGCACCTTCACCAGCCAGTTCCAGACCATCCTGGGCATCTCGCTCATGGAGATCCTCTCTAAGCACACTTCCGACGAGGTGTACCTCGGCCAGCGTGATGAGCCTGAGCGCTGGACGTCGGACACCAGAGCGCTGGAAGCGTTCAAGAGGTTCGGCAGCCGGCTGATGGAGATCGAGAAGCGGATCGAGAAGATGAATGGTGACCCGGCCTGGAAGAACCGGAAGGGGCCAGTGGGAATGCCGTACATGCTGCTGTACCCCAACACGTCGGACGTTACCGGCGCCAAGGGCGAGGGGCTTACTGCCATGGGCATTCCCAACAGCATCTCCATATGAACCTGGGCAGATTGTATCTCGTAGGATGCTATGTAAAATGTTGGACTGACGGAAGCAGCAACAGGGGTTTGGCATGGCAGCAATGTTAGTTGAATGAAGAAGAAACCGTGGATCATCCCTTTTTGGTGAGTTTCTAGAAACTGTTGGGCCTCGTTGGTCTAACAATCATTAGTACAGTACTCCTGATGCCATTCAGAGATTTGAAAGTCTCAAACAGCTACTTAACGTCAGCATTTATATGGAGATCATAATTTTAATGTGCTGGAGTATCTAGTCGATCGGCCCGAAATGATATAATCTTTAGAGGAGATCAAGTTGATTGTCTAAGATGTTTGGATCTTTCAAGGGTTTTTTCAGGCAACTTCTATGGAGTGCCAAAAGGATATACTTCCCTGCAATTGAATTACGGCTAGAGCTCATTGTTTAATTGTTTTGTTTTTTTAATTCCTTTTATGTATCTTAATATGGTTCCTCCCTTCTGTTGTTCTCTTTGTTTTGTAAACCCTTTTAGTACTCAGCTTGGTTATTGTCATGACCCAGAATTGGGCCAGCCCGAGACGGGCTAAAAGGGCTGACGGCCGCCGGCCCACGAGGGGGCCGGGGGCAGAGGCGGGGCAGGGGAGGGCGCCCGCCGCCGCCGCCACCTCCCTCCTCTCCGTATCCAACTCTGCCCCGCCCTCAAGTTAGGATTATCTTAGGCTTTTGGTGTGTAAAGGGAATATTCCAATCTATAAGGAAGGTCCTTATTAGGAAATAAATAAATATTGCTTGTAAAAGGGTATTCCAATCGTATAAAGGAAACCTTATAAAGAGATTGCTTAGATTACAAGTCCCACTAGCCGGGCTATATAAGCGGAGGCATGTAATCTCTTCGGGGATAAGCAAGCAATAAAAATAGTTCCTATCTATCTCGCTCTCCAGCCCCTTCGCCGCCTGCCCCTACCCTTTGCGTGCCGCCCCTCGCCGCCGCCGCCGCTTATCGCCGCCGCCGCTGCATTTGCCTGGCGCCTCCTCCCCTCTCCGCCATGGTTCCTTCGCTTCGCTGCTGCTCATGCCGCCGCCGGTCACCGCCGTCGTCGGGGGAAACCGCAGCCCCCTACGCCACCTTCACCACCTCAACGGTCGACAAACACGTGTCGGTTCGGGCCAATCTAGCCGTGGTTCGACAGCCGGTATCCGGAGACCGGGGACGATTCCCACCACCCATGGCTTCCGAGATGAAGGAGTTTACCATCGCTTTCGGCATTTTCGACATTTCGCTGCGCCAGATCGGCCCGGCGTTTCGACAAGATCGAGACAGCGTTCTGCGTCGCATGGATGCGCCCAGATCGCCTCGAGGACTTCCCTACGCCCCGACCGACCACCGCCGGGAGGACAGCTAGCGGCCTGCCGCCGCTAGCACGGGGCCGCCCCGCGCCGCCCCCGCCGCCGCCCTCCCCGCCATGGCCACCGCCGCGGCTCCGACCCGCCATCCTCCCCGGAGGAGGAGGATGACGTTATGCGACGCCGCCGCCGTCCTCGGCGTCATCTTCGGGCGACACCGCAGGACCGGCTGCACTCTCCTCTTCACCGACACCCGTGACCCACGTAGGACTCTATGGCAGACGGCGTCACCCGCGGCGCCCAGACCGTGGTGCCACCCGCGGCACCCCACCCCCTCTCTACGTGATGCGTCTAGAGGTCCGTGAGTGCGACGGCACCGACAACCCCGACCTCTGGATACGGAAGATGGAGCTCTTGTTCGAGCTCAAGTTGGACATCGACCGGACTACTACGTGCGGTATATCTGCCTTCCATCCGACAAGAACTGGTGCGGTCGGTTCCTCGATCTATCCGGGAGGAGGTTCTCGCCGAGTGGGATGAGTTCACACGCTGCCTGCGACGCGACTTCGGACCCCCATCATCCTCGACACTACACTACGGAGAGTACACACCGCCTTCCGGGGGGAGGCAAAGCCGGACGACTACATCACCGCCTTCGAGAGCTATGCACTATGCATGGATCTTGAGGGACGCCACCATGTCGCCTCTTCGTCGGAGGCCTGCGTGACACGCGCCGCGCACGACGATCGAGTGGTTCGAGCCTCGTTCGATGGAGGAGGCCATCGACCTTGCCCGCCGCTACAACGACGACGAGCCTGCGCGCCGGCCGAGGCAGAGCGCCAACGCCGACGAGGTCGGCCCACCACGATGACCCCGCCGACATCGACGCCGACATTACCACGGCCCTGGTTGACCGTACACCGGGGCGGCAGCGTCTTGCCGCAGCGATGGACGACATCGACGGGCTGACGGCAAAGACATGATCGCTGAGCTGCACTTGGCCCGAACGACTAACAAGGAGCTCGGTATCATTGCCAACGCCATAGAGTGGGGGCGACCGCGCCCGAGTGGAGCCTCCACTATGGCATCGTGAGGTACTTCCACCGCTACTACATCCCCGCCACGCTTCGAGCTTCTCCAGGGACCTCCTCGCCGGAGGAGAACGCACCACTTGCATGGCATGGCGGTGGGCTTCCACCTTCCCAACCGCCCAAGGGAAGATCGGGCGTTCCCAGCAAGCGTCCCTACTACTCAGGCGCACCCTCGACGCCGGGGTCGAGGGCTCTACCGTTCTCCTCTTCGACAACAACGGCGACGTCTTCTTCCGCATCGACAACGTCACCGTCAGCGCACCCCGGACACTGGGAGGCGCCGGATGGGGGCCGCCCGTCTAGACGCCCCCGACCTCCTCTACGGTTGCCTCCTCGACTTCACACCGCTCGCCGCCCACGTCGTCGACATGTCTCTCGCAGCAGCTCCGGCGAAGGTCACCGTGCAAAGCGACGACCACGTCTACACATCTCCTCCCCCGACACGCCGGATGCTCAAGTTGTCGGGCACCCCCGCCTCCATCATGCGCCGTGCATGGGCGGAGCGCCCTTAGGCAGCCCCCTGTTTGAGCTACAAGTTCAGCATCTACGCGGCGACCACACCTTGACATCTCCTTCTCCGACAAGGACGCCAACATCCAGAACGGCGACAACGACAAGTCAGGACCCTCGTCTTCGCCGGACCAGGCGTTGTCACTTTCCCGTCCGGCGTGCGCCTTCGCCACCACAGGTGGGTTGGGCGGCACGTGGACGCGCCGCCTCGTCGAATGGTGGGGAAATGTCATGACCTAGAATTAGGCCATTTCGGGGACGGGCTAAAGGGCTGGACGCCGCGCCGGCCCCACGAGGGGGCTAGGCGCGAAAGGGGGGAGCCGCCCCTCGCCGCCGCCACCTCCCTCCCCTCCCTCCCCCCCAGTATCCAACTCTATTTCGCCTCAAGTTAGGATTATCTTAGGCTTTTGGTGTGTAAAAGGGAATATTCCAATCTATAAGGAAGGCCGTTATTAGGAAATAAATAAATATTGCTTGTAAAAGGGTATTCCAATCGTATAAGGAAACCTTATAGAGAGATTGCTTAGATTACAAGTCCCACTAGCCGGGCTATATAAGTAGAGGCATGTAATCTCTTTGGGGATAAGCAAGCAATAAAAATAGTTCCTATCTATCTCGCTCTCTCCAGCCGCCCCCAGCCGCGCCCGCCGCCTGCCCCCTCGCGACCGGCCGCGGCCATCGTTGCCGCTGCTGCCATGCGCGCACCCCCTCCCTCTCCGCCACGGCTCCTCCTGGCCTCATTTGTTTTCGTGCCGCCGCCGGCCGCCGCCGCATCGGAAACCGCAGCCCCCACGCCACCTTCACCGCCTCAACGGCCGAGCGAACACGTGTCGATTCCGGCCCAATCTAGCCGGTTCCGGCAGTTACGTTCAACAAAATTTTCGTAGGGGGGCCTACGGCCCCCCCGTGAAAGTCATGTCGAGATGCTTCTTTCATCCTAATTTGTAAGTCGTTTGACTTTTTTTGTCCCTATGTTTAACCACTCATCTTATATTCAAAAAATTGTACAATTTTCATTTCTTTTTTTGTCGGCTGCTTTATTAATCTAAATTCTTCAAAAATAACTTAAATTTGACTATGTTTGCATAAAGTTTTTGAATAAAATAAGTGGTCAAACTTGAAGTCAAAAAAACTCAAACGACGTACAATTTTGGAATGGAGGTAGTAGTTTTAATTTGGACCGATAACAGGTCAGCACAAATCTAGCAAAAAGGAGTTGACGAACCTATATACTCTGCAATGCGGAAAACGATATTGCCATGTTGTGTAAGCATTAACAACTCATCTATAAAACTTATGTTTGTAACCCCCACTAGTTAATTCTCTTGACATACAAGCACGCCACCTCACCATTCCACTAACACCCCACTAGCAATGCCACCTCACCGCCCACTAACCCTTTCTTGCGCCACATCATCAACATGCCCCACATGTCTATGGGCATAAAAAAAAAAGGTTATAACTCATGAACCAAAAAATAAATCAAATTCTAATTACACCATTAAATTTATTTTAATAAATCCTTTAAAACAAGATCTCACATGTATATATTTTGATAAAATTATAAGTGGGACCCATTGGTATAGAGAAAAAAAGAAAAAAAAAAAAAAAAAAAGGAAAAAAGAAGAAAGAAAAAGAATAGGAGGGTGATAGTAATATTGTAACCCATAGAATTCTTCTTCATACTGCGACGACAACGCACGGCGAATCCACTAGTTATTATTGACAGAACTAGCTGATTTCTGCAAAAGCTAAAAAAAAATGCTCCAAACCATTGTTGGGCTGAATATTCTCAGTCCCAGCCCAAAAAAACGCACTCCTTCCCTTGTTTCTTTTTCCCTCCTCTTTTTATCGGCCGGTGCTAACTTTCCACCTGAGCCGACTTCAGTTCATTCTCCTGCGCCGCCTTTATCAATTGACCGGGTACATATTTCTGGGCCTGTAATTTCATCAATTGACCGGGTACAGTATATGAATCACTTGCCGTCCCGATCCGTGCGTTTTAGCTGAACCTTGGCTCTATGTATACTACCAAACGACTAGGGAAGCACGAAGCTTATATGGCGCACGCGCGCCACCATCTTTGCTGGCGCACAGGCGCGTGGGGATGCGGGAGTGGAGACTTGCATGCTTGCGCAGGGATTATGGATGGGTTCCGTTTTTTTTTTTTCTTTCATTTCCCTTTAAAATGTAATATCTTTCTCGTCAAGCATCTCTTTTCGATTCCGTTTGCACCATCGCGCTTATTATAACGAGATCTATAAAACTAGATCCATGTTGGATATGTTTTGAGATAATTTTTATGATGACAAAAATTTACATCTAAAGTACAAAGTTTTACATCTAAGAGTACAAAGTTTTTTTATTGTTGGAGTAAAAAGTTTGTTGAGATTAGGGTTCATGGCTTTTGCTGAGATTAGGGTTCATGAATTTTCTTTGAGATTAGGGTTTAGGGCGTTCTTTGAGATTAGGGTTCATGACTTTTGCTTTGAGATTAGGGTTCATAGCTTTTTCTTTGAGATTAGGGTTCATGGCTTTCTTTGAGATTAGGTTCATGTCGTTCTTTGAGATTAGGGTTCATGGCGTTTGTTGAGATTAGGGTTCATGGCTTTGCTGAAATTAGGGTTCATAAAGTTCTTTGAGATTAGGGTTCACGACGTTGCTGAGATTAGGGTTCATGGCTTTTCTTTGAGATTATGGTTCATGGCGTTTGTTGAGATTAGGGTTCATGGCTTTGCTGAAATTATGGTTCATAAAGTTGTTGAGATTAGGTTCATGACGTTCTTTGAGATTAGGGTTCATGGCTTTTGTTGAGAAGGGTTCATGGCGTTTGTTGAGATTAGGGTTCATGGCTTTTGCTGAAATTAGGGTTCATAACGTTCTTTGAGATTAGGGTTCATGGCTTTTCCGAGATTAGGGTCCATGGCTTTCTTTGAGATTAGGTTTTGGTGTTTTTTTTGAGATTAGGGTTCATGGCGTTCTTTGAGATTAGGTTTCATGGCTTTTGCCGAGTCACTAAATGATTTTTAAATTTAGGGTTTTGGGACAAGAGTCCTTTTAAATGCATGCCCCCTACTAGGCAATGGGTTTTGGGGCAAGTGTCTTTTTAAAATGCATGCCCCTACTAGGCAATGGGTTTTGGGGCAAGTGTCTTTTGAAAAACATGCCCCTACTAGACAATGGGTTTTGGGCAAGTGTCTTTTCAAAAATATTTGAGTGTAACCTTTTTACTTTCACTTCCATATGGATGTGAAACCATCCCCTGCCCTTTTACTTCTCCCACAAACCCGATGTCCTAAAAAGAGAAAATTTTAGCTTGTAGAAAAAAATTTTTTGGCTCAATGACGCTTGACAGGAGAAACCGTAAAAAATACGGGTTGCAAAAAAAAATCTTGACCCATTGATGTGAAAAGGCCGGCAGGAAAAACATGTCACTTGTGGTGTGGGTGTCTTGCCGCTATTGTTATCGGTGCATTGCTATTGCTGCATGCGCGAGGCATGCATGCATACATGCATGTGCGCTGTTATTGCTGCTTTGGCGCGATAATGCGCCGCTAACGCTACTGGTGCACGTGCGCCATGTAGTCTCGCCGGTATTGCTGCTGGCGCATGTGCGCCGCTAACGCTACTGGTGCACGTGCGCCATGTAGTCTCGCTACGGAAGGGGTAGTATACATAGAGCAGCTGATGTCAGTTTCAGTATGCTCGCTCCCTAACCCTACGGGCAGCGCAGAGAGAGATAGTCGATCGCAGCTGGCAGCGTCTCGTTTAAAACGCGCAGCGCATCACACGGGCATGCATGTCCACTGGATCGGCCGGCAGGGTTGTGATGAAGCTTGAAGACGAAGTGGCGTGGATCGAGTTGACGGGTAAAATTAAATAAATAAACCTCCGCACGCTCCTAGCGTCCTCTTCTTCATTCACCTCCAGGCAACGCCATTACTTTCTCCTGCTAGCTGTGTGCATGCATTCAGGCTCATCAAGTCTGGTACGGTATATCAATGCAGTAGGTTCGATCGTGACCCCTGCACATACACATTTGTGTTCCTCTCTGTTTAGTAAAGAGGCTTTTTGCTGAGTGCCAAATGAAAGCATACGTCCAAAATAAACATTCAGCAAAAAGGTTTTTGCCGAGTTAGTGTCAAAAAATGACACTCGTAGGCCCTAAATGAGTTCAATTAAAAACGTCTTCAACTATAAAGTTTCATAACTTCTCAAGCTCTACAAAGTTTATGGTCATTTCTTCATTTGACAAAGCGTTAGTAATGTTGTTCACAAAACTTATGTTTCTTACATCCCCTCAAAGTTTTCTAGAACTAGAAGAAAGATTAATAAGATTCATGAACAATGTTACTAACACTTTGTCAAATGAATAAATGACAAAAAGTAAACATTGTAAGTATCCAAAAGATATGAACCTTTGTAGTATAAAATTTTTGATTTGAATTCATCTTATCATGCAACAATCTTTTTAAAATTGAAATTCAAATTTTTCAAACGACCTCGGATTGAAAAACTTCCTACATAAAAAATTGTAGATCTCAAAAAGATATGAAACTTTGTAGTCGACAACATTTTTATTTGAATTTTTAGGACCTCAAAAACTGATTTGAAAAACTTCTTTGCCGAGTGCCTAAAAGACATTCGCAAAGACCCTCTTTGCCGAAAGTGTCAAAGAACTAATATGGAATCTAGACACAAATAACAACCTAGTGCAGTGGTAAGGCAAGCGATGCGTCAGAGAGAGGTAGTGGGTTTGAATCCCGCCGGCCTCACATGCGTGAAAAATCCTGAAAAAAATCTAAGCTGGATGGAGGCCAGTAGTCAGTGGCTGGTTGGGGCCTCCCCAAAATAATGTTTTTTGCTATTATTATTGGGGTTTTTCATATTTTTTCTTTGCCAAGTGCTTTTCTTTGTCGAGTGTTTTTCGACACTTGGCAAAGCCTTTACCGAAAGTGCGGATAAGAAACACTCGCAAAGAGGCCCTTTGTCGAAAGTGTTCTTTGCCGAGTATTGTACCCAGATGTTTGATTCAAGCTAGAGGCAGGATGATCTGGTCTAGATGTCTTATCTTATGGAAACTAGAGGTCTAGTAAAGTATCACCTTCAACACTACTTGTTCTACAAATTTGACCCATTTACAAGTTACCACAAATGAAGAGTAATGTATCTAGTTTTCTCCAAGTATCACCTTCAACCAACCACACATGTATGAAGATATTGGGTCTCAATCTTAAACTTCAATCAAGAATAAGCACAAGAACAACAAGAATACAAGCACAAGGTTCAACCAAACCACAATAATATATTGCATAGGTCATTCTTGTTGATGAGACCAAGAAAGTCTTTGAGGTTCTTCCAACTCACTATTCTCTTACTAGGCATTCACAAAGATCTATCACGAGGGTTTCTACTAAAATTGATGTGTTAACACAAACTTTCCTAAAGCACACCATAAGAAATTGTGTGCTCCAAGGAAACTCCTTGATATATTGGATTCCATGAATCCAAGATTAACAAACTCAAATATTCTCCATTCAGTCCCAACTAAAATCTAATAAAAGGTAACATAAGAGAGGAGTTGAGGATTAAATGAGCTCAAGTCAATTTTGTTTGTATGTTGGTGAAAAGAGTAGATATGCCTTACAACCAAAAATTAGCTAGTACATTAAGTATCAAACATTGTTCTAGAATGTTAGCATACTCTAGCATATAGACATTAGTAATGTCCATAACTCAATATAGACATTGTGCTAGAATGTTAGCATACTCTAGCATGGCCAGACGCCAAGTTTCAACGTTAAGGGCCCGATCGTGAAGGCAAGGCCCCACTGGGAAGAATTTGTACAATACAAGACATCCGAAGAGGCAGTGGAAATGATGAGAAAGAACCAACGGAATTCCAAACAGAAGGAATACTACTATAACATGGGATCGGTGGATACGGGAGTTGTATTGCCAAGTGGGAAAGAATGGAACAAGAGCTTATTGCCAAGGAGATCGTGCCAGAATGTGCCAATTGGCCTCCTCGCACGAAGCATTTGTACTTCGGTCATGGGGGAAGCTTGGACCCGGTGGCCGGGAAGGTAGTTCATGGCCAAAAAACTCGAAAAAGCAACAGAAAGATTAAAAAAAAGCCAAATAACACAAAAATTGAGGGATTCATACCTATTGCATCAGACAAATGCAATCCAAAAACCAAATCCAAGCTACATCAATTTGATTTAGAGGAGGCGAGGAAGAGAAGAGAAAGATGAGAGGGAGACAGTGAGCTCTCGAGCTCGCTGGAGTGAGAGAAAGAAGAAGAGAGGGAGGAAAAAGAGCTGGTCCTGCCAACTTATATGGGCCGTGTCGTGCCAAGGCAGCTGGCATGACAACGTTGTCGCGCCACATGCGACCGCGTGGCAGGGTCGGTCCCACCAAACGCCATCCCGGATGTGGTCAACCATCTTTGGTGGCGCGAAAGAGTGGTCCTATCACGCTACGCGCGCACTGACGCGACCAAAGGGGCTATGATGTGCAATATATTTTTTGTTTTTAATAAAATATTGATTAAAAGGATTATTTTTTTAAAAAAAATCCTTCCCTTTGTCGATCCCTTCCCTTCTCTTTCCCCCTCCCGCGTATATTCCGTGACCAACTATATCAGGTCAGCGACGAGGAAGGCCGGTGAACCAATCCCCCGAGTCCGATCAATAGCGCAAAATCCGGCTGGCAAATACTACCTATTCATTCTGAGCTAGCTCGGCGGATCCTTCCACTGCTTCTCAAGCCTTGTTGAACGACCATGGTCAGCCGGCCGATCGAGCCGCGCGCTCCTTAATTTCTTGGGAAGGCGGAAGCTAAGCCTCCTGCGCCCTTGGCGGACGAGGTCTCCATCGATTCCTCCCAGGTTAGCCATCGGTCAGTTTTGCCAAAGCTAAAACCTACTGCGATGCTCGATGGAAATTCATGTAGTTCTCAAAACTGCTTGCATGTTTTCTGTTTTTCAAAACTGAAGAGGTCGTCCCTTCCCTGCTTGCTTGTATTTGTATGGATACACTGCTTCTCTTCTCTGTTCATTGCTTCCTTGTATGGATGCTGGATGGACTCGTGCTTTCTTGTATGGATCTAGTATTTGCATGGATGGATTCGTTGTTTGCTAGATCCACTTCTCCTCAGTTCGTTGCTTGCTTGTCTGGATGCACTGTATCCATGATGGATCGATCCGATGCGGGGCCGTCGGCGAAGCAGGATGAATGAGTTTTTTTTTTTTTTTTGTGTGTGTGTGCGTGGGTGGGGTGGGGGGTGGGGGTGGGTGGGGTGGGGTGGGGGAGATACTGCCAAGCCGACAGTGGAACTCTGGGGCTATATCACTGTTGTTTACTCGGCGAAGCAGGATGAATGAGTTTTTTTTGTGTGTGTGTGCGTGGGGTGGGTGGGGGAGATGCTGCCAAGCCGACAGTGGAACTATGGGGCTATCACTGTTGTTTACTCCCTCCGTCCATTGAGTTTGTCATCTTAGATTCCATGTCATTTTGTTTGATCATTTATCTTATTTAATTTTTTATGTTAATATAATTTATTTTGTTATGACTTATTTTATCAATAAAGATACTTAAATATTAATTATTTTATTTTATTATTTACATAAATATTTTGAATAAGACGGATGGTCAAATATGAAGTTCAAAAAGTCAAAACCATCAAACTCTATGGGACGGAGGGAGTACATTATATTCACTTAACACCAGCAATGAAAGCACGGTAACTCGTCTATTTCATTTCCCCCTATTCAGCATTTCAGTTGCCACCCCTAGACTAGACTTGTAAATTTGAAAATCATATGCTCTATAAAGTCGCACAATAAGCGCACTTTTATGATCCTTTGACAGATTACTATTATGAGAAATTTACATAGCTGCCCCTTTCAAAAAGGACTCGTAAAGCCATAATGGCACATAGCTTTGTGGTCCAGCAGTTACAAAATGCACTAGACAAGATTGTGAATGTGATGCGTGGGGCCCCAAATTTCACCATTTAGAGACAGTTTGCTCAGTTGTTATGCAAAAACATTGCCTATACTGGCAGGGTGCCCGTGCATCGCATGGGTGGGGTTTATTTCCTTTTTTATAGTTTTTCTGTTCATAGCGGATACATACAGTAGATGGGATCAGTTAGTGTTTGATAACGGGTACGAACTGTACTGTTCACACAATCTGTTACGGTTTGAAGCGGGTAAATGTTTATCTAACCCGCTATGTTATCGGAACAGTGTTTTGTGGGAGGTGCTATAGTGGGAGTACAGTGTTATTTGAGGTAGGAGCCATCCACCACTTTTACATATATAGTACAGTATAGATATGTTGTATGGTGAGATTAGGTCTGTCTGTGATATTTAGTGACAAAAGTAGATGCCAGTTTAGTGTGTATAGCTAGGAACTAGTAGAAATTTATTTTTTTGTGGGTGGTTAACATATCACAACCACCATTAGAAATGCTCCTACTTCTACTGATGTTTAAGGTACTGCCATTAGAAACAGATATTTTACTAGCGGAAGCTTATGTTATTTTAAGGCGCCCACTAGAAATATTTTTTTTGTGTGTGTGTGTGTGTTGGGGGGGGTGGGGGTTGGCTTGCCTAAGATGCGTGGGGCCCCTAATTTCACCATTTAGAGACAGTTTGCTCGGTTGTTATGCAAAAACATTGCCTATACTGGCAGGGTGCCTGTGCATCGCATGGGTGGGGTTTATTTTCTTTTTTTATAGTTTTTCTGTTCATAGCGGATACATACAGTAGATGGGATCAGTTAGTGTTTGATAACGGGTACGAACTGTACTGTTCACATAATCTGTTATGGTTTGAAGCGGGTAAATGTTTATCTAACCCGCTATGTTATCAGAACAGTGTTTTGTGGGAGGTGCTATAGTAGGAGTACAGTGTTATTTGAGGTAGGAGCCATCCACCACTTTTTATATATATAGTACAGTATAGATATGTTGTATGGTGAGATTAGGTCTGTCTGTGATATTTAGTGACAAAAGTAGATGCCAGTTTAGTGTGTATAGCTAGGAACTAGTAGAAATTTATTTTTGTGGGTGGTTAACATATCACAACCACCATTAGAAATGCTCCTACTTCTACTGATGTTTAAGGTACTGCCATTAGAAATAGATATTTTACTGGCGGAAGCTTATGTTATTTTAAGGCGCCCACTAGAAATATATTTTGTGTGTGTGTGTGTGTGTGTGTGTGGGGGTGGGGGCGGGGGGTGGGGGCTTGCCTAAGATAATCACCACTATATATCTGATTCAAAATGATACAAATAAAATTGATAGCCTTTCTATACTAAATCAGATGGTCTCAAACGGTATATCAAAAGAGCTCGATGTCATCTATAACTTTGTACTTGAAAACCATTTAATTTGTGTAAACACCAAATTTGGTAAAATGATGGACGAAGTCTTCATTATTGCACCAAGTTTTGGTGCTTACAATTGAAATATTTTATGTTATTCATCAATTCATAAAATGTTGTCAAATTGGGTCTTTTACATATTTACTATTATTAAAGTTGGCGTCTTCACATGAGTCAGTGACACGGTCACTGAGACATGAGTCAACGACGTGGTATTCTCTATACCCACTCACCACCTAATGATAGTAAATATGTAAATATTCCGATGGCATCATGTATGAACTCAAGACGGCTATGTTACCATCCTCTTTGACTTGGCCTCATCAACTCTCCACATACGTACTCATGTTCTTTGTGTGAGCTGTAAGGATTACAGTCACAAACCGGATCAAATCCGAGGTGACATGTGGCGGCGCGCCGGCATTGGCGGCACGGTGGCGCGGCCGGGCGGGCGGGCGGGGGGGACGGGGCGGGGGGGGGGGCTGCGAGGGCGGGGGCGGCTGCACGTGGAGTGGAAGAGAGGAAGGAAATTGATCTTTATTGCTTGTTACCCTAAGAGATTACAGACCCCTTACTTATATAGCCCTCCTAGTGAGACTTGTAATCCAAGCAATCTCTCTAAAAGTTTCCTTATAAAGTCGGAATACCTTTTACAAGCAATCCTATTTATTTCCTAATAAGAGCTTTCCTTATAGAATTGGAATATCCCTTGCACACCAAAAAGTCCTAAGATAATCCTAACTGAACTCTTACTTTATTAATTCTCGAAGAAGCTGCGGGGAACACGGCACGCGGCCCCCATGGGGGGCGCCTTCGGCTGGGCGACGCCTCCAGCTGGGCGTGGGCCTCTTGGGCCTGTCATGTGGGCCCTATCTCTGGCATGTGACATCTCCCCCCCTTCTCCGACCGGCGTGTCCTCACGCTGGATGAAGGTCCACTCTATGACACCCGGAGGGATATCGGGGGGGTACGGCATGATGAACTCCACTGCGAGAACCAATTTGCCATGTACGGGTTCCTCAAGATGATATTCTCCCGAGTGCATAGAGGAGCGAACTCTAGAAGGTATTGGCGGTTGCCGATGTAGCCGTGGTAGATGTACTAGTGGATGGCGCGTCGGCTGTGTCGCCGTCTAGCGGCGTCTTTCATGAAGTAGGAGGTCCCTCGGAACCCCGGCCTCAAGATGTTGATGTATCATGTCTCGAGGGGACTCTCCAGAAAGGGGGAAGTGATCATTGGTCGGCGGGGTGACGAAGTGCGGTATAAGGCGCCGGATGGTGTTGTCCCGAGTCGAAGGCGGCGAAGCGGCTAAGTTCGACATCGTATCGTACATGAAGGAGCCGATGTCGAACATGGATGGAGAAAGCTGGTGTGTTCCTTGTTCCGCGTCGTAGTTGATGTAGACGTTGTCGATGGTGAGGAACAGGCGATCCATACCGTCGAGGAAGACCACACGAGTAGGTCCCATGTGGTGGCGCCCGTTGCCACAAGCCGCCGAGGGGAGGATGGAAGTTGGCGTGGCGGTCATCGGTGGGCGCCGTGTAGGCACCCAAGGCGAAGTAGTTCGTCCGACGAACTCTTCCCTATAGCGGGCGTCTAGCAGGTCCGGGAGAGGGAGGGAAGCCGGGAGAGGTAGAAGCGGCCGTCGAAAAGGAGGAAGTCGTCCTCCAGCGTCTAGGGCGGTGCAATGGCACCCGTGGTGACGTCAAGGGAGATCCGCCGCAGTCTTTGTTCCTCCGGCATTGCCTATCATAGTTGGACGAAGATGCTGTGGATGTGTCCACGTGATGTCCAAGGCGTTGGCATGTCGCGATCGTTTGCCCGACCTTGACGTGAAGGTCCGCATGCCGGCGAAGGGGCCCGACCTGAAAGGGCCGGCCCGGGCGCCCGTGTGTCGCTGGGGGAGGTGCCTGCGCGAATGTCCTGGCCTGTCCGTCGCGGTAGTACTGCAGCTCGTGGTTGGCGAAGTCCCATGTCATCCTTCCAGGCTTGTTAGCCATGGCATGCCGAGGATGACGTCGACGTCGTTGCCCACGTGCATGACGTGGCGTCGATGTTGAAGATGTGCAGCGTCGATACGTGGCGGGACTTCAAAAGTGGCCGCCGGCGGGTTGAAGTGGCGCCCGGTGCCAACGGTGATCGTCACCCGCACCGGGCTGAGTCTGCAGATCCCGCTGTGGTCACCACGCGGGGCTCGATGTAGTTGTGTGTGGCGCCTGAGTCAATGACGATGCTAACGCATGTTCCTGAGATCATGCTGACGAGGTATAGAGAGTGTGCACTACATACCGGGGAGTTGGGGTCCCCGAAAAGGACCCTGAGGTCGGCGTCGTCAGGGGAGGCGCCATCTGTGCTGGTGCCCTCCTTGTCGTCGTTGTAGTCGTTGAAGATGGTGATGTCGAATAGGTGCTTGCACTTGTGACCCGTGAGAATGGCTCGTCACGGTTGAAGCACAAACCTGCCTTACATCGTTCCGTCATCTCCTCCGGTGTCGGCCCGTTTGAATGGCCGAGTCATTGTCGGCTGCTGCCGCCGTGTCGAAGTTGTCGGCGCCGGTGTGAGGGACAGAGGCGCGGGTGCCTTGCCCCGCTGTTGTGTCGTCTTGCCAGCGTTGTAGAGGATGGAGAGGTGGCACTCATACGCCCTGGCGAGTGACATGGCTGTCTCCATGTCCTTTGGATCTTGCATCTCGACATCGGTTTTCAGCGGTTCGCCCGATCTTGTTGTGTAGATGTTGACCTGCTGCTGGTCGTTGAGGTGCCCGGCGCGAGCTACGTGCGCCAAGAACTTCTCCTTGTACTCGTCGACGGTGCCGGTCTTCTGAAGTGATGCCAGTTCATCCAGTGGATTGCATCGGGTAGCTGGGCCGAAGCGCTCGTTGACGTCTTGGTGAAGCTTGCCCAATACGTCAGCACTTTCTCCTGGGGGCGGTGCATGTACCCTCTGCTGCGCTCCTCCTGTGAGATGGTAAGATGCATACCGGACTTGCTCTATGGCGGGCGTACCTTGTCCCTGAAGAATTACCGCAGCGGTTGATCGATGGTAGGGGATCATCCCCGCCATCATCGTCGGGAAGGACGGCTTGTGCGAGGCGAGGTGCTAGGCCGTGGAATTGCTCGACGAGTGGTGGAGGGGCGGCGCATGCGCCCGCTAGGGGCGGTGCCTCTCGGCGTCGGCCGGGTCCAGGATGGTGGCCATCCTCTTCTCCGGCTCGGCTGCAAGCTCCGGCTAGGCAGGGGTCGTCTTGCCCTTCTCTGTGTATGCCTTGATGAAGGCGTGCGGGGAGTCCTCCATGGCCAACTTCATCTACATCTCAACCTCACGGAGCAGCTTGATCTTGCGTTCCTCCGCGGATTGGTACCGGAGAGGACAGCGACTTGATCGGCGGCGTGTCGAGGCGGGTGGTGAAGTTGGAGAACTGCTTTGTCGGGTAGGTGAGCATCTTCTTCGTGTCGGCGTCCATGGTGGTGGGTGGATCGTAGTGGCCTCCGGATACCAACTATCACAAACCGGATCAATTCGAGGGGTGACATGTGGCGGCGCGCGGCGTTGCGGCGCGTTGCGGCGGCGGCGCCTTGATGCGGGTGGCGGCAGCGTGGAGAGGGAAGAGATGAAGGAAATCTACCTTGTTACTTTATTTTTTGGTGAGTATCCAACGGTGTTTATGAGCGATTGCCACGTGGATGAACGACGAATAGAGGTCCCCATCCAAGACTCATTTATCTTTGTTCGTCCAAAGTACCGGGTTTTCTTGTTCCATAACGGGGGTTATTCTTGTCACAAAGGGACCCGTTACTATTTTTTAGGGGTTTTCTTGTTCATCCATATAACACATATTTTTTTTTTTTTTTGCTTTTCCTTTTTCCCTTGCTTTTTTTTCCCCTTCCGCGCAAAGCACGGGCGACTCTCTAGTTGATCTTTATTGCTTGTTACCCTAAGAGATTAAAGATCCCGTACTTATATAGCCCTCCTAGTGGGACTTGTAATCCAAGCAATCTCTCTAAAGGTATCCTTATAGAGTCGAATACCTTTTACAAGCAATCCTATTTATTTCCTAATAAGGGTTTTCCTTATAGAATTTGGAATATCCCTTGCACACCAAAAAGTACTAAGATAATCCTAACTGAACTCTTACTTTATTAAATCCCGAAGAAGCCGTGGGAACATGGTGGTGGCGAGGGGGGGAGGGCGCGTGCGTCCCCACGGAGGGCGCCTCGGCTAGGCCGCGCCCAGGGGCGCCTCATTTGGGCGTGGGCCTCTTGGGCCTGTCATCCACAGGCCCTATCTTCCGGCATGTGACAATTACACTATATCCTTGCACGAACTTACTCGGTCCACCATTTTGAAGCCTTCTCTCGCCCATCATCGGACATGGTCCATTAGAACAAACCTACTTGAACTTCACAATTTGACCAAAGCCAAACACACAAAACTCAAAGATGTAATCCCTCTATCCCAAATTATAAGGCATTCCAAGAATCATAGAGTCAAAAGTATCTCAAGTTGACAAAATTTATTCGATAAGATAATAACATTAAGGATGTCAAGTAAGTATCATTGAATTCTTAGTTAAATATATTTTCATAATATATCTATTTAATGTCACAAATTTTTTTAATTCTCTCTGTAATTTTGGTCAAATGTTTTGACTCTCCTAGATTCTTAAAATGCCTTATAATTTGGGATGGAGGGAGTACTTTTCAACACAACACCCTTCTTGTTAGCCAAAGTATGATTATTAGGCACATCCAAACCTCTCACCACGTGTCAAATCAATAATTACAGACAAAATAAACCAAGATATATCTCAACTTGGTTTCTCAATCCCAAACTATTTCATCATGAAAATACTGCTTCCCTAACTCTCTTCTTTAATAGCATGCCAAGTCTGCAAAAGGTTCTAGGGAAGCTATTTAATGTCAACAACACAATGCATTGCGATACCTAATACTTTTTTTTTTTTTTGACAACATAGCCTAATACATTGGTTAGTGGTATGTGTTAGTAGCCTTAAGTAGAAGTTATGGTTCCATTTATTTTTGTTGTGCTTTCCTAGTTTCTCTTCAATAACACGCCATAGCAATGGGAAATGAAAATCTGATGCCAAATTCACTACTACACATACCATCTGTGGGGTCGTAAAAAAACTTATAGAACTAGGAGGATTCCCGGGCGTTGCCTTGAGGGAATGCAACAAAACATGTGTAGTACCATGTGTTCCAAAATTGAAATCCCGTAGGAAGGAATACATATATGTGTTTGCTTTAATAGTGCAAAGGGGTGTCATATTCTCTCGTGAATCCTTGTAGTCACGGGATCACCACGGTCAGGCACATGGGGATGGTAGGATAGTTGGAGTCTTGGAGAGTGAGGAGATGATCGAACCTGGTGTTGATGGACCATCCATGGGCATCTCGAGTGCCTGAAAAAATAATCGAAAGAAACTTAAGTCCATAATTTAACTGGAGTACTGAGTGTAATACAATAAGAGTACCATCTACGTGATTTCGTGGAAGTTATTGCTTCCAAGGAAGCATCGCTAGCGCTTTACTGCCTAAGGTAATATATAGAGCTATCAATATGGTAGTAATCTGTTTCAAGTGTAGGATATGAAGATGAAACGGCAGGATGGTTCATGTACACACATCTTGTGGGTGATTAGGGAGCTGAGTAGACGTCGATTGCTTGGCTTTGGCTGTGGTGACAGAACGTGGTGGAGTTGCAAGAGTAAATTGAATACTGAATCGAAGGGTACCTGAATGAGATTGGTCTCTTGGTTAAGAGGATGGCAGGAGCACTACCAGATACGTGGAGAAGAGGTAGACCGGAGAGACATTGTGCATGCAGGGTTGAGTGAATGGTGGGGGCCCGTGGTGACGTGGCTTCACGAAATCACAGAGAAATAGGATAGTGGGGTTTGCTTTTTATAAGATACTAGGTGGATTCTCCAAGCGTTTCGCGGGTATGAAAAAGAAATCTATGAGTTAGAATATTCTTGTCACCTTCCTATTCTTTTTCTTTTTTTTTTTTTCTCTTTTTCATTCTCTTTTTTTATATTTTACTTTACTCTATACTAACTATCATCGAGTGGGGTCCACCTATAATTTTGTCAAAAATATATTCGTATGAGATCTTATTTTAAAGGATTTATTAAAACAAATTCATTGGTGTAATTGGAATTTAATTTATTTTTTGGTTTGTGAGTTATAACATTTTTTAGTTAGTTTAAGCAGGTGGGACCCGTCATTTGGATATCATGATCTTAGTAGGGTTGTTGAGGTGGCATGCTTGCATGTCAAAGAGAACTCTTTAGCGAGGTTTCTCTACATAGGTGTAGTAGATATAAATATATAGATTGGTAGTAGCAACTGCCTCTACCATAGAGCCTCTAGAAATCAAGAATTTGTAGAGCCAAATATGCAACTATCTCTAGAAATTGATTTTTTTAGAGGCATGGTGGATGGTTCTAACTAGGGATAAAACGAAAAGATTATAGCTCGATAGCTTGCTCAGCTAAACTTGTTTATATTTTTAGCGAGCTGAGCTAGCATTATAGTCTGTGTATTTTTTTTTTTTTGAGTAATATTTTAGTCTGTAATTAATAAGCGCTCGCGAGCCTGATAGGCCAAAGTTATTGGCTTTGAACTTCTATAAATCTGTATGGCTTGATGTGTTGTTCTTTGCAATTGGTTCATGGCAGATATAGACCTTGAACACCTGGATTTAATATGACGCTATCAGTTGGTTTTAAATAAATATGTGAATAACCATTAATGGATACATCACGTGTGCTATGGTATATAGCATTAACTATTGACGTATGGTGTAGTACTTTTATTTATTGGACTGTAAATGTCTGTGCGTGTAGGATTTCAGCTTGTAGCAAGCACACCTTCCCAGACTCCGATGACCTCACCCCCACCGCCGACTACCGCCCGCCGCGGATGCTAGGGTTCGCCGGGAGCTCCGGCGAACCCTAGCGTCTGCGGCGGCCACCCTCTTGCCCTCCCCCATCCCCATGTCCCCTCGCGCATGCATCCATGATGAACTCCGGCGAGCTCCGGCGGACTCGGCCATGGTCACTACTACTGAAGCGATTTTCCGTGGCGGTTTTTCGGATTTTCCGTGGCGGGCAATGAAACCGCCACAGCTAGGGTCACGGTTGGCGGTTTCACGCCCACCACGGAAAATCGATTAACCGTGGCGGTTATTTAACAAAAAAATCGGCCTTACGCCTCTTGAATGGGACTTTGGGGTCTATAGAGCATCTTCGGTATGGCGGTACTTGAAGAAAATCAAGCGCTTCTTGAATGGGACTTTGGGCGGTGTTGGATTGGGTTCGCATACGCTTCTTCTTCTTCTTATTCCTTTGTCGTGTTGTTCGCTTCGCTTCTTCTTTGGCTTTGGCCCACCGGCTTTCTTCTTCTTTCGAACTCGTGGTTTATGTTCTTCACCATTTCAAACACCTTTGGCCCGTACTTTTACCCTTTCCGGCTCCTCCGTTTCAGCCTACGGCTCGCCGTCAAAGAACTCATCCATCGAAGTTTTCGGTACTGTGTTCTTTGTAGAGGAATTTACGATGCTTCATATACACCGTCTTTTGGGATCCACTAAGGTAAATGGAGCGGTATTCTCAATGCAAACAAAGCTGTGCAAGCTGTCTTCCCTTTAATGCAGCGACAATGAAAGAGAGCAGGGTAATCACTGATGATGGCCATTATCATGGCCTTTAGAGTGAACTTCTTCTTCTCCGACGCATCCATAATCTTGACCCCTTTCCATAGTTTCGCCATTTCCTCCATTACTGGCTCAATGAGCACATCTATATCATTGCCGGCTGCTTTGGTCGGAAATTAGCATGGCGGTAGAAGATATTTGCGCTTCGGACATTTTCGTAGGGAGGCAAGTTGTATATGGTGAGGGTGACCAGCCCAGTCTTTGTGCGTCTTTGTTGAGGCCTCGAGCGGATTCATCCCGTCGGTACTCAACGCGAACATTACGTTCTGGGCTCGTCCCTAAACTCGGGAACATGTCATTGATGCGTTTCCACGTTTTGGCATCCGAGGGGTGTCGCGACTTGCCATCGCCCTTCGTGCGTTCGGTGATGCATGCGGGACATCAGCTTGGCATCCTCGGGTTCCCAAAAATTGCACTTGAGGAGATCGAGCACGGGTAGGTACCACACCAATAGGGTAGGGATCTTCCTCTGGGTATAACCCTCTTCTTCCTCGTCCTCAGGAGGTGGCATCTACTTCTTCTTGCCCGTCTTACGCTTCTTGGGCCCTCTCGACGGTCCCTCCTCATCGGCGGCACGACAACCGGCATTCTTCTTGTAACGACTCACGCCACATCGTGGGCGGTTATGCAAGTCCGCATAGTTACCCGTTATAGAATACAATGGTTAGGGCACGCATGAAACTTCCTAAGCTTCATCGCCACAGGACAAATCAGCTTCTTCGCCCGATAGGTATTGGCGGGCACCTTATTCCCCCTACGGTAAAACGAGTGTCACCGAGGACCCATAGCAGGTCATTGAAGCTCGTGTCCCGACCACGTGGCGAGCCTTCAGCATCAACATCGTTAGGTTAAAGCGTAGCACCGTGCAATGCTTCGGACATTTGGCATCATCTTTGTAGAGAGGGTCAATTGCCGCCTGCTTCATCTGTCTAAAATTCTCAAGCCATCTTGGATTGCCAAACAACACGTCATCTTTATCTTTGAGGTTAGCAATATCCTCAAAAAGTTCAGCATCCTCGGGCGACATGTCACCAACTACTGACTGCTCACCATCGTCCCCACCCGCATTGTCTTCTGGCAAGTCTTCAAGCAGTTCATTTACGGTGATGTAATCACGATTATCAACCGCTTCTCCATCTAATGGTGGGGGTTGTTCTCATCCTTCGTCCACCACCGTTGTTTCCGTCGTTGTCGTCGAGGGTCCTCCAGATGAACCGGCCGCGACACTCGGTTCTTTTTCACCATGATACTTCCACACGGTGTACCTTGGCTCCCTGATGAAACCAAACCGTACCAAGTGCTCCATCACAACATCATCCTTGTGTAAGAACATATGCTTGCAGCGATAGCACGGGCACACCATTTCTTCCGAACCCTGACTGATTCGATGCTTCTGCACGACGGGCATAAACTTCTTTCGCACATCATCAATGAAATCCACACTTATCCTCGGCCTGTACATCCAATCCCTGTTCAGCACCATAACGTACGGCCTGCACAAGTTAATTAAACCAGAGCAAAGAGAGAGCGATCGATGATTAGAGATCGAGGGATCGAATTGAGGGATATATATAGAGAGAGTTAATTAAGTGCAAAAGAGAGGAATTGGAGAGAGAGGGGGGAGAGAGAGATCGAGAGAGAGGGAAGAGCACACTCAAATGAGAGGGAGAGAGGGGGAGAGAGAGAGGGGAGGAGAGAGAGGGGGAGAGAGAGGGGAGAAGAGAGGGAGAGAGAGAAGGGGAGAGAGAGGGGAGAGGAGAGAGAGGGGAGAGAGAGGGGGGAGAGAGAGAGAGAGCACACCACATTCAATTAGATCTCAAAGAGAGCGAGGACCATGCATGCATGCAAAGAGAGGGAGAGAAAGAGGAGAAATACCCCCTTGCGGTGCCAAACTTCAACAAATCCAAGGGCAAAACCTCCCCCCACCCCCTAGAAATGGTGATTTTTAGGGTTTTGAAGCTCAAAACCCTAGGTTTTGAAGCTCAAAACCTAAAAAATGGAGAAATCCTGTGGGGAAGAAGAAGTGTGGGGCTGTTTTTATAGCCCGGGCTTTTCCGTGGTGGTTATTTAACAATGATCGCCACGGTTAATAGAGATTAACCGTGGCGGTTATTTTATAAAAACCGTGGCGGTTTTCCATCGACCGGGGGGTGTGCGGGGCCACCTATTTTTCCGTGGCGGTTTTTCAAATGCCCACCACGGAAAATAAAATCTGAACACCTCGCAAAATCAATTACGTAGTAGTGGGTGCCCCCGCCCGACTGGCTTTGACCGCCCCTACACCGCCAATCGCACTCTAACCGTGTGTTTGGTTGAGGGTTGGCTGGGTTGGGTTGGATCCAACTCAGTTTTTTGGGTTGGGTTGAACCCATTTTAGTGTTTGGTTGCGTTTCGATTTTGGGGACGGAGTGAACCCATCCCATGTTTGGTTTGAGGAATCAAGAATCGGGTTGGACGGTAGGATAACACCGGTAGTGAGAGGCGTTTTTGCATCGGGACCCATCAACTATTTAGAAATTAATGAAGCCTAACTTAGCAAATATTTGTCTCTTGCTTTTTTACATCGGGGAACCCTCCAAGAGAAACCAAACTAAATTTTGGTCCTCTTTGTTCTCCTTCGATACGTACAACCGTACGGGGGGCGCCCGCCCGGCCTGCTAGTCTCCCTCTTGCGGGCTGCTCGTCCCAGCAGCCGGCGGGGAGGCGCGACGGCGGCGGCGCGGATTGCGACCAGCCAAGGCGACGCGGCGAGGGCGAGCGGGGAGGCGGCGGCGGCGAAGTGGGATCCAGCGGCCGGCCGGGGCAGGCGCGGGATTGCGCGGCCTCCGCGCGGTATGCCGGCGGCTTTCGCCCGGCGGCTCGGCGCGGCGGCAGCTCGGCATATGGCGCAGCACCTCCACGCTGCGCGGCAGCTCGACATCCCTTCCATGCGCGCCGTCCGCGCAAATCCCAATCGAGGTCATGCGGAGCTCGGCATATGGCGGATGGCTCGGCGCATGGGCGAACTTCTGTGAGCCAGCTGTTGACACATATTAGCGTATACTTTTTTACTTGTCAACTGAATATGAAGAAGGACTAAAATATAATTAGATCACCTTATTAGGGCTTACAGCGACAATTTCCATGAGTTTTGGTGAAGTTGTGATTTTCGAGGGGACTAAACAGGAAAACGGCGAGAGTATTGAAGAAATACGACTCCAAGGCGTGTCCCAATCGTACTCGATCCAACTCCTACAAAAGAGCAACATAGAAGTACTTCAAATGAAGAATCAAAGTACAACATTGCGAAGAGCTCGTCGAGATGATCGAAAACGGATATATCATTTGCCATATTCGGAGTCGAATCGAGGAAGATATCGATCGCAGAGCGGGGTTCGGTAAAAGCGGGCATAACTCCCTCATCCGGACTCCGTTTGACTTGAGCGAATACAATTCGGAAAGCGGCGCGATGACACGCACGCACCCACAAAAGCTCAGCCCAGGTGGGCCAACCCCTGGGCCGATCGGCCCTAATAATGGGCCCGATCGGCCTCCCCGGCGCCACGTCGCCCCTTAGGAACCTTCCTCCACCAGCCTCTAAGGCGCAATCTAAACCGGTTGTTTAACGTCGGTTTGATCCGAGGGCGTCGGTAGAAGCACGAGATGGATCAAGATCAAACACCAGATTAGTACCACATTGCTTCTTTGAAGGCCGGAAGGGACGAAGAGGACCCATATATATAGACCCCTAGACCCTCAATCTCGGATCATCTCCTCATTAGCTATCAACGAGAGAAAAATCTAGGGTTTCATATTAGAAGAGAGAGAGGTCCCTCTAGTTGTCTAGTTCATCTAGTTCTAGTTCTAGTTCTAGTTCTTCTAGTTCATCTAGTTGTAAGATCAAGAAGAGAGGCGAGGAGAAAGCTGGAGATCCGGGACTGTCGGATCTTCATCATCATTGTACTTCTGGCCGCAACAAGTTCGTCTTGACAATCTCCGGGTTCTTAATTTATTATTTCTATTTATTCTATTTAATTACTTTCAGTTCTTACTTTACTATATTTCTTTGGATCTCCGCTCGTATTGAGTGCTCTAGTTATCGTGCGTGGCTAGAGTAGTAATCGATAGTGTAGGCGTGGTGTCTAGACTAGAGTTTACACGAGTTTGCGCCCAATCCACGGTTAGTTGTGGTAGCCCCGGGGTGGCAGACCCTGTCGGTCTTTTGTAATCCACCACGTTCGGGTTGGTGATTCGTAGAGCTTTTGGCGGCCTTCCCCGATCACCTTTTCCCAGTCTTTTCGAGGATCGGGGCGGTACCGTTGCTCGACGTAAGTAAAGTAAAAAGCAAGCCTTTGATTATTTAGATCAACTTAGAATACTTAGAAAACTAAAAACCTCTCTACCCATATCATTTATCTTATCTTGGACGATCCTAATTCTCCTAGTACACTTCACGTTCCCCGTGGAAATCGATACTACGGAATACTCGGGTGAAAGCTACATCGGTATCCGTGCGCTTATGGATTTTCTGTTCGCGTTAATAAATACCAACAAGCTTTTCTGGCGCCGTTCTTGGGAACGGTAGGCTGTGCTAGTTAGAACCACGATCGTCCTTTTACCTTTTTACTTTTTTTCCCTTCTACCTTTCTTTCCTTTTACCCCTACCTATACCACATGGATTTCACTCCTATCATTAAATTCTTTGCTCCAAAGGGCGACATGTTGGAGCCTCCATCATCTTCACACCCTATTCTTATAGATGGCTATGAGCTTCATACGCTCTTATAGCCATGGTTAGGAGCAATCCTTCTCTAGGTTAGCACATGAAGATCCATACACCCACCTTAGAGATTTTGAGCAGTTGTGTTCTTCTTAGGAATATTCTGGCATGACACAAGAGACCATAAATGGAAATTATTTCCGTTCTCCCTTGAGGGAAGAGCGAGAAAATGGTATGCTCACTCTATAGGAAACGTAAATGGAGATTGGGATGAACTTCGAGACAAATTTTGTCTTGCCTTCTTTCCTCTTTATAAAATCGCTGACCTTAGAATAGAAGTTCTTACATTTAGACAAAAAGAGAAGGAGACTCTAGGAGCGGCTGGGCTAGATTCATAAGCCTTACCAATTCAGGCCCAAACCTTTCCTTGCGACCATGTCCTGCTCTATCACTTTTATCACGGTCTTAACAAGGAAGGCTGCTCTGCATCTCGACATCACTTCCGGGAGGATCATTCTCACATAAACTAGTTAGTGAGGAAAAGCTATTCTTGAGAAAATCCTTGACAACACTCCCTACACTAACGTTTTTGATGAGTTACCCGAAAAAAGAAGTCGAACCAAGCCCCGAACAACAAGAGGAGACACACACAACCAAATCTAAAATTCCTATAATATCTTCTAAAGATTTGGTTGCCATAGAATCTCCTACTATGGAAACACATCACACTCTAAACACTTTAGAGAGTGATGAATCCCATCCTTCCATCGAGGTTGATCTTTTTGAAAATTCTAGGAATGCCTCGAATTTATCATTTAGAATGCATCCACCTAAGAGACCTCCAAGTGAATATATTTCAAATTCTTTTGAGGAGGAGTCTCTTAGAAAATGTTCTCGTTCCTACAAAGGATATCGGGAGGAATTCTATGATGGCATGTCTAGTGATGCCATAGAAGGAGAGCCAAGCTACCTAGAAGACGATCTTATTTTCTCCCCTTCCATGCCTAGACAAGATTACATATTCGAACCCATTTTCAGACCCATCCTTAACCCCGATGAATCCTCGTACTCTCTTTCCCTTGAGACCCTTGAGGGCCCTAAAAATTCATCAAGACAACCTAAATATAGGAGCCATCAAGACCACCGGGAAGACCAAGAAGAGCGACAACAATGGCTAGAGGATAATAAAGAGTTATATGCTCTGGCCGTTGAATGGATGGGCCGAGACCTTAGATGAGATCGACACGAGAGACACCACTCCAAGAGAAACTTTAGATATCTATGACAAATCAACCTTGGAGTTTGAGAAGAAGGATGACATCAATGAGCATGGAAGCTACTACATAGACACTTCATCTAGTTCATGCTCACATGAGAAACTTCTGAACTACCTAGTCTCTCTAGTCTAACCACTCTCAAGATGTACAACCCCCTCGTGCTCTTGCCTCCTATAGATCTTGAGAGGGTGATTGTAGATGCGTTCATCTATAATAAATATTCTAGATCTCGTAGTCATGAATCTTGATATAGGGAGACCACTTCACTATCTTAAGTAGCTTTCAAAAGGTTTCCTAAGGAAGAGCTTGTGTCCTAAAATAAGAATTCTTGAGATAGAACATGAGTCTTTACTTTTCCTTGTGATATGAGTGTATAAATATATATGTGAGAATATTCCTTCGGTATTTCTGTCACTAATCATTATAGGATTGGAGCAAAAGAATCTTTTATCGAACTAACCCCCTGTAGGAAATAAGACACTCTCAAATAAGCTTGGGGGAGGTCTGAGATGAGCTCACACTTGAAATGAAGCAAGACACAAGGACTTCTACAAGATGTTCAGGCGCCATCATGCTCCAAATATTAAAGGTAACATCTTGAGGTAAGTCATAGAACCTTCTCTTTATCATGGCTTACTCATAAAGTCAAACATGTTAGAGTTACAACTTTGCTTGATTCTACTGATGATCTCAACATGTTTAGCTCTATAATTTGCTCTTCACACCACTCACTTGATCACTCATCATTCATGTTATAATTTTAAATGCTACTTTCATGCTTGGTGTCCGATCTTGTCACCTTTGTCATAAATAAATAGAACACATGATGTTACCATGTTTAGATGTGCCCAAGGATAGAGTAAGATGAATAAAGTTTTGGTTCTATTGGTGTTTTCCACCAATAGAGCCCATGCACTTGATCTCTACCTTGTCTATGCAAGCGAGGACACACTTTGCGCAAAATGTGGAGGAGTACGCTACTTCTCCAAAATTCCACAAGTGAATGTCCCGACCTACGACATGCACACCTGAGCAAGGAACATGGGTGATGCCATCCTACTAGGAGATGCAAATTGTCAAGATCGGATGAAGCACTCAAGGAGTGATCAAGCAAGATTTGAAGGACCAAGAGGGGTTGACACCTCCACAATTGTCTACCTCACTCCAACATCGCTAAGAGACTAGGTGAATACCTAGCTTGGGGAGGGCATCCTCCATTTATCAAGCCCAAGAAGAACAAAGGCGGAGGCGCTACCCGAAGAAGTAAGCATGGGGAAAGAAAGAATCATCACCTACTAAAAGAGGACAACAAGAGTACACCTTCGGAAGACCTACGCTACCAGCGTCACCAACTGAACAAACACCATCGGCTACCTCATCTCGCCACTCGTCGAGATCATTGAAGACATCATACGGACCACGACATTCAGACGGCGTCGGAGATGACAAAGACGCCATGGGAGTAAGTACTCAAAACTCTCATCGAGAGGTAACTTCGGTATTTATCTGCATATTTATTTTTGCAAAGCATATTTAAATTAGCATATTTCCTTTAGCATATTTACTTTCCTACACCTGCATTAGAAAAGACCATAAATATGTTGTTGCATTTGCATCTGTTTATCTTTAAGCCCCATGTAAGCACTCCTTCTTGTGGTGGCACAAAAATAAAAATATAAAAAATTATTGCATTCATATGTTTTTGCATCATCATTCTTTTTGCATAGAAAAAATTTTCAAAAATATGTGGGCATATGAAGGTCCATGCTTTTATAGAAAAACCCAAAAAGAAGTGAGCACATGAAGGCTCACAACATGTTCTAAATTTGTTCCTTCGGGTATGTGGAATTAATATTTGCGGGGGGAGAATATTTAAGGAAGACCCGAAGGCGAACAAACTCCACGGAGGAATCAAAGGACTACTTCAAGATCCGGCTTGGGGAGAGCACCCCCGAGTTATCACGATAAGTATCACTATCCTATCCATTTTAATATTAGCTAGTTATATATGTTTGCTTTGCTAGATTTAATTGGTCATAATTAGAGTCTTAGTTTGTTAGAGTCCGAATAAATGCCGGAGTCCGCTAGTTGGCTTTTCTCTTTAATGATCTTGTTGGCATATGCTTGGAAATGATGAATAGTTGCTCCGCCATAATTCCTCTTAAAGTGTTTACATTTCGGACTTAGATTCTCCTAAAGCTTTAAGCTGCTTAATTTGCTCTAAACCCAACACTGTGGGAAAGCACATGCTTAATCTCGAGTCTTAGCATTGAAGGATAAAGATACATGAAAAGTTGAGCTGCTTTGTTTATCATATTCCTAGAGATACTTGATTCTGGTTTTTATCTTTGAAAATTATAAAATATTACATGATGAGTTCCTTAGCTATGACCCTTAAGAGTTTATCATTCACATCAAGATCATCCCCTCCACCAAATACGCTGCTTCTAAATTAGAAGTACGCTTCCCCATACTCCATCGGCCGCTCACGCCATAATTAAAAATAAACTCTTGCAATCTTTGGATATGTCTCTCTCGGTGTTTATGCTAAATAGAGGCTGGGCTATATTCGAAAAAAAAAAAGAAAGAAAGAAAAAAAAAAAAAAGAAAAATAAGAAAAATAAATATTTAAGAGAGAAAAAAGTGAGACAAGAGAGGGAGAGTAACGGACAAAAAAGTCATACTAGGCGAGAAGGGCCTACCTCCCTAAATATATTTAGAGATGAATAATGGACACGTGTCAGGGGGTGAGTAGGGCCCACATCTCTAAGAGAGAGAAAAATGGACACAAGTCGGGGCAAAGCCCACCTCTCCAAGGATGGTTAGCCCGGACCTTAGCAATTTTTAGAAAGAGAGATATAGTCCAAGATGCTTGAGAAGAAAAAATACTAGAAAAAGGCTAAAGGTGTTTTACTACCTTTCATCCTCATTCATTCCGCCATTACCATCCCACCATATGTATCTTACCACGTGTGACTCCACTATATATACCACCTACTTGAGAGGGTCATACATAGGATCTCGAGTTTCTTTTGAAAAATATTGCAAAACCCGGGATGATAGTTGATCGAAGAGCTTGAGACATGGTACTTAACTTGATTGTTCGTCTCTTAATTGCTTATGATTTATGAAAAGGCTACGCCCCATGGTAAAGAGAGCAATCTTGTTGAGAGGAGAATTTGTTTTCGATAAACATAGTACTTACGAGTTATGAAAGCGTAGTAGCAACTCGATCCTACTATAGCATATAGCTTTGCTAGGGACTAGCAAAGGGTAAGCAAGGGGAGCTTGTTGACACATATTAACGTATACTTTTACTTGTCAACTGAATATGAAGAAGGACTAAAATATAATTAGATCACCTTATTAGGGCTTACACTGACAATTTCCATGAGTTTTGGTGAAGTTGTGATTTTTAGGGGACTAAACAGAAAAAAAGAGAGTATTGAAGAAATACGACTCCAAGGCGTGTCCCAATCGTACTCGATCCAACTCCTACAAAAGAGCAACATAGAAGTACTTCAAATGAAGAATCAAAGTACAACATTGCGAAGAGCTCGTCGAGATGATCGAAGCGGATATATCATTTGCCATATTCGGAGTCCGAATCGAGAAGATATCGGGTCGCGAGAGCGGGGTTGGTAAAAGCGGGCATAACTCCCTCATCCGGACTCCGTTTGACGTGAAACGAATACAATTCGAAACGCACGATGACACGCACGCACCCACAAAAGCTCAGCCCAGGTGGGCCAACCCCTGGGCCGATCGGCCCAATAATGGGGCCGATCGGCCTCCCGGCGCCACGTCGCCCCCGCTTCCGGAACCTTCCTCCACCGCCTCTAAGACGCAATCTAAACCGGTTGTTTAACGTCGGTTTGATCCGAGGGCGTCGGTAGAAGCACGAGATGGATCAAGATCAAACACCGGATTAGTACCACATTGCTTCCGGGTTGAAGGGAAGAAGAGGACCCATATATATAGACCCCTAGACCCTCAATCTCAGATCATCTCCTCATTAGCTATCAACAGAGAAAAATCTAGGGTTTCATATTAGAAGAGAGAGAGGTCCCTCTAGTTGTCTAGTTCATCTAGTTCTAGTTCTAGTTCTAGTTCTTCTAGTTCATCTAGTTGTAAGATCAAGAAGAGGGAGGAGAAAGTCGGAGATCCGGACTGTCGGATCTTCATCATCATTGTACTTCGCCGCAACAAGTTCGTCTTGACAATCTCCGGGTTCTTAATTTATTATTTCTATTTATTCTATTTAATTACTTTCAGTTCTTACTTTACTATATTTTTTGGATCTCCGCTCGTATTGAGTGCTCTAGTTATCGTACGTGGCTAGAGTAGTAATCGATAGTGTAGGCGTGGTGTCTAGACTAGAGTTTACCTCGAGTTTGCGCCCAATCCCACCGGTTAGTTGTGGTAGCCCGGGGGGTGACAGCCCCGTCGGTCTTTGTAATCCACCACGTTCGGGTTGGTGATTCGTAGAGCTTTTGGCGGCCTTCCCGATCACCTTTTCCCAGTCTTTTTCGAGGATCGGGACGGTACCGTTGCTCGACGTAAGTAAAGTAAAAGCAAGCCTTTGATTATTTAGATCAACTTAGAATACTTAGAAAACTAAAAACCTCTCTACCCATATCATTTATCTTATCTTGGGCGATCCTAATTCTCCTAGTACACTTCACGCGTTCCCCGTGGAAATCGATACACTGGAATACTCCCGGGTGAAAGCTACATCGGTATCCGTGCGCTTGCGGATTTCTCTGTTCGCGTTAATAAATACCAACACCCGCCCAGCGGACCTGCTCGGCGCCGGCCTCCGCCGACCTACTGCGCCCGGCTCGCCGCCCGGACCTGCTTCGGCGCAGCAAGCGAGAGAGAAGGGGCGGAGGCGACGGACGGAGAGAAAACGGACGACGCTGCTGAAAGTGACGGAACCCACCGGGTTGGCTCCGTCCCTCACTTTTCGGGGTTGGGTTGAACCCGCATCTACACAGCATATTCCCTTTGGGTTGAACCCAACCCCTCCCGAACCTCCAACCAAACATCAAAAATGGGTCCAACCCATCAGGTCCAACCCACCCCACCAACCAAACACCACGGTAAGCCGCCATCCACCATTCCCACCGCTAGGCCTGCCTACCTACCCGGCCGACCGGACATTCTCGTAGTTCACCGGAGTTGGGAAGAAGGGGAGAACCTCGCTGGGACCGTAGCCCCATCCATGAAGAGAGGAGAGAGAGGAGGACGCCTACCTGCCCCATCACCGCCGGATCGGCGGACCCGGCCGCCCGGCAGCCAAATCGGCGTCGCCGTCGAAGGATCGCCATGGCCAGCGAAGCTCGGCGGGGTGGCGGCGCAGCCATGGCGTGGGTGGTGGCAGTGGGGGCGCGGGTGCGTGGAGCAGCTCGCATGGCGGGTACGCCCGGCATGAGCGTGGCCTCTGGCGGCGCAGGCATGGTGGTCGATCCATCGCGGGCGCAAGGGGCGAGAAAAACGAGTGGTGGAGAAGACACGCTCAGAAACGAATGCTGGAGGATGTGTGCATGCGGCAGCTTCTGAGCTGCGCGCTCAGTAAGTAGCATTCAGGTTATTTATATCTGTTAGAGTGTGCTAATTTATTTGTATGATTTAAGGCTTATGGATTACTAGTTGCTTCTGCTTTGTTACTATTCCCATTTTTGAAATAAATATATAGATTATGTTTTGTGCGAGTTTCTATTGCATAGCTCGCAAGCTAAATGAGCCAGCATGAGCTCGTAAAAAAGCCAAACCGAGTTAAGATAACAAGCCAAGTTGGCTCGTTATCTAAACGATCTGGAACAAGCTGAGCCAAGGCAAGTGAAGCTAGCTCGTTATCCAGCCCTAGTTCTAATTAACCACCATCAGGAGCTGATTTAGGAGCGGTCAGTAATATGTTTTGCATCTAAACATCATTCTCCAAAAACTTAAAATCAGCCACAAAACATTAGCATTTTTGTAGTTCCAAAAGAATTCCACTAGTGAGGCATCGTGGCTGCAATGTCACAAGTCACACGATTGTTTATGTGAACTAGGACGTGTGTGATTTCTAGGATTTGACGAGCCTTGCCCCTACCACTAGGTCATGCCAAATGGCCACTTGTGACTACCCATTTGTTTGGTTGGGGAGCGGGAAGAGCCGGGTCGGAGCGGACCCGTCACCGGGCTGTTTGGATAGAAGATGAGAGGGTTGGGTTGGCTCTAGGGTGGAATATTCCACCTAGATGTGGGTTGGACCTGTCCTCGAAAAGTGGCAAATGGAGCGAACCCAGCTGGGTTCCATCGCACTGTGAGATGACATGCGGGTCCTTTTATCCAATCCCTACATCCAAACATAAAAAAAGGGTTGGAGCGAACCCAATCTAACTTTTTCAACCAAATATGAGAAGGATTGGGTCCATCCCAAAAAAACAGGGGTTAGAGCCAATCCAACCCATCTATCCCCAGAACCAAACAGACGGTAAGCGTATAAGCTATTTCTTTTTATTGATTTCTACAAATCTTGTTTTGAATATTTTGGTTTCTAAATAATTCCAAATGACAACAGCTTCAACTATAAATTTTAGATTTCATCGATTACTACAACTTTTTGTATATGGCATCAAGTTTGAAACACAATACACTGCTCTTAGATTTTGGTCAGGCAGGTTACGCCAATCTTCTAGAGATTAGATTACCATACAAATCGTTTTCAGCTTTGCATTTATATATAATTAACTTTCTTTCCTAACAGCATTCAGAAATCACATAATTATTTGTGATTATATATTATTTCGTTCTTAAGGGATGCAACTATATATTTGCAAGTATAAATGGACGGTGACAAGTACAATCTTTTTAGAGCAAATGCTGCTTGATTCAAATAAAGACCCGACAGACCTACCACTGTCACTTCTTAAAGCCATCACAAACAACTTCTCTGAAGATCGAAAAATTGGCAGGGGTGGATTTGCAGATGTCTACAAGGTAACTGTACTCTCTTTAACTGACTTCAGTATTGATCACATTTGATATAAAAGCTCATGTTACGTGTTCATGCTGACAAAGGCGATGCTTGTGACTGAAGGGAATACTACATATTATAGGTCAGTCGCAGTGAAAAGGCTGTCTCAGGCAATCAATATCGACGAGAATGTCTTCAACAAAGAGGTTACTAATCTAATGAGAGTGAAGCACCAAAACGTAGTTCGCTTCTTAGGATATTGTGCTGACACACAAGGAAAAGTATCGAAGTACCGCGGGAAAATTGTCATGGCCGACGTACAACAAAGGTTACTCTGCTTTGAGTTTATGCCAAATGGGAGTCTTGATAAACATATCAATACTAATAATGGTTGGTTCTCTTCGCATTACATTATATTATGACCCTTTTTTCAAATTAAAAAAAATTCTAATTTGGTGAGTTCCAGATTGTTCACCATCCTATATACACTCCATTCATATACTTTCCATTTTATGCATGCATGAATGAAATATACCCTACATTTGATGGGTGGACGAAATAAGATAATATAAGCGTCTTTCCATATAGGAGTAATAAAAATAATTAAATATGCTCTCTACTTCGCAGTTCCACCCGGAGGACTTGAGTGGAGGACATACTATCAAATAATCAAGGGACTTTGCCAGGGTTTAGATTATCTACACCAGCAGAATATTGTCCATCTAGATCTTAAACCTGCAAATATACTGCTCGATTGTAACATGGTGCCTAAAATTTCTGATTTTGGTTTGTCAAGATGCTTTGATGAAAAACAAACCCGAGCAATTACTGCAAAAGTGGTCGGAACGCTGTAAGTTGCTAAGCGTCTTTGATGACAAAATAAATTTAGGATCAATTATTATGAATGACATACACTGCTTTCATTTTACTCTAGATTTTTTTTTTCATGTAGGGGATATATGGCACCAGAATTTATCAGCAGTGGAGTAATCACAATCAAATCAGACATATATAGTTTTGGTATTATAATTATTGAGATATTGACAGGCCAGAAGGGATATCTTCAGATTGAAAGTGTAAGAATGTCCTATCTATGATAAGTGTTCTGTGTTAAATCTGTTTTTGCTAACTAAGGGCTTGTTAATTAGAGACAAGAGCTGATTGGTAGCTAGCTAAAAATTACCTCTAGTGCATCTAAACAGGCGGACTAATTTTTAATCAAGTTGTCAACTAGTTGTAATTTAACTAGCTAGCCAATCATAGCCAACTAGTAACTAGCCAATGTATCAAACGTATCCTAAATTACTACAACCATGTCATTGTGGCGCCCTTTCTCTTAATTATACAGATAAAATATAGGAAAAAAATAGTGAGCTAGCTATCAATAACCAAGCAATTAAATAGTGAGCTAGCTAGCAAAAAGTTGTTAATATCATCAAATAATTTTTTTCAAATGAAGTTTGTTTCTACGAAGTTCCTGTAAAAAGCTATGAATTTTCAAAACAAGATGAAATTGAAATTACAAACGCTGGGAAGTATCTGTGTGACGTCATCTACTACACGGTGCCATGAATATTATCATGAGAATTATCTTAAGTGAACTACACCGGAAAATAGCTACAGAAAATAGATAAAACTGTTATTTGTAGGTATAGAAATTTCTCCTTATTTAATTGATGAAATGTGGACATGGCACTCACATCTAGCGTATGCATGCATGCATCGTATTTTTGTGCCCTAATTTGAATGTTCTCTGCACATCATGTTTTCTGTCTCTCTCCATTTTTTGGATAAGCGCTATAGCTCTCATGATTGACATTCTTAGGTACTTGAAGAATGGAGTACTAGGTTCCAAATTTCACATGGAGACATATCGTTGGAACGTTTAAGAGTATGTGCTAAGATTGGCTTGGAGTGCATGGACTCTGACCCAGTGAAGAGGCCAACTACACGACAAATAATTGAGAGGCTCGATAAATTGGACTGTACATACGGTTCTATTATCGATACAACTTACCACTCGGAAATACCTGTAAGTCTACTCATGCCATATACCATGCTCACAGCAAGGGATTATGCACCACGTGTGAACCCCATTTTGAGTTCTTTTTTTTTTTTTTTTTTTTTTTTTTTTTTTTTTTTTTGACAACAATTTTGAGTTCCTTTGTTCCCTGCGCGCGGATGAACTTGTTAAACTTTTTTCAACATGAAAAGGTGGGTTGTTCTAGTAGTGGTATTTTTCTGCAATATATAAAGAGCTGATAGCAGCTGTGATAAATTATTATATACAAGGTGAAAAGGTAATAAAATGACACTAAATATTGTTTGAATTTAAGTATTATTTATTAGAACATCTACAACATGCCTTTTCCTTTATCGCTAACATTATTTTAGCACTGAGCCGCCACTTCTACACAGAAAACAATCTTTTTTGAGACAGTTAAAAACAGATTATCGGTGGTGGCTTCGAAACTGCCGCCATTGATTGTTGAAATCAAGCATTTATATGGGTGGGCTTGCAACCACCCGTGGAAATTCATTCTAGGGCCGGTCTCAATCAGAATTTAATCAGAGTTTCATCTGATGAAACTCTAGAAAGTCAATTTCGCTAACTATATTTGCCTTGTGAGAAATCTGGAATAGAGGATAACTATATTTTGATAGATATTCAAAGAAGCTATTGGATGGTACTTTTCCATTAAAATCTTTATTCCTAACAACTAGGAATGATATAGAAAGTCTATGGGAGTCGCTCTAAGAGGTTAGCTGACTTAGACTAGTAGTCCTTGAAAATTGATTTTTGTTGCTCTATATGTTAATTGGACCTAAAATTAATTTTTTAGAGTTAACCATATTTTTTGTGAGACAAAACTTTATTAAAAATCAAGTAGTATGATTACAGACTCAAGACAACAAACTCAGGAAAAGAAGCAAAAGGACTTCACTACCACCCGACCTAATTGCAAAGTGAGCAAGATCATGCGCTACATTATTCAGATTCCTACTAATCTTAACAACACCCAAACTAAACAGTTCCTCCATGCTCATCCTCGCTTCTAGAACACCGGACCAGCCCACTGATCGATCTATCTCACTGCTTTTTAGCTTCGTAGCCACCACCGCAGAATCAGTCTCCAGTACCATGGGAACATCTGGCCACCGTGCGGCAAGGGCAATCCCTTCACAGCAGGCAACAACTTCAGCCTCCTCAGTGTCCTTGCAGTAACGAAGCAGGCGCCACGAAACCAATTTTACTTGGCCATTATGATCCCTGATCACCACGCCCTCAACCCCCGTTACCCGAGCTACGGATGAAATCTCCATCAACGTTAATCTTCAACATACCCGTGAAGGTGTAACCCATTTTTGCTGGGCTTGCCGAGCTGAAACCTTTTGCTCCCCACCAGCGCACATTTTTCCCCTTGCTATCAAGATGCAAAGTGTTATGCCGATACTGCACAAGAGAGTCCATACCTCGTGTCATAAAAACAACATAACACAATTATCACACCAAATACGAATGTTTTCCTCGTCATCCACTTTATATATCATTCCTTGCTTTAGTACTGCCAAGCCGTGCTCGACTCCCGGCACAATGGTGAGGCATCTCATGCAATAACTGTGTCCAGTAAATTTCCCTTGGGTAATATTTGGCCTTTAAAACCCTCGCACACAGGCTATCAGGATAAAAGACCAAACGCCAGGCCTGCGGCGCTAAGAAAGCTTGATTAACTAGCTGGAGATCCCTAAACCCCATTCCCCAAATCCTTTTGTCATGACCATTCTTTCCCATGGCACCCATTGGACCTTCCTACGCCCATTTTTTGAGCCCCACCAGTAAGCTCTTATATGCTTCATCATGTCATCACAGAGGGTTACAGGTAGCGCTTTGTGCCACAACCTTTATGATGACTTCTTTTACAGCCGCAGACAACTCCTTCTCCTTCCAAGCCGTCAGACAACTACTCCTCCTTCCAAGCCGTCGTCCGTTTCTGAAGTCTTTCTACTATTGGTTGGAACACACCCCTTTGTAGTCTACCAATAGGTGTCGGCAACCCGAAATATTTAGCTTCAAAGTCAACCCTTTGAACTCCCAATATACCTAGTAAACCTTATGTACTAAAAACACCTTTTTAGCCTAAAAGCAACCAAGGACGATGAATAACAACAATTCATTGGTTATATTTGTTCTAGGAGCGATAGTCAAGTTATTGACAATATAAAATTTAAGCATCTTGTCAAGCTCTAGAGGCTACATACCCTTAACACACTATACTTTGACCGAATGGGGAAAATATCTCTTTTCAGAAGGGATGGCAAAAGCTTTGCCATGATTTATATTAGATAAAGAAATAGAAAAAAAAAAATTATTGGCCTAGTTTTTTTTTTGAGTGGAAACCGGACCCAAAACCACGTAGTTGGGGAGAGTTCACCACTCATCACTACAGGACGCAGCGTCCTTTGCGAGTCGCGCGCGCACTTTCGGCAAATGCTTAGAAGCACTTTCGGCGAAGGCTTCGCGCCGAGTGCCGCACTCGGCGACCAGCACTCGGGCGAAGATTTACTCCGGCGAAGCCATCTTCGCCGAGTGCCAAAAGTACTGCAGTCGGGCGAAGAGTTCGCCGAGTGTCGTCGGTAAACACTCGGCCGAACCCGACGTCGAACCGTTAAATATGGAAGGGCCTTTTTGCCGAGTGCCAAACGTCGGCACTCGGCAAAGATTTGAATATTTTAAATCTTTGCCGAGTGCCGGATGTTGGCACCGCAAAGTATTTATTTTACGAAAAAACAAATTGACTTTGCCGAGTGCCGCGGGAGGCACTTTCGGCAAAAGTTATGGTCATTTTGCCGAGTGCCACTTTTTGCACTCGGCAAACCCGCCATTTTCCTCTGAGGTTACCCGGCTTTGCCGAGTCTTTGGCACTCGCAAAGCTGGGAATTTCATTTTTTTTTGTTGTTTCTATTGCTTGTTGCCGCAAATCAACATATACATATACCATAAACATTCATATATACATCATAAACCACATAGATCACCGATTCACATATATAATCCACATATCTCACAAATTCACATATATAATCCACAAATACCACAAATTCACATATATAATCCACAAATACCACAAAATCCAACATGTCGAACAACCAAACGGAATCTAACATGTCCAACATCGAAACGAGATCCGTCCACGGTGCAACATATCCAACATCTAAAATAAATCCATCACCACCACCTCAACTTGACGTGACCCCGAACCATGGCCTCCACGGTGCGAAGAGCCCTCACCTTGCCCCGGATACCACCCGTCTTTGCGGCGCCGACCGATACGACCACCCGTGGTGTGGAGGGACGTGTGGAAGCCCGTAGTGTGGCCGCTGCGCGCCGGGAGGAGGAACGCCACCCGGCCACGTGTTTTTGTGCGGTCGGGCCGACCGGATAGGGCTGGATGGGGTGGAGAAGGGCCACTGGAGGAGTCGGGTTCGAACCCGCCGACCGTAGCCGCACAAGTGTGAGGCGATCTCATTAGTACCGCAGTGAGCCGCACATGCCAAATAAATGAACAACAACATATACTCACGAGTGCATTCACGATGAGGAACGGAAGCGGGGTGGAGCGGAAACGGTGAGGGAGGCAACGGAGGCGGGGTCACACCCGGGATCCGGAGGCCACGGAAGTAGCTCGCCACGTCCCGGGCACCGGGCGCACCGAGTGTTGCGTGATTGCCTCCAACTCCGTAGATGGGCCTCGCTCCCGGGCCGCCCGCTCGGCCGCAAACTCTTCGCTGGGCGCTGCCCGGCCTCCGGCCGCGCCATCCGAATCGCAATATTACAACCGTAACATTGAAACAATGCATAGGTAGCGAAAATGTGTAAAACGTTGAGCGACCGATGAAACTGGGTTACTGCATCGTGCGCATGGAGCTCGACCGCCGAGGTGCTATGGGGATGTCGGTGGAGGTCGTGCTCTTGAGCGAATCACCCTCACCCTGTCTTGAGGGCGGTCGACGCATTTGTTGGCCATCACCGGCCGGAATCTTTGCTTCCCTCCTCCCAACCTCATCACCCGGTTCGTGTCCGGGGGCGCGGTGGGTGGATCGGGTCCTCCCCATAGCGCCGCAGCCGCCTCGGCGTCTTGGGTAAGCTTGGGGTAGACGGTTGGCGTTCTTTGTGCGCCTCGGCCCCTTCGGCCGGGTCGTAGGCGTTGGCCGGTCGGTCGCCTCGCCGCTGTGAGTCAAGGCCCACCCCGCGTACTCGGCCGACCTCCTGGTTTCCATGCGGCCGATTGCGAGGAGAACACGAGATGGTTAGAAGTGAAGAGATTTGAGCGCTTGAATAAAAATATCAACACAATCGTACCCATCTATCCATATACGGGAGGCCACGGCTGCCTTGGTGGTGTGGGCGCCTTGCATCTCCAGGCGACACCTCCGACGGAGTCTCTTGTACGCGTACGTCTCGCCCAAGAGCCACTTGTCCACAATGGCCTCCCAGCCAGTCCGGTACTTGCCGCACCACTCGGACACATCCGCATGACATAGCGAGAGGATTAATGGAAGTCCGCTTATTTTTTTATTGAAGAAATCTGAATAAATGCGTTCTACGAACACGGATGTACTGCTCTCTGGTGAGGTCGGTCTCCCTCTGGAGCAGCATCTCCCTTGCTTCGTTCTTCTTCACCACCTTGCCAAGCACGTCGGCGTTGTAGGAGGTGATGCAGTAAACACGCGCCTCGTGGTACAGGTCCTTGAGTCGTTCTCGGCGGACCACATCTGCACTCTAGCGGCCTCCTCCTCCTTCCGCCTCGCCGCGTGAAGTAGTTCGCATACGAGAAAACATGTATCATTCAATTATTTAAGAAACATAGTATTCAAACGACGTGAAGTAATCCTGCATACACACTCACCCAAAAGTCCGTCTTGATCTTCCTGGCAAGTCTGCCCTCGTTCACGCGCACGAAGTGGTCCCACGTCCAGGGAACCTCCCTCATGTTGTTCCCGAGGTCCACCAGGCCAGGGTAGTTCTCTCTAATCGGCCGGGCTCCGGATGCCATTGATATGGCGCCTTTGCCCCCTCCGCTTACAATCTTCCGATTCTTGACGAGGCATTAAGACAAATTGTTAGTTTGAAGTTCGATTTTCAACATGTCATATGAAGAAGTAGTGAAAATATCAATGGCTACTTACTTTTCACCGTTGGGTCGAATCACGGGGCGGCGGTGAAAAGGGATCGGCCCCAATGGGAGGCTCGAGGCCCCTTATTTGGTAGACCTTGGCGGCACTCGAGGAGGGCGTGTGGGACAGTGTCTCTTCGGCACCGGAGTCCGAGTCAAGCGGTGTGGCCCGGCGAGGGGCTGGCCCCGACGGCCCGGCCCGCCCGGCCCGACGGCCCCCCTGGTCCGACGACGACACAAAGTCAAGCCTCCTAAAAGACGGACGGCGTCGGCTGCGCCTCGACGCGTCTCCACCGTCGGGGGGCTGCTCGTCGGCCTCCTCCTCGTCGGCCTCCTCCTCGTCGGCGGGGGGGGAGAGGGTGAGGGGGTCTCGCGAAGCGGGGATGGACCCCTGTCGACGTTGCCGCCTTCCGCCCTGGCATTTTGTCGAGTCCCCGCAAAAACAAATAGTAAACCAATTAGTATTGCAAAATGGACGAAATATAATTGAAAGGTAACAATAATAACAAAATAGTATTACATGATTTAGAAATTATCTCCCCGAATGCCTAAAAGTGGCATGTAGTCATCACTATCGCTACCACTATTGTAATCATCAATGTCACCATCCTCATCATCCGTATCGTCCTCGGCATGTGCATCACCCTCCACGGCTCCTTGGCGCACCGACCTCCATCGTTCAAGAATTTGCGGTCCTTAGCATCACGCACCTCATCACCCTCGTCCTCATCGATGGCGTTGTCTACTTCCATGCCCATCGGCGAAAGAATGTCTATCTCCAAACGTCCTTCTAGCCCCTCGGGTTGATAGAACTCTTCGGTGTTTGGGTCAGGATTGTAATCATCATCGTTCGAACGGGCGCTTTACCGTGCGGCGATACCTGGCCGCACAAGGTACCAACCCGCAAGGTCCTCGTGTTTTTGGCACGCCCATGGGAGGTAATAAACTTGTGTGGCGTGTATATTAGCCACAATATAGACATCCTCTCCTCCATATACGGAATCTGTCGAATTTCGACTTGCCCAATCGTAGGGTCCACTTTTCGTGTCATCGGGATCGAACCAATGGCATTTGAATACCACTAGCTTGAGCTCTTTAGGACCCCCGAAGTTGAGCTCATATATTTCTTCGACTATGCCGTAATAGTCCTTCTTATCCAAGCCGGGCGCACGAACTCCGGCACGTTGTTTTGCGGTTGGGCCGACTCTCCTCGTAGCTTCGTGTAAAAGCGATAGCCATTCACATCATAAGCGGTGAGCGAGTTGACCCTACGGGAAGCCACGCCCACCTTTTTTAAATCTTCGCACATTTCGGCATCCGTGCGGGCACGGAAGGTGAGGCCACGTAGATCGTTACATTATATGTTACTAGGACCAAAGTGGAATATCAAAGTCGGAACGAGGTTAGTTGGATGGTACCTTTGAGCGAGAACCGAGGAAATAAAATCGGGCTGCCCATTTTTAGAAGATTGTCTTCTTGTTGCAAGGTAGGAGCCTCATTCCCTCTCCGGTGTTGACCAATAAATTCCCCGAAAAAAAAACAAGGCCAGAGGTTTAGGGTCGATAGGTGGAGGATAGTGACGGCGTATGGAACAAGCTCATTGAGAACTTCTTTGTTGATAAGGGAGCAGTTTCGTCAAGGTTCAACAACACATAGAGCATGATAGTGCGCCACTCATCAAAGGACAAGTGCTTGTGGGTAGTCTGCGCTTCCTCTTCCGACTTGCCCTCAAAAGGCCGAGGTTCGATGAACTCTCGTCGGCGTTGTAACGAGGGGTAGGATTGTGGGGCCGGGAAGTTTCTCAGTATAGTACGCCCTGTGTGAAGGTCGACACCTCCTCCGAATGTATGCCTGCCTCGCCACGGAAGGCTCAGTCTGGCTTTATTCCTGCATTTTCTCCGAAGTACCTTGAGAGCCCTCTCGATTGGATAGCACCAACGGGCCGCACGGGCCCCCCAACCGTGCCTCGCTGGGCAGGTGCAAAATCAGGTCTTTGCATCGATGGGGAAGAAGCCAGGTGGAAATATCATCTCCAACTTGCAGATCAACACAAAGCACGCTCCGGATCAGCAATCGCATCCCGAGATAACTCCTTAACACAAAGTCGGGCGGAAGAAAAACTTAACTCTGCGGGGACGGCGCCACAATGGCTCGGGGAGGTATCCCCGAGTCATCGCAGAAGGATCCGCTCAATCCATATGTGGAAGTCATGACTCTTCATCCCTAAGACTTTCATAGTTGCGCAAGTTCACTCCCTACTCAAGTTCGCCGCATACCCATCGAGGGAACGATAACGTCTTCATCCATCGTAGCACTTCCTTCCTATCGGCCCTTTTGATGATGTAGTCGGCCGGGCCCTTTTTTTCCATCTCCTCCCGAGGGCTAGGGGTCTCTATCACTAGCTTTGGTCTATCGCCACAAACATCTCTATGTCAAGTCTAGCCTTAACGTTGTCCTTTGACTTCTTAAGGTCCATGGTTGTTGCGAAGAGTGCCTCGAGAGATATTCTTTTCTCGTGTGCATTACATCGATGTTGTGTGGAAGAAGAAGATCCTTGTAATAGGGGAGATTAGTCAAGCCCGATATATAAGTCCACATGTGTGTGGTACCATATCCATCAAAACCACCTTTCTTTTTCATCGATTTTGAGACCAGCTAGCTCGGCAAGGACCTCTTCACCGGTCATAAACTTTGGGATGGGATCGGTGACTTCAACACCTTTCGTGAAGTGCTTTTTTGTCTAGTCTGAATTCATGGTCCTCGGGCAGGAATTGACGATGTTTGTCAAACGAAGAATACTTGCCACCCTTGAGAAGCCGGGTGAACTGCACGGTGCCTTGCATGTTGGGCAAGGGAACCTCCATGAAACACACCATGCGCTGAATATGCCATAAGCCGAGGAAGTCATGCATTGAATATAGGTACCACACATGCATTGTAAAGTTTGTCTTTGTAGCTCGGTCGTGCGTCGATTACCCCATTTTGCCAAGCATCTTGCAATTCATCCCACACTTGGCCGCATGAACACACCCATATTGTTGCCGGGTGCGGGGTATTATCGGCGTCAAGAACAGGTGCTTGAGCTCAAACATGACACCGGGGGAAGATTGAGAGGGATCACGAACACGGGCCAACAAGTGTACGGGGCCGCCAGATTGACCGTCGGGTTGAACCCATCTGTTGCAAACCTTCTGGCGTACATTTCGAGCCTCCATAGCTTTTTCGGGATGCATATTATCGAAGTGCTTCCATGCATCACCATCCGATGGGTGTACCAACTTCTCGGGACTGTATCTTTTGCCCTTCTTGTGCCATGTCATTTGTTTCGCGGACTCCTCCGTCATGTACAGCCGTTGGAGCCTCGGTACGAAAGGAAGGTGTCGTACGACCATCTCGGGGATCTTGGACTGTTTCTTCCTGCCATCACTACATTCTACCTCCACAAACCTACTGGGCTTTGCACTTTGGGCGGTGCGTTGCTTCCTTGAGATCTCCCCTAAATAGGACGCACCCCTTTGGACAAGCATGGTACGACTCATACGGCATCTTGAGTCCACGAAGAAGTCTCGCGTGACTCATACGTGTTCTTGGCGGGGCGTGACCCTGCGGAAGCGGTTGCCAATAATCGACAACGGGGGTGTCGAAGCCGTCTCGACTAATGCTCAATTGCGACTTCAACGCTATAAGGCGTGAAATGGCATCCAGCTTCGTAACCATTGTCTTCGTGAAGGGGCTGCTGTGCCGCCTCCATCATCGTAGAGAACGCCTTTGCGGTTTCCTCGGGTTCCTCCTCCAATCCTCCATTGGCGTGCATCGTGAAAGTCTGCCATCATGTCCGCCATCCCGGCATCTTGATCATACTCCTCGAGGAGGGGCCTCACCACGTCCTCTCTAATACGATCGACTTCGCCGTGGAAGATCCAGCGGCTATAGTTTGGGACGAATCCGTTGTTGTAAATATGTTTACCCATTTCAATCTTGACTCGCTTTTTCTTGTTCTTACATTTCTTTGCCGCGGACACGGCATCCCGAACGGACCCTTTAGCGGCTGGGCCAAATGCATGTTCCAGAAAGCATCGGTCCCCCTAACCCATTCAAGACTCTTACTTATGGCCCGTGTACATCCACTCACGGTTATCCATCCTCTGTCATACGCCCATGTCAGCGAGCCACATAAGCAGCAATTGCATCTACACGGCGTTCCTACCATCTAATAGGTGAGGGGTAGGTCCTAATCCCACCCGAGGATGCGTAGACAAGGTTAGCATCCATGCTCAGGTCCCGCCCGAGCCGGAATTTCGACAGCACCTCCCCGCTGTTCTCCCGATACACGTCCTGGCGGGGAGAGTGTGTATCCGGAGAACAACGGGGAGGTGCTGCCGAAATTCCGGCTCGGACGGGAGCTGAGCATGGATGCTAACCTTGTCTACGCATCCACGGGCTGTCCAAAAAACGTGGACAATCCGAAACAGATACGGTCGCAGATATGCACAGATGCGCATACCAACGCCCGTATCTCTTTCGGACGGGAGACGCCTAAGCGGGTCGCGCTATGTAAGACAACTACAAGGACGGGGACGGGCGTGATTCATACCTACGAGGGGTCGGTGGAGACGCGGTGCAGCAAGACCCGCCCACGAGGACGACCGGGGTCGCCGAGTCCCTCCGACAGGTCCTCCTACAAAACAAGGCCAAAAAAAAGTTAGTGTCCACTCAAAATTTCGGCAGCACCTCCCCTGCACGGGGAGATACCCAAAACCTGCAAAAAACATGGCACGAAGGCCAACAACCACATGCATATACCGAGAATGGGCACGAAGGCCACCAACCATCAATATGCGCACGAAGGCCGCCAACCACCAATATAACAACCACCAATATGGGCACGAAGGCCACCAAACTATTTACTAACTACTACTACTAACCCTACTAACTACTAGTACTAACCACTACTAGAAAGATAGGGCTTTACCTTGGCGCGAGAAGCGGCAAAAACAGCGGTCGGCGGCGGCGGCGTCGATCACCACAGCAACAGCGGTCGGCGACGGCGGCGTCGATCACCGCGGCGGCACCGGTCGGCGGGCGGCGGCGACCGGTCGGTCGGAGGCACTCTCTTCCTCCTCCTCCCCTTCCCCTTCTTCCTCCTCCCTCTTCTTCCCTTCCTCCCTCTTCTTCCTCCTCCCTCTTCCTCTTCTTCCCTTCCCTTCCTCCCTCTTCCTCTTCTTCCCTTCCCTTCCTCCCTCTTCCTCTTCTTCCCTTCCTTCCTTCCTCACTGCACAAGGCCTGGCCGGGCCGAGATGGGCGGGGCAGGGGGCGCCCGCGGACTTTGCTCAACGCCGGGCGGCGGCGGGCGGATCCGGCGAGCACGGGCGGAACGGGCGAGCACGGGCCGGCCGCGGGTCCGCCCGAGGGGCCGGCGCTGGCGGCGCCGGGGCGGCGACGCCCGGCGGTGGGGCAGCGCGACGGGCAGGCGCGGCAACGGCGGCCTCGGGCGTTAAGGGGCGGGCCGGATCCACCGTGACGGGCGGGCGGGCGCCGTCGGCGGGCGGCACCGCGCGGGCGGGGCGGACGGTGGCGGCGCGACGGCGCGCTTCCGGCGTTGGGGAGGGGTCGGCCGGCCCGATGGCGTGGCGGATCCGCCGAGGACGGGCGGCGCGGGCCGGGGAGGGGGGAATCGGCGGCCCGGCGGCGCGTCTCCGTCGGCCGGAACGTGGGCGGGCGCGTGGGGAAGAATGAGGAAATGGGGCCTCGGGTCCAGATATTGACGTTTTTTGCGAGTCTTGGGTAACAGGGCACCCCAAGAAAGTGTGTTTTTATTATTTTTTCAATTCGTTTGCCGAGTGCCGCCCTCACGAGGCACTCGCAAAACAACCCTTTTCCGAGTGTCGCGTTTAAGACTCGGCAAAATTTGCATCTTTTGTTTTTCGTCCCATATTTTTTGTGTGGCCTTGGTAGGATAATTACATCTCATGTTCACAATTTGGGACAAATTCAAATTGTTTTGCTATATTTCATGAATTATTTTTTATTTTCTTGCATTTTCTTGACGACTCCAAATTTGAACTGCAGGTACATGAAATAATGGACAGTGGTCATTCAAAAATATTATTCACCATGTTTGGCGTATGTTTAGGCTAAATCCGGGGGACTCTTTGAAATTTCGAACATTTATGTGCGGGAACATGGCCGAGTCACGTCTTGGGAAAGGTGTTTTTAAAATCTATAAATTCCAAACGAAGTTTAAAATTCCGAAAACTTGGCGTGGTGTCTTGTCATCTCATGGGGGAGGTGTGGAAAAATTTTGAAAAAGTTTCGAGCAAGTTGTGGCGTCGGATGGCTAAAACCTGGACATCTCCACACTTCATCACATGATGAAGTGTGGAGATAGGAGTTTTTCATCCGGTCAACTTGCTCGAAACTTTTCAAAATTTTTCCACAGCCTCCCCATGAGATGACAAGACACCACGCCAAGTTTCGCGGAATTTTAAACTTCGTTTGGAATTTATAGATTTTAAAAACACCTTTTCCTCAAGACGTGACTGCCATGTCGTCAAGACATAAATGTTCAAATTTCAGCGTAGTCCCTCGGATTTAGCCTAAACATATGCCAAACATGGTGAATAATATTTTTTGAATGAACACAGTCCATTATTTCATGTACCAATAGCTCAAATTTGAGTCGCCAAGAAAATGCAAGAAAATAAAAATAATTCATGAAATATAGCAAAACAGCGTGAAATTCTCCCAAATTGTGAATATGACATGTAATTAGGGTACTAATGGCACACAAAAAAATATGGGATGAAAAATAAAAAAAAAAATTAACGGCTTGCCGAAAGTGCCTTATGTGGCACTCGGGCAAAGAGAGTATTTGCCGAGTGCTCGGAAGCTTGGCACTCGGCAAATCGCGGTCGCGTTTGCCGAGTGCCTAACGTGAGACACTTTCGGCAAAGGTGACGGAGAGCGTCCGTTTGGTCCTGTTATCCTTGCCGAGGTGTATTATTTTGCCGACGGCCGGGCACTCGGCAAAAAAGTATTATCTTCCGAAGTCTTTGTGCTTCGCCACGGCGGCTGAGACTTTCGGCAAAGCTGGTTTTGCCGAGTGCTTTGAGATTGGCACTTTCGGCAAAGGTGTTCGTTGCCGAGTGCGCGGATTTTGCCACTTTCGGCGAACCTCTTCGCACTTTCGGCAAACGCGCGGTTTCCTGTAGTGCATGCATCCCACACAACTATGGCACAACCACCGAATAACTAACAACTTCATCCACTACTTGCTCAGATAAACTACAATGAGCTGACTTTTCCAACTACTCAATTAGCAACTCAACTAAGACCCAGCTAATAACAGTTCAAACGATCAACACTCTCCAGCAACCAACGGAGAGCACACAACAAACAGACTTGCACGATGCCGATCGAGTGCCACCAACCAAACAACTTGTAGAGCCATTAAGGATAGTCGGCGAGAGCTGGAGAAGCCTAGCAATATGTTTAGGAAGAGAACACCACCAAAGCCACACTAGCCCAGGAAGGGGAGGTTTTCACCTCCATGGAGGAAAACGGTGTTTGTAGCTGCAGCCACCCAACCTTTTGCCATGACCTCAAGCATCTAGCCCTGCAGCTCGCCAGAGGACAATCCCAAAGAAAGACACTGATGAAATGCGAGCATCCCTGCCGACATCGGACACCACCACGCACGCATACCATGAATGTCCTCACCTAATTACATGCAGCTACAGGAAGATGCCTTGGACCCCATCGAAGAGACGAGGCAAGGAGAGCTGAGGGAGCAATGTCAAAATGCCGATCCACAGCAGTGAGAAGCCACAAGACCGGCCGTCACCTAGGGAAGCAGCAACACCCGGTCACCGAGCTTGGGGAAAATGATAGAAGCCCCGGTCGAGTCCGCACCTCTGGCCATGCCGGCGATGCCACAACTAGTGGCTGCGAACATCAACCAGCAACACCCGTTGGCCTGGAGCACGACTACTAGAGGAAGCAACCACAGAGAAAACCACCCACCTCTAGATCTTGCGGAAACCAACCACTAGCAAGCAGATCTGGCCTGCACAGTGCCATCGCAAGTGCCTGGGCCGGCGTAGCCCGAACCACGGTGAGGAACGCCAGGTCTACCCTTCTATCTGCTGGAATGCTGGATCCGGTCATCCCATGAGTGAACTTTGCTGCAACACCAAACATTACTACAAGAAGAGTACATCATGCAGTCATTTTTACTTTCACTAGCGGGCGTCACATCAGCCTAGGTGTGCCACCACCAGAGGAGGGCCAATCGTGCCCCGTGCACCTGCGCCACCAGAGGGAGTCTTGCAAAATTATTTTTGTATAGTGAAAACTCCAACTGCCGGCGCATAACAGAGATGGGCTGGGGGAGGACGGGGAATGAAAGAGGGGAGAAGATGCGAGAAAGGCGACCTCACCGCTCTCCTTGCTACCCATGGGGCCTCCGGCAATAAGCTCCGGCGGCGGCGGATGTGGGCATGTTGGACTAAGAGGCACTAGCTAGCGGTCACATGAGCCGTCTGAGTTGCCCAAAGAGGACGACAAGTGTTGTGGGGGGTGCATATCTAGCTATCTCATTATTTCATCTAAAGGCTGAAACAAACGGTACATTGGCTATAGGAGTGGACTGATATGTAACCAACTCCCTGAAACAGAACAATACAGTTTTATCTGGATGTACAGTTTAGGGTTTGTTTTCCCCAATTATTTCATCGAAAGGCTGAAACCCTATTAATGGATGGCTATAGAAGTGGACTGATATGTACCTAACTCTAAGAGAACAATACAGTTTTGTCTGCATGTACAGTTTAGGGTTTGTTTTCCCCAACATATGCCAATGGCATGCCAATAGGCAGTTGGCTTTTGGTAAGCGAGTTGCTGATGTGAACAGGCATGAACCTTGTCTACAATGTTTCCAACACTTAAGAGTTATGAAAATAGTGAAATGAAACCCCTAACTGAGATTGGCGTTATAGGATAGAGAGTACTTGTGTGTTGAGAAGGGTTGGAACCATCCCTGGTTTCTGTTTTGTCTAGGAACACCAAACCAAGGATGAGGCACTGATACATGGAGCTCATCGCTTAGCCCCTCGCTTCTTTCGTGTCCTCTTCCTCCACTGTCTCAAAAAAAAAAAAAAAAAAAAAAAAAAAAAAAACCGCCATCCCTCCTCTACATGGCCACATGCATGCTTCTTCTCAAGCGGGACTGAGCTTTCCTCAAACTCGCTATCTGCCGATGGACATCAATGGCAGCCACAGTTGGCTCACTAAAGTGTTGCTAGTTTTCTGCTATCACCATAACATGGGTATAATAACAGTTGGGTATAGAATATTATTCTACCCTTGAGCATATAACACGTGTATATAAATGATTTGGTTTTTACCACAATAGTATACTCGTGCTAGTGCTGCAATAAACTAAAAGACAATATTGTTCTACGCACATAACTTTTGTAAAAATCGTCGGTGCATTCACGTCATTGCATATAATTATTATCTGCATCATTATTTTACTGGTCTCTATGCTCCATGATTGCAAAACTGCTAAAAACCTTCATCAAAATGTCCTTGCTAACGCTATGGGATGCATTAAGTAACTTTTCCAAGTATGCACAAATCTACACTATATTTTTAGCATCCCCTACAGCCGGATGATTATCCAAGTTTGAAATTTGTTATTATATAGGAGCCGGGTAAAAAAAATATGAATACATGAACAATAATATTATCTGAGTGTGAAAGGGTATTACACCTTTCAAGCCAATACAAATATAGATCACCACATACAGCACATTGTAAGTATAATTGCTGGCAATAGCATCATCCACTGAAAGTAAAATAGAGTTAGCATTCTCCACCATAGACATGCACCTCTCGAGTTCAACATGCAACCACGTCTTATATGATCTATTTATTATTTCATATAAAATGAAACCCTAACTCCTAAACTCCAAACAACATTTATCAACAGTTTGGTTGGAGTTTGTTTGTCCAAAAATTCCTAAGAAAAAATAAGAGAAAATCTCCCCTCACCATGCCATCAGCTTTCTTCCCTAACCAGCCATGAACTCATCATGCCGCAGGCCCAGCCTACCCCATCCACTGCCTAGGCTGGGCCCACTCCATTCTCCCTCCCTTTAGGCCCCTCTTTTCCTCCCTTTCCACCCACCCACATGGCCTAGCTAGCTCTTCCACCCTACGTAGCCCAACTGCATCCCTAGCCGAAAGGCTCGTAGCAGCACCACCCTGCTCGCCCCCCTCCACTCCCACCTAGGTCGCAGACCGTATACTCTCGCAAGTTCATCAAGGCCTAGCCACCGCTAGATGAGGGGAAACCCTAGGCCTAGCTGCCTCGCCATGCATCCCACTAGTGCAGAATTCTTTTTCCGTGAAGAGCATTTTTTCATTAACCGCGGCGGGCATAGCCGCCGAGCATGAATCGTAGGTCACCGTTAATCCCACATTAATGGTGGTGGATGCTTTTGCCCGCCACGGTTAATAATTAAACCAGGAAAAACAAAAAAACGCCCGCACGGGGCTGGATCTGGGCTGCACGGGCCTCGTGCCGCCATCGTCGATTCGCTCACCACAACGCCCGGCCAAGACCGATCCATGCCCGCGAGCACTGCGGGGAAGAGGGAGCTAGGCCCACGAGCACCCTGACGGCAGATCCGCCCCGCCAAGGCGGATCTGGCCTCTGCATCACGCCCATCGTCTCGGATCCACCCTCACGGGGCGGATCCAGCCTCAGCGTCGATGGAGATGGAGAGGTAGGTAGTCGCATGTGCGCCACGGATCGCGGCGGCCCTCTACCCTGCATGCTCACCGGCCAAGACCTCGAGCGGCCACGACATGCTTGGCGCCGGGGTCCACCTCCTCCAACTTCGCGAGTGCGCCATCCCTGCGTGTGCGCCAGCGGTGGCCGCGCCTCCTCCTCCCCGCATGCGCTGCCGCGCCGGCGCCGCCACCATGTGGAGGGAGGGAGATATTTACCAGTTCTTTATCTTTCCAATAAAAAAATTAGAGTTTTGCTTTAGTGGTCCTCTTCAAAAAATTTGCATGGCTCCTTAAAGCACCATGGTAATGAATTATAGCGAATGTTTAGTTATCTGTTAACAGATTTTATGTGTTCAAATCTGTCAAAAAAAATTTATACATACAACACAGTAAACAATTGTAGCACAAATCTTAAAGCACAATCAAATGTATATAAATCTGACATATTCTGTCAACAGAATAATAACAAAAAGGCTTAGGGCATGTTCGGATAGCATGGAATCGAGCACAGGAATTGATCCGGCGAGGGACACAGAGCAGCACCATGAACAGTTTTGGCCAGGATTAGGCCAAAACGAACGGGCCTTTAATAACGATAACAAGGCGGCGTGGAACCACGGCCGGATCCACGGCACCGTGGTGCTGGTGAAGAATGACGAGCTCACATTGGGCCAGGGGCACCTCGACGGCATCCACCGTAGCCACCGCGGGCTTGCCTTCCAGCTCGTTAGCGCCACCAAGGCCGATCCCCGTGAGCATATATATGCCCTGCCCGCATTTCCATCGTTGGTCGTTAGTTCCCCTCCAGATCACGTGCGATTTAACAGGTTTTTTTGTTTCGAAACACGCGCAGGCAATGGCGGCAAGGGGACTGTCGGGAAGCCGGCGCACCTGGAGAAGGGGGTGGTGTCGCTCAAGTGCAAGACGACAGTGTTGCGGGTGAACTTCGACTGGGACGAGTCGCAGGGGATCCCGGGCGCTGTCCTTGTCAGGAACCTGCATTACAACGAGTTATTCCTCATGACGCTCACCCTCGAGGGCGTCCCCGGCAAGGGCACCGTCGTCTTCGTCGCCAACTCATGGATCTATCCACATAAGCGCTACTCCCAGGAACGCATCTTCTTCGCCAACCACGTGAGTACTCTTTTTTTAGAGTTCGAGGGCAAGACGCCCCGGCCTTTCAATGATTTAATCAAAAGACCAAAAGTCGTTTACAGCATCGTTCAAAAAAACGGGTGCACAGCACCAGCTGGGAAACCAAGACTTAAAGGAACAACTAGAGATGAGAGGTAACTAAAGAACCGCCACCCCCCAAAAAAGAAGACAGACTTCTGCGGTTCTGCCAGGTTCAGAACATTCAGACAACGACCTATTTTTAAAGCCCTATTACATGTTTATCAGAGCATCATCCAGCTCCCTCCACCAAAAGCCAGACGAGCCGGCAGCCACTCCTGCTTTCTGAAAAAAAGATGAGCTTCAACCCCATGATCTCCAAAGTTCATGCTTCTATAAGATTTTGAGTGACGACGACCCTGGGAAGAATGTCTGGCAACCAGCAAACCATTGTTGTCGCCGTCTTTAGTTTCTTCAGAACAAATTCCAGCATCTCCTTCTTGTCCCCGGGCAGAGAATCTTCCAATTCTGAAGCAAGCCAATGATCTTGTAGATAGCACTTCCATGCTTTTCCACCCAATTTTCTGAAAATACAACTCATTCCTGAGTTTCCAAATTGACCAAAGCACAGCAGATGTTATAATATTAACTAGACTATTTCTTTTACTACTAAGCCACAGCTTCCTTATTCTAATGATTTCCTCCCCCACTAAAAAGCCTATAATACCCGAAATCACAGCCCATATTCTTTTAGGTACTGCACAGTCAAAGAAAAGGTGGTGGCAAACTGGCAACTTTCCTTCTCAGAACAGAATAAGCAAGTTTCCTCTTAAACTTTTTTTGTCTTTTGGCTAGGTTATCTCTAGTCAAATTCCTATTGTGAATCAGGAGCCACAAAAACATGTGGACTCGATATAGGTGGGATCTTAATCTTCCATACAGCTGAGACATGTATATAGTTGATCCCTCTAAAATTGGCCACTTTATATAAAGACTGAGAAGAATAGATCCCATTAAGTAAAAGTCCAAATCATCTTATCTTCCTCCTCAAAGAGCTGTAGAGTAGATGCTAGTTCAACTATCTCTAGCTAAGATTGATACAAATCTTCATCAACAATTCTTCTAAATTTGCATTTCAGGTTACTACCATCATATAATTCAGCAATAGACTTATTATGCTCATTCACAATTCTGTAAATTGGCTAAAACAAAATGGCCAAGTTGGTGGAATCCAACCATGTATCCTCCCAAAACCTCACCTTCTTCCCATTCCCAACCTTCCAACAATAGCCCATCTTAGTAGCTTGGATGGCCCACATAAAACCCTTAAAGAAACTAGAGGCATGTGAGGTTTTAGACAAGAACACATTTGGTATCGAACTATCATACATGGAATTCACCAATTCATTCCAGAGTTTGGTTTCATCAGAGATATACATTTTGAGCCAAAAAGCTAGTAGACAGATATTAAGACTCTAAGGCTGGGAATTCCTAGACCCCCAAACTCTTTACACATGGAAACTAGTTCCCAATTGGCCAAATGGTATCTATGTTTGCTCTATCATCATCCCATAGGAAGTTACCCATATGAGCATTGAGCATCTTGATAGCCTATTTGGGAAACTTAATGAAGGAAAGGAGGTATATGGGTATGCTAGAAAGTCACCCTAGCAGCTAAGGATAAAAGTCTCCCTCTCCATCCTACTACTTTCTTCATAATTTTGTCCACCAGATGTTGTATATCTTCTCTAGAAATGTTGTCAAAATGTAAAGGTATGCCTAGGTACTTAATTGGGAAATTTCCTACAGGACGTGACAAGATCTGAGAAAATCTATGCACTACATCATCTTCTAAGTTAATAGATATCATCTCACTTTTATGGAAATTGATTCTCACGCCAGAGATCTATCCATACCAAATAAGGATACATTTCAAAATCTCCACACTAGATTCCTCTGCCTTGGAGAATAGAATTGTATCATCAGCATGCTATAGGGCTACCACACCTCCTGCTCTAAAATTTTCTAGAAGCCTGGTTACCAGACCTTTGTTTGCAGCTTTTACAAGCATCCTAGATAGACCATCCCCAACCAGATTGAAAAGAAAAGGGGAGATAGGATCCCCTTGCCTCAACCCTTTGCCAGGTTTGAAATAGGAGCTTTCCTCCCCATTCACCATTATGCCTAGAGATCCCCCAGCAACAATTTGTTCAATCCACTTTATCCAAATTGGGTCAAACCCTCTAGCTGCAAGCATATCAAAAACAAAATCCCAGGACACCCTATCATAAGCTTTTTCATAGTCTAATTTCAAAATAATATGTGGATCTCTATTGTTATATACATTGTGTACCAGCTCATCTGCAACAACCACACTCTCTAAAATATATCTCCCTTTAATGAAAGCAGATTGATTTGTATAGACTGTTCTCTGAACCACAGGGTCATTCTAAGAGTAATCAACTTAGAGAAAATTTTGAAATTACAATTCAATAAACTAATTACTCTGAATGGTTTCATATTGGAAGCATCTCCTAAGGTTACCAAAGCATAATTGTGCCTTTTTAGATCCAAATTGCCTTTGTGAAATTCATTGAACATCTCTATAAGGTCTCCTTTTATGAGATCCCAGAACTTTTGGAAAAAGAGAAAACTCATCCCATCCGGACCAGGGCCCCCCTCAGTATAGCTACTGAAAATAGCCTCCTTAATCTCAGATTTAGAAAAAGGTGTTGTTAATAGATCATTCTCCTCTCTACTAACCTTATTATCAGACTCCTAGAAATCAACTCCTAATTTGGCCCATGAATTAGGTTCCTTAGCAAAAAAAGGTTCTTATGAAAAATCTATAGCAACCTTCATCATACCTTTTTGGTCATGGACATGTCCATTAGGACTTTCTAGATATTCCATCCTTTTCTTCCTACTTCAATAATTTGCTACTGCCTGAAAATAAGCAGTATTCCTGTCACCTTCTAAAATCTCTCTATCCCTAGATCTTTTGCATAATTTTAACAGATCTTTTCTAACTTACTTTCAGCAGATTCCTACTCTTTTTTTTCACTATCCGACAAAATTCTTGTTTCAGCTACGCTTTCCAATCTAGTGAATTCTTTAGAAAGGTCTACTTTGGATTTATTTTGAACTGCCAACACATTAGCAGCCCATCCACTAATCATTTTTCTCAAGTTTCTGATATGATCTTAAATTGCCACCTATCCATACAATTAGAAAAGTTACAAGGCATAGTCCAAGCTTTCTCTAGTACCCCTCTAAAAGATTCTTTTCCTAGGCACCACTTTTCAAACCTAAATCTTTTCATACCAAAGCAAATATTGTCTCAATTGATAACTAAAGGGTTGTGGTCTTTGGGAAGCCTTTCTAAAGCTTTAACCTCAGATAAAGGAAAAGCAACATCCCAAAGGTTGGCCACAAAGATCCTATCAATTTTGGACAGGATTGGATTTACTTGGTTATTGGTCCAAGTGAGCTTTTTGTTCTTTGGATCCAACTCAGTCAAGGTCCACTTACTAATTCACATATTGAAAGCATTAGCCCATTTATGACTGTAAACACCATTATTTTTATCGAGCTAGATCTTACTAAATTAAAATAGGATGCCTACGATTGTTTCGCTCCCGCCGCTCTCCGGCGATGAACCGTAAAACCAATCCACGATCGATGCAAACCAATCCTTGAAACCCGAAACCTATATGCTATCAATCCCGATGCAGATAGACTCTCCACCAACCAACAAAAATTCCGAATCAGCCTCATTTCCAAACAAGAACTAGCGCCGCTCTGAGAAAACTCGAAGAACACGGAAGGCCGTCTCACAGATCCTAAGGCCGCGCCTTTGGGTTTTTTCAAGATCAAAGTAGCCAAAATCCTTGATGATACCTTCAAGATTCCTCCCGATCCGGCCCCTGCGGTTTCAGCATCAATTCATCCCATTATTGTTCTTGAAGGTCATGAAGACAAGAAACACCCCAGTCCTCCCGTCGCCGAAGAAAGGGGAATTACAGGTAATTAGAGGCGATAAATTGGGCAATGAAGAGGCGAGTTATGATTCCGATGAATCCCCTTTATAAGATCTATGAACAGCTCTCGAGATCCTTCCACAAAGCTTTCTTCAAGTCCGGAACCAACCCCTCTGCCCTCAAGGTGTTCAGCGATTTGCCCAATGGCGCGAGTATTGAACATCCCGATCAGCTCATGGCGCTTGAAGGTGGTGCTGCTCAATCAGTCCGAGAGGCTCGACAAAGGAGGTGGGGGAAACCAGCATGGCCGAGGGTAAGCATGTCACGGTCGTTGACATGACTGGGGCACGCAAGTCCTCACAACGCTTCTTGGCAATCGGTTTCTTCCTCTGCGTTCTGTTGGTGAACTCAAGACAACCGACGACCACATGAAGAAGGTATGGAAGCTCCGTGGGGAGATGGATGATAGCCCTGCGGAGGCGGAGATGGGCGAGGAAGTTCGTACTTGAGTTTTCTCGGGAGGGCGATCGGAGGCACGCCATCCTCGGGCGGACCGTGGCGATACAAAGGTGACGCCTTCCTAGTTGAAGGGCTAGCTGGCGGGGAGCTGATCCGTCATCGGCACTCTTCACACACGTGCCGATGTGGGTTCGGACCGTAAACATCCCGTTCTACCTCCTCACCAAGAAGGCGGCCCACGATCTCGGGGAGATCATCGGGTCAACTATGAAGATCGACAACAACGCAAGAGGCTGCATCAACGACAAGTTCATCGAGAACCGGGGTTCAGCTCCCCTTGTTCATGCCTCTACACGAAGGAGATCACGTTGCTTTCGATGAAATCACAGGTGATGAGGTCCTCGTTCAGATCCGGTATGAGAGATTACCAAATTTTTGTTTGTTCTGTGGATTCATTGGGCACATGGAAGCAAGGTGTGATATTCTGTTGCAGAGAAGAGATTAAACTTGATCCGTCCCTCCGTGTCCCTCCGGTACATTTTGATGATCCCCGTTCTTGGTTTTACGCCGATCGGTTGGGCCAGCCCTCTCATAAACCACGAGCCTCCTCTCTCGTGGCGTGCCCCAAAACACGCACATGAGGGCCTCCCGCAGAGTGTTGAGTTTGTTCGAAAAAAGGTGGCCAACATGTGTGGATCGATAAGAAATTGCGGGGCAATGACGAAAAGCAAGTAGGTGAGTGCGTTGGTGAGAACAAGGAGGCTGAGACACACAATTCTTCGGGCTCCACCATTTGCAAAAAGCAAAGGGGTTGGAAACTTGAGAGAAAGAGATGGCTCAAGTAGTGCAAAGCAACATTGTTGTCAACACAACACCGAAAAGCAAAAGGGGCCAATGGCGGGCGGGCCTTTTCAGAATTTGGATGGCGATAGGGACATGGAACCAAAGACATAAAAAAATCACTTTCCAAGGTCCTACACTATCCGAATGTTTTGGTAAGGAAGGTTTGTTACTTTTGAAGGAAGTGAATAAAGTATGTACCAAGTAATAATGCGGATGGAAATAGGTCGAGGTGATGAATCGAGGGAGCATCTAAAGGATGTTGAAGGTGGTAAAGGCAAGCGGACGGTCCAGGGGCTACCGGCAATCTGTCGGGCGCTAACGTGGCGCCGGCGAGAGCCATGAGTCCATTCATGTGGAACTGCAGTGGCCTGGGACAGCTGCGTGCAGTTCCTCTTTGTGTCCGGACATATCGGACATCTTGTTCCACCGTCCTGCTCCTCTCTGATCTTAGGCTAAATAATTTTGTAATAGCATGTGTGTTTGTGTGCCTTGGGTACAGAGTTTGTCTACCTGTTCCTAGTATCTGGGTTATGCATCTTTGTGGTTTCTCTGCTACCCTGCAGTCACCACCTACTTGATGTAAAGGTTGAAAAGCCTGATGGAATAAAAGGGAGTAGCACGTTTGTTTATGAGGCTTCTTGTTCTTCCAGATTTGTGTCTCTATGGCATGTGCCTTTTTGCTTTGTTGGCCATCACATGCGGGCTAATTCTCCGAGTTGGTTTGTGAGGAAAAGATATATGCGATCCGGGGAATTCTTCAGTGGTGACATCCTTTGTTGCTTGTTTGGGTGTTGTTCTGAGAGAGGACTATCTAGAGTCGACCCCCTTTCTATTTCTCATCAATATGGTATGGCACTTGAAAATGGAGTTGGATGTCCTTCGTAAGCACCCGGCATATGGAGTTTAGTATTTTTTTGGACAACCTGTTTCTCAGGGATGTTTCTACTCAGCCATCCCTCAACCTGACGGGTCCTCATGGCGAGGCCCGTCAGGAGAAATGAATCTTCTAAGTTGGAACTGCCGAGGGTTGGGACTCTCTCGGACAGTTCAAGATCTTGTTGCTCTAGTTGGAGCAAAAAGTCCCGCCGGTTTTCCTATACGAAACAAGAATGTCGTGATCGTCTTTGTGAATTTGAGGTGGAGGCGGGGCTAAAAATGCCGTGGCTGTTGACGATTACTAATACGGTGGTGGTCTTGCTTTATTTTGGCATGAGTCTATGGATGTTCACTTGATTGAAAAGCACGAGACGGTTTATTGATGTGCATGTTCGTGAATCAAATACTTCGCCTTGGTTTTGAATCACTTTTTGTTTATGGTGAACCCGTGGGCTGAGAAACGAGACATCACATGTGGGAGTTGATGAGAAGGTTGCATGGGGCGCTCTTCGAACCTTGGCTGCTGATTGGTGATTTTAATGAAGCTATGTGGAGCTATGAACATTTTTGACTTGTCGGCGACACGAAAAGACAGATGGCTGCATTCGGGATGTACTCGCTGATTGTGGTTTGTCCGACCTTGGCTTTGTGGGCTTGCCCTTCACGTATGATAATGGCGAGGGACGGCAATGCCAATGTAAAGGTTCGTTTAGATAGGGCGTGGCCGATTCAAATTGGCGTGACATGTTGGTGCGGCTACCCTACACCACCGGTTTCTTCTAGATCGGATCATTGTCCGCCGCTAGAAATTAAGAAGGAAAGTTTGGGGCGACATAAACCGAGAATCTTCCGTTATGAAATAATGTGGGAACGATTAGAATCTTTGGCCTTGGAAATTAAAGAGGCATGGTGCACGGCTCCTACTTGAGAGATGACTTAGGTGGTATTGCTAATGCACCGAGACATGTCCAACGTGCTTTTTACGGTCTGGAGCAAGGAAAATTTTGGGGCGATCACAAAGGAGCCGGAGGGGCTGCGTGTCAAGTTAGAATCTATGCGAGGGATTCACGGTCCAGCGGTGTCCGATATCGAGAGAGCTCAGCGATCGAATGGACGAAACTGCTCTATCGTGAGGAGATGATGTGGCCGCAACGCTCCCGTATTGCTTGGCCGGGAAGGTGATCGTAACACTCGGTATTTCCATAGGCAAGCAATGTGGAGAGCACGAAAGAATAAGATTACAAAGCTGAAAAATAATGAAAATGAATGGTGTGAAGACCGAAGGTTACGCAAACCATGGCGGTGGATTTCTTTCGCGATCTCTATTACGCAAATTCTAGTGTTGATCCACTTGAACTTATTGATTTAATAAATTCAAAAATTACTGATGATATGAATGAAGCTCGTGTAGGAGTTTTTCAGCAGAGGAAATTTCAGATGCTCTCTTCGGATGGGACCTTTGAAGGCGCTGGCCGGACGGGTTTCCGCTTCTATCGGCGCCATTGGGAGGTCTTTGAAAAATGATGTGGTGGCAGCAGTGCAGAAATTTTTGAAGATGGCATTCTCCCAAGTGGAATAAATGATACAGCTATTGTGCTTATACCAAAAAGGGTCTAATCCGTAAGAGTTGATGATTTCCGGCCTATAAGTCTATGTAATGTGATTTATAAGATAATTTCAAAGTGCCTAGTTAATCGCCTCCGACCTTTCTGGACCGATTATTTCGGAAGAGCGAGTGCTTTTGTCCCGTGTCGGATGATTACTGAGATAATGCCTTGATTGCTTTTTGAGTGTATTCATGCTATACAGAGAACCAATGGGGAGGATTTTTTTGTGCTTATAAGTTGGATTTATCAAGGCGCACGATCGTGTTGATTGGGGATTTTTAAAAGGTTGATGGAGAAGCTGGGCTTTCAAAGTAAGTGGGTGCAAAGTGGGTGATGACTTGTGTCTCTCTTTATTTCGCTACTACGGTTCGCTTCAATGGGGTGCCTTCGCACCCCTTTTCCCCAAATCTCGTGGTCTACGACAAGGTGATCCACTATCTCCATACTTATTCCTCCTAGTTGCTGATGGTTTATCTTCTCTGTTGCGGCATCATGAAAGGTTGGGACAGATCGAAGGCCTTAAAGTTTGCAGGCGTGCTCCAAGCATCACCCACCTTTTATTTGCGGATGATAGCCTTCTATTCTTCCGTGCTAATCAAGGTCAGGCCACTGCAGTTAAGAATGCTCTCAATATGTTTGAAAAGTGTACAGGCCAGCAATTGAGTCCTAGCAAGTGTTCTTTGTTCATGAGTGAGAATCAGATTTCTTTGTTAGCAATCGGATCGTAGATATTTTGGGTGTTCAAAGGGTTGACTTTGAAGCTAAATATTTGGGGCTACCGACACCTATGGGTAGACTAAAAAGGGGTGTGTTCCAACCATTAGTAGAAAGATTTCGTAAACGGATGACAGCTTGGAAGGAGGAGCTTTTTATTTTGCAAAAGAAGTCCTCATAAAAGGCCGTGGCGCAGCGCTACCCAACTATGTGATGAGTGTGTTCAAGTTACCTGTTACCCTCTGTGATGACATGATGAAGCATATACGAGCTTATTGGTGGGGCTCACAAAATGGGCGCAGGAAGGTCCAGTGGGTGCCTTGGGAAAGAATGATCATGCCTAAAGGTTTTGGTGGAATGGGTTTTAGGGATCTAAGGTTGGTGAATCAAGCTCTGTTAGCGCTTGGCAGCCGGGCGCCCCGGTCCTCCATCCCGATAGCTTTGTGTGCGAGGGTCCTAAAGGCCAAGTATTACCCAAGGGGAAATTTGTTGGATACGGTTACTGCAGGAGATGCCTCACCATCATGGCGGGGTGTCGAGCATGGCTTGGCCCTACTAAAGCAAGGAATAATATATAGAGTGGGTGATGGGAAAAGCATTCGTATTTGGCGCGATAATTGGATTCCTAGATCTCATGGTCTCAAACCAATCGGTAGTGTCCCAAGACCGCAGACTAAGATGGGTATCTCATTTGATTGATCCTCGCCCGGATCATGGGATGAAACGCCGGTGAGACGGTACTTCTATGCTTGTGATGTTGAGGAGATCATGAAGATAAAAATCCCACGTGATTCTTGCCCGCACCATGTGGCCACGGAATTTTTGAGAAGTCGGGTATTTTTTACGTGAGAAGTGCATATCGGCTGGCTATGAGAAGTGAGCATGGTGAAGGAGAGATTGGTAGCGGTTCTACTGCTGCGATGGGAGGAAAGTTTGGAAGGCCCCCGTGGTCAATAAAAGTCCCCGAAAAGATCAAAGTTTTCGCGCGGAAACTCGCCAATAATGGAATTCCTACCCAAGCTAACAAGTGCTATCGTCATATTGTTTCTCGAGGCGACTTGTGAGATGTGCGGTCACCGGTGTGAGGATTTGTTTCCATGCTTGCATACAATTGCCCCATGCGGTTGCCCCGCGCCATGCTATGAGGGATCACCGGATACCGCCGGCCGAGGAGGACCTAATGTACTGCGGCCGGATTGGTTGCTAGCAATACTCAATAATTTTTCAGCCAGAGGTGAATGCAAATTTACTTATGGTTCTTTGGCGAACTTGGAGTGAGCGCAATAGTGTCTTGGCGTCTTTGGTCGAAGATCTCGGTGGAGGGTTACGTGGTTTTCCTCACACGGTACATGGACTCTCTTATGCAGATTCAAAGATAATACTTTGCGGCGATAGCAAGGGGAAAAAATGTGTCTTTGGTAGGAAGTAAAGGGCGGTCGTTGTGGCTCGTCATGGCCATCAAAAAATGGATTCCTCCTCCATTGGGTATCTTTGAAGATTAACGTTGATGGAGCTTTCATCTGCATTTCATGTAATTTCTTTGTGGGAGTGGTAATCGGGGATCATAATGGCCATGTAAATGGCTTCGTGGCGCCTACTCGGCTTTTGCAAGGATGCCGAAGAAGCTGAACTTGTTGCCTGTTGTGAAGGGATCACCCTTGCCGCACGGTGGCGGATGTCCCCATGGTTTTGGAGACCGATTCTGCGGTGGTGGCGAAGAAGGCGAGAAGCAATGAGTTTGATCGATCGATTGGGCTGGTCCTTTGTTCAACAAGCGAGATCGAGTATGGAGGACTTTGTTTAGTTTAGAGATTGTAAAGATTAGTAGGAGTCAAAATTGTGAGCGCATGAGCTTGCTCACTTTGCAATTAGGGAAGTCGTAGTGAAGTCTTTTTTTTCTTCTTTTCCCGAGTTCTTTTTTGTCTCGAGTCCGTAATGATACTACTTAAGTTTTAATAGAGTCCTGTTTCGCAAAAAAAAAAAAAAAAAAAAAAAAAGATCTTACTAAATTAAAATCTCTCTAGCTATCATAATAGGGCCTTTCCAAGCACCCATGTCCACTTCTAACTCATCTAAAATCTCTTGTTTACTATCATCATAGGCAGGTCCATAAACTACTATAAGCTTCCAAACAAAGCCACTAGAAATATTGGTAATCATAGAGCTTACAGAGAAACTTAGAACCTCTCGCAACTATCATATAATATTTATATTTATTGGCTCCAACTAGGATTCCTCCTACACAACCTTTGGCTTCTAAATGGCGCCAAGGAACATAACCACTTAGAGACTAACCCATCAGATGGAAATTTTTTCTTTGTCTCCATAATCCCTACAATATCTGCATTTGTGTCTCTAATCCTACTTATTAGGGCTAGAACCCCGAAGGAATATGGGGACGCTACGCTAGCTGGAAAACAAAATTTTTCTACCCCACAAACTAAGAACTACTGCTAGTTATAGATCACGGGACTACCACTAGACGCGCAGGTGTAGCGGAAGCGTCTTCTCTCGACTTAGATGCGCATCGCGGCGATTAGCCGTGCAGTTGCTCACGCCCACCCTTCATGTGCGGTTCGTCCTTGTGCTCCGGATGCAGCACCACCGAGGTATCCACACGTACAGGGTGGAAGCGTCGCACCTCCAGACTGCTAGGTCCGCAAGGAGCAAAAGGCAAGGGCGTCGGTGGCGGCGGCTGCCAAAGTGGCATGTGTTAAAACCTAGCCCCGCACCCACCTCTCTTATATAGGTGTTCCTAACAGGCTCCCAAGTTACAGCCCCATTAGAAACCCTAAGCCTTGTCTAATTGGATCTAACCCGAATTAGGCCTCCTTTCCCTTAAGCATGCGACCCTATGGGCTCACGCAGACATAGACATGGCCCGAGTACTCCTAGTCGACGAAATGATGATATCAGACAAACCACCATAAAACTCGCATACATGTTATTCCCTTTGCCTCACAATCCACTAGGTCACGAGGCCGGCCGCGCTTATCTACTGCCGAAGTTCTACAAGCTAGAGTTTACCACATACAACTGCTCGGTGGGCACGCTAAACTGGCTCAATCATTGTGAGTAGTTCTTCCATGGACAGAAGACGTTGGCCTCGGATTGCACATGACTGGCCTCCTATCATCGAGGGGCCTGGTAGCAGGCGTGTGCTGCGCCCTCGAAGGGGCGAGGGATGCCATCTTGGGGTGCTTCAAGGAGCTGTGCCACCTCCAGTTTGGCCCGCCTGTCCGTGACTCACTCTTGGCAGAGCTCGGGCGGCTCCCCGTTTCGCTCCATGGTGCAAGACTTCACGGAGCGGCTCAACGCCGTGTGGTGCCATGCACGGAATCTCGACTCTGTCCAGAAAGCAGAGCTTTTCATGGGGGCCTCTGGACCATATACGTGTGAACATTGCGTGCGTGCCCTACAGGACCTTCCGATGGCGATATACGGCATGGGCTTTTGAGCTACGCTCGAACTCCATGTTGTTACTCCTACCGTCGGGCCCCTAACGCCCGCCGGGTAAAGAACCCTAGCGCCTACCCGCGCCCGGCCGGCCGCGCCGCGCAGGGGTGCTCAACTTGTTACCGCCACCCAACGGCCGCCCATCCGCGCAGTTTTGCCGCCTCGCGTCGGTGGAACAACGGGAGCGCCACCGTCGAGCTTGTGCTACAACTACGATGAGTCGTTCATTCATGACCATGAATGCAAGTGCCTCTTCTACCACGGATTTTGGAGACTTCCTTGTGGATGTCGATGTGTCGGCCGATCTTTGCGGCGGAGTACACGTTGGAGGAGGCAAAGGCTGTTCTCAACGCGATGGCCAACGCGCTAGTGGTTTCCCTCCATGCTCTTGTCGGGATCTGGATGGAGAATTCGATGGTGCTCGGTCTGATCAAGGGGGGCACTTCCTCCATGGCGCCACGATGCGGCGCCGGCCCTAGCGCCCTTGGGCGTGGCGGCTCTGCGTCACTGTGGCCAGCGACAACCGTCTGCCATGTGCGGGCATCGCTCGTAATGTCCCCATCACCATCGGTGGCGCTACCTTCTCCATCACCTGCACCTACATCGACCTCGGCTGCTTTGACTTCATCCTTGACGTCGACTTCCTATGGACCTTGGGCCCCATCTTGTGGGATCTCGAGGCCATGATGGTGTCCTTCTAGGGCACCTACGCCCGATGGTAGGGCGCGCACAAACGACGCCGCTTCCCCACAGCAGCATGCGGCCGTCCTATCCACCGCCGCCCGCCGGCCGATCTTTGGGACGCCCCTTCGCACCGGCGAGGTGCCGTCTTCACCGAGCCCACGGGCTGCCACCATTGCGCTTGCGTCGACCACCCCGGATTCACCTGTTGCTGGGCACCGTCACGGTGGCTATGCAGCCCTATCGCTACCCGCAGCTGCAGAAGGATGAGCTGGAACGCCGGTGCGAGGCCATTCTCACCCAGGGGATCATCCGACCGAGCACGCCCCCGTTCTCCACCCGGTCTTGCTGGTCAGGAAGCGGATAAGCCCCGGCGCTTCGCATCGACTACCGTGTTGTTAACGCCAGGACTTCAATGGACAAGTTCCCCATCTCGGTGGTTGACGGGCTACTAGACGAGCTCCATGGCGCTCGTTTCTTCTCCAAGATCGATCTGCGCTTCAGATATCATCAGGTGCGGATGCACCCCAGCGACGTCGACAAGACCGCCTTCTGCACGCATCACAGCCACTATGAGTTCCTCGTCATTTGGGCTATCCAACGCCCCGGCCACCTTTTAGGCTCTTATGAATGATGTGCTCCGCCCCTACCTCCGGAAATTTGCGCTGGTGTTTTTCGATGACATTTTGATTTAGAGCTCTTCGTGGGTCGAGCACCTGCAGCACATCAGGATCGTCCTCAATGCGCTACGGGCGCATTGCCTGCACCTTAAGTGCTTGAAGCGCTCTTTCGGGATGACATCGGTGGCTATCTAGGCCACGTGATCTCTGAGGGTGGTGTCGCCATGGATCTTTGACAGGGTCGCCATTGTGGCTACCTAGCTGCAACCACGCTCTGCCCAGGGCCTCCGAGGCTTCTTGGACCTCGCGGGCTACTACCGAAAGTTTATCCGGGACTTCAGACTCATCACAGCCCCGCTCACGCGTCTCTTGCGGTGAGATGCGTTTGCTTGGGGCGGCGACGCAGTGGTGACATTCGAGGCGCTCAACGCCTTGACCACGGGGCTGGTTTTCTAAATGCCGGACTTCACCAAGCCCTTCATGGTGGACCGCGACGCGTCGGGCGTGGGGTTTGGCGCGGTGCTCCATCAAGGTGCCGGACCACTTGCCTACTTCAACAAGCCATTTGCAGCTCAACACTTGAAGCTGGCCGCGTACGAACAGAGCTGATCGGCCTAGTGGGACGTGCGCCACTGGTATCCGTACTTGTGAGGGAGCCACTTCTTCATTTGCACTAATCACTCTGACCTCAAATTTTGACTTGATCAGCGCTTGTCCACAGTTCCGCAGCATCAATGGATCAACAAGCTCTTTGGCTTTGACTTCTCAGTGGAGTACCGCCTAGGCCGCCTGAACACGGTGGCTGACGCTCTATCCCGCCCGGGACGCCGAGGAAGGGGCCACGACCGGCATCATGGGGGTGGATGTGGCCTTATACGCCTGTCGGCCCCCTCCTTCTCTCTTACGGAGGACATCCGGAGGGCGACCGCGACCACCACCGAGGAGCAACAGCTCCTCCAGCAGCTCCAGGATGGCGCGCTTGTGGCTCCGTGGCGCCTCATTGACGGCCTCTTTGGCGGCAGGTAGAGCACGCGACTACACCCGGTCCCGGACCGCCGGGATGCGCGACCAGGTGCTCCGCCTCGCGCACTCGGCGGGCCACGCGGTCATCCACAAGACCCTCCATCGTCTATGTGCCGACTTCTACATCCCGCGGGATCGAATGCTGGTGCACGACTAGGTGCGGTCGTGCTCTACCTGCCAACAGAACAAAACCAAGATGTTGCAGCCAATGGGACTGCTACAGCCGCTCGAGGTGTCGTCCCAAGTGTGGGCGGACATCGATGGACTTCATCGAGGGGTTGCCCAAGGTCGTGGGAAGTCTGTCATCCTCACCGTTGTCGACCGCTTCTCCAAGTATGTGCACTTCATGGCGCTGGGTCACCCCTACACGGCGGCGTCTGTCGCCCGCGCCTTCTTCGACGGCATTGTGCGGTTACACGGGTTTCCCTCCTCCATCGTCGGTGACAGGGACCCGATGTTCACCCGCAACGTGTGGTGCGACCTCTTCGATCCGGATGGCTGGTGTCACTTTGCGCATGAGAACGACCTTCCACCCCCAGACGGACCGGCCGGTCGAGGTCGTCAACAAGGTCATTGCTATGTATTTGCGTTGTGTGATAGGTGATCGGCCGCGGGCCTGGGTGGACTGGCTGTCGTGGGCGGAGTATTGCTACAATACTTCTTTCCACATGGCTCTTCGCACGACCCCATTCGAGATGGTCTACAGCTGGCCCCTCCGCCGCCCCTTCCTTACAAGCCGGGCACAGCCAAGACGGAGGCGGTGGATGAGATGGTGCGCAGCCGGGATGAAGTCCTCGAGGAGGTCTACCAGCAGCTCGTGCAAGCTCAATAAATCCCCAAGAAGTACTACGACGCCGCACACCGTGACGAGGAGTTTCAGGTGGGCGATTGGGTGTGGCTGCGCCTGCTGCACAGGACGGCGAGGTCGCTGGAACCACGCCAAAGGGAAGCTGGGCCCGCATTAGCACGGGCCCTTTTTGGGTCATGGAGAGGATCGGGGCTGTTGCATACCATCTCCTGCTACCTCTCGCTGCCCGATTCCACGACATCTTCCATGTGGGGTTACTGAAGCGCCACCGGGGCAATCCCACACCGGCGTAGGGTCCCTCTGCCTCCGGTGCTGGACAGCCGACTTCTACCCGCGCCTGCAGTCACATTGCAGGCTCGGCGATGTCCGCGGTGAATGGTGTGTGCTCATTCAGTGGCATGATGGACTGCCATGCGAGGAGGCGACATGGGAGCTTCTGGATGACTTCAAGCACCACTACCCCGACTTCCTGCTCGAGGACGAGCTGTTTGCGTACGCGGGGAGAGATGTTATGACCGGCGTCTATTATGAAAGGAGGAGGCCCATTAGTGGCTAATGGCGCCGGCATAAAAGGGCTAAAGGCCCAATTTATCTTCTAATTTCTAGTATTGGGAGAGGAGAGTATAAATACTCTTGTAATACTTTGAGATCAAGCAAGCAAGTTGCAACCTAATTGTTGCCGGCATACTTTAGGGAGCCGAGATTCCTAGCCCTAGCCGCCACCCCCTCTCTCCCTCACGATCGCATCTCGCCAACGCCCTAACCACGGCGCCTCAGCGCCGTCGCCGACCTCCCCTCCTCCGATCAGCCACCCCTAGGCCCCCTACTCCCTTCAGGAGATCCCTGGTAGGATCAGGAATCCTATCACCTAGAAGCTAATCATCCTACGCTTTACTTCTGCCAGCACTATATTTCTCCATGGCTATAGAAAAACAAGCCAGTCACTCTATTCTGTGTTGCAGACCTATTTGCCATGCAAAATGCCTGCGGCATTGGTGCCTTATCGGCAAGATGAACTCAAGATTCTCCGTGGTGATGATAATCCTGGACCATACAAGGAGCATGATCGCGTCTACCGTTATGACTACTACAATGACCTTGGTGATCCAGGCAAGGGTGAAGACCATGCCCGGCCAATCCTTGGTGGAAACCAAGAACACCCGTATCCCCGTCGCTGTAGAACTGGCCGGCACCCAACAGCAACAGGTAAGTTCAAGTCATCTACATTTTTGTCCATACAAGATGTCAAAATTTAGGCTGAAATCCTTGGTTAACCTTTTACGGGGACCCAAACTCAGAGAGCAGGCTTTTTCGGCTGAACCTGAATATCTACGTCCCGCGTGATGAATGGGTTCAGCGTCTCAAGATGTCAGACTCCCTAGGGTACTCACTGAAGGCAATCATTGAGGCTGCTCCTCCGACATTAGGGTTCATCGATGATATGCCGAGGGGGTTTGATTCATTCGAAGATATCCTCGGGCTCTACGAACTGGGTCCAGAAGCACCAAACAATCCACTAATAGCAGAGGTCAGGAAGAAAATCCCCAGCGAGTTGCTTAGAAGTGTTTTGCCAAAAGGTAGTCATGGCCACCCCCTAAACATGCCCCTTCCAAATATCATCAAATCAGGTAACTGAGCTTCTTGGTAATTTTCTACCATTTTAATCCGGTGTTTGAACTAAAAGTTATCATGACTAAGGTTTAATCTTGGTATACACCAGATGTATTGAAAATTGCTCCAGAGTTTAAGTTTGGCTGGAGGACTGATGAGGAGTTTGCCAGAGAGACACTTGCAGGCGTGAACCCAGTAATCATCAAACGCCTGACGGTTAGCATCTTGCATCATATGACCCGGCAATACAACTGCCCCAGAATTGAGTAAAGAACCCTATTTTTTTTTTCTTCTTCATGATCGCAGGAGTTCCCTGCCAAAAGTACCCTGGACCCAAGTCAATACGGAGACCATACCAGCAAGATCACTGAAGCTAATATTCAGCATAACCTGGAAGGCTTTCCATTTCAGAATGTATATGCTGGACTGAACACATGCACCGATGCACATATAACTAAACATTCAATACAGGTAATTGCTTAAAACCATCAATTGATTATCGTAACAACCCTGTGCAGGCGCTGAAGAACAATAGGCTCTTCATCCTAGACCACCATGATCATTTCATGCCGTATCTCAACAAGATCAACAAGTTGGAGGGCAACTTCATCTATGCCAGCAGGACCCTACTGTTCTTGAAGGACGATGGCACCCTGAAGCCCCCTGGCCATCGAGCTGAGCCTGCCTCACCCTGATGGTCAGCAGCACGGTGCGGTCAGCAAGGTGTACACCCCAGCTCACACCGGCGTTGAGGGGCCACATCTGGCAACTTGCCAAGGCTTATGCCTGCGTAAAAACGACTCTGCCTGGCATCAGCTGATCAGCCACTGGTACAGAGTTCTTCCTTAATTTGTTCTTTTGAAGAAAAAGTATTGCTGTCCTTCATACCAAAACAAATGTTTCTGTTCTGTTTTTTCGGGACCGCGCCGTTGTGCGTATTTCATTAAGCAGAATAAAGTTCAAACAACAAGATGCAACGTTAACCAAACCATTACCGATACGAATCCTAACAACTACTGGATACATTAACGGGGATTACATATTGACAAATTTGCGACTAACCAACCCGCCATACGTTGGGCTATGCCCCGTCGGGCGGCGAGTCCCTCAGTGTTGAGGTCCATGACGGAGAGATCAAAGGCTCCATCAAGAAGTATCTCGAAACGACACCGCTTAGCCGGCGGCACACCGCCATTGAAGATGGCCCTGACCCTCTCCTCAAGGACAGCTGGAGCCTCTCCCGCGTCCACCTCAACGCCCAACTTCCGGAGCAGGACCGCCTGAGCCTGCGGTCGCATTAGCCGCCCTCGGTAACGCCGATACGACCGCTGCGCGACGCAGTGTGTGGGTGGAGGCTGGAGTGCACGCCCGCCGCAGGTGCGGCCGTGACTTGAGAAGCGGCGATGCCAACGGCACACACACCAGATCTTCAATCTCCTCCCGGCGGGAACTCATAGCCTGCGAGACGGCGGTGACATCCACGCCCCTCAGAAGACACCAAGGCAGCTTCAAGAGAGCGGCAGGAACCTCCCTGCAGCGACGGGGCCTCTCGACCATCGGCGATGACGAGCCGAAGGTCGCGAACTCCGACGCCACTAAATCAGCCCACCAGTCAGCCTGCAGCGGGGTGCGGGTCTTTGGAGAGCAAACGCCCTGCGGGAGGCACGGCGCTGAGCTCAGGCCGCGAGCTCAACAAGCATTGGGTCTACCCGGCGGGAGGCTCCACAGCCACACTCGACTCGAGTGCCAACGGATCGGCGTAGTCGGCGCAGCTCGTTGTGGTGGAGATCGGGTCAACGGCAAGCATCGCGTGCGAAGCGTCCACCGTCATCGCCCCGCCCACCGATGACCGACTGAAGGCGGGCGCGGACGGGCGGATGAGGAAGACGCCGGGGCCGTTAAGGCGCCGCCGTGGCCCTCATCATCTTCCCAGACGTCTTCGACGCCGAGAAGCGAAGCCGCCCGTGACGCCGAGGCCCCGCCGCGCCGCCTGCAGCGCCATGGCGACGAGCCACCAAGGCCAGCGGACGTCGAGCTGGGCTCGGCGGTTCCTCGATGGCTGACCGAGGCGCAACCTCGGTGCTAGCAGGATGCAGCAGCGGCGTGCCTTGGATAGCCGCAGATGATGCCGCCCGGGTTTACGCTGCGTCGCCGACGACGACGCCTGAATCCAGCAGCTCCGGCGGGGGGGGGGGCGCGGACTCGCCCGAATGGGGAGCAGCGATGGCGGGCGGGTGGCGCGGATCCCGCGCCCGACAGGTCGGGAGGGCCGGATCTACGCCACCCCCCAACAACGGGGAGAACACGGGTGGCCGCGGTGCCGGGGCGCCCGCCGGGCGAAGTGCGGGTGGGAGGCGGACAGCAGCGGGCAGCATCGGCTCCCACCACGGCGGCGCGAAGCTCGGCTCGAGCGGCTCAAGCTGCCAGCCCCCGCCCATAGATCCGTGGTCGACCATGCTGGATCCGGGCGGCTTCCGGGCCAGCGGGCGGCATTGAGGTCCGCCATGGACCGTGACGACGACGGGTGGCGCCGGCGGGCGCCGCCGCAGGAGGCGAGGGAGCAGGGGGAGGAGTGGGGATGGGGCGGAGAGGCAGTGGCCGGGCGCACCAGAGGTGGGGAGCGCCAGCTCGGGCGGCGCCCGACGCCCGGGGGCGGCGGCGGCGTGGGTCCCCAGCGCGTCGCCCTCACCCGCCCCCAACGGTTAGTTCGGTGCTACCCTCGTGCGTATGGCTCGATTAAGCTGATTGGATTTCAGCAGACAACGTCGAAACTTCTGTTCTTTTTTTATGTACAGAGATACCGAAACACTAACGTTGTGTGTGTATGTATATTTGCAGGCTGAACACGCACGCGGTGATCGAGCCGTTCATAATCGCAACAAACCGACAGCTCAGCGTGGTGCATCCCGTGCATAAGCTGCTGCGCCCACACTACCGTGACACGTTGAACATCAACACCCTGGCACGCCAGACACTCATCAACGCCGATGGCATCTTTGAGCGCACCATGTTCCCTGCAAAATATGCTCTGGGGATGTCCTCCGACGTGTACAAGAGCTGGAATTTCAACGAGCAGGCTCTACCCGCAGATCTCGTCAAGAGGTACGTACATACTGCTTGGAGAACGACGAGATGGTGACGCAGAAACTGTTTAGTTCTGACGGGTTTACTTTTCTGGTTGTGCTTTCAGAGGTGTGGCTGTACCGGACGTGTCAAGCCCATATGGTGTCCGACTGCTTATCAAGGACTACCCATATGCCGTGGATGGACTCGCGATCTGGTGGGCTATCGAGCGGTGGGTCAAGGAGTACTTGGACGTCTATTACTCTAACGACGGTGAGCTCCAGTGTGATGTGGAGGTGCAGGCATGGTGGAAGGAAGTGCGTGAGGAGGGCCACGGAGACCTTAAGGATCGAGACTGGTGGCCCAAGATGGACACCGTCCAGCATCTGGCTAGGACGTGCACGACCATCATCTGGGTGGCATCAGCGCTGCACGCAGCTGTCAACTTTGGACAGTATGCATACGCCGGGTACCTCCCGAACCGGCCGACTGTTAGCCGGCAGCCGATGCCGGAGCCAGGCAGCGAAGACTACAAGAAGTTGGAAGCGGGGCAGGAGGAGGCCGACAAGATGTTCATCCGCACCTTCACCAGCCAGTTCCAGACCATCCTGGGCATCTCTCATGGAGATGCTCTCTAAGCACACTTCCGACGAGGTGTACCTCGGCCAGCGTGATGAGCCTGAGCGCTGGACGTCGGACGCCAGAGCGCTGGAAGCGTTCAAGAGGTTCGGCAGCCGGCTGATGGAGATCGAGAAGCTGATCGAGAAGATGAACGGTGACCCGGCCTTGAAGAACCGGACCGGGCCAGTGGGAATGCCGTACATGCTGCTGTACCCCCAACACGTCGGACGTTACCGGCGCCAAGGGCGAGGGGCTTACTGCCATGGGCATTCCCAACAGCATCTCCATATGAGCCTGGGCAGATTGTATCTCGTAGGATGGTATGTAAAATGTTGGACTGACTGAAGCAGCAACAGGGGTTTGGCATGGCAGCAATGTCAGTTGAATGAAGGAGAAACCGTGGATCATCTCTTTTTAGAATGTGAGTGTCACCAACACTGGTAACAATACTGAAACTCTGAATGGAAATGATGATGGTGGTGATCAGATCACGTTGGCGGGAAGAGGCAAGAGAAAGGTCAAGCCGAACGTCAAGTTTACTGGACCCGATTGGAAGTGATCGAAGATTCGGCCCATTAATCTGAAGGCTCCGTTTTAGCTTTGCTTTACTTTCCGGCCCATGTAATGGGCAGCAGAGGTTGCTCGGTGCTCCTCTATGTATTGTTGCTTGAGCACGAAGTTGAACTCGAACTTGAACGAGATTCTCAAACCGAGCCGTAGCGGCGCCGGGCGGCGAAGCTCCTTGCCCGGTGGCCGGAGTGTCGATCTATCGAATTCAAGTATCCAAAGTATCAATCCATCATACTAGTCGGGTTACATCTGGTATCAGTTAGCCACCGTTCCTCGGATTCATCCATCGTTCGTTCGGCTTTTTCCCCAGTTCATCACTCGACACAAGGCTCGTAATCAGTCGAATTGGATTCGGTTGCTTGTCAATCCGAAGTTGAATCGCAATAAATCCATCCATCGCCATTTGATTGGGAGCCTCCGTCCGCTCAATCGACTTGGCGGCGCACCAATACCTCACGGGAGATCCATGGCGCCCTTTTGTCGATGGAGGAGCAGCTAGGCCAAATCCTCGGCCTCCCCGACGAAGAACAACAACGGCATCGATGATCCGAAGACATCCATGAAGGAGATGCGGGAGATGCGCTCGGAGATGCGCACCGAGACCCGAAGTGGATGGCCGTGTCAACAAGCTCGAGTCCTCGTCGACGACCTCGATGCCAAGTTTGACAAGGTGCTCGAAGCAATTCCTCAAGCGGAACCACTACAGCCACCACGCACGTCACCACCGTCTCACCGTCGGGCCGGAGGACCACCGGCTTCCTCTTCACCCGGAGGCATCGGACCGCCGTTCGAGTCGACCCCAAGCGGGGCGATGCACGGGCCTCATGGCCACCGCGATGCTGGTCATGGGGTGGTGGTATACACCACCCTAGGCCACCAACCCAATCAGGTGCGATGGATCCGAACAATTCTCGTTGTATCATGTGTGGAATCCACCGATAGGGACATGGTGATCACTCTGTTAGTCCCCGTCATAACCCTGCTATGCTTGACTTTGTTTTCCCCAAATTTGATGGAACCCAACCCAAACTCTGGTTCAAAAACTGTGAGACCTTCTTTGATGTATATGAGGTCATACCTAGTCTGTGGGTCAAATATGCTACCATGAACCTTACTGGCTCTGCAGGTCTGTGGTACCAAATTAACCAAACCAAGTTACTAGCTATGAGTTGGCCTCAATTTGTAGATGCTGTTACTGCAAAATTTGAGAAGGATGAACAGAACCACCTCATCAGACACTTTTTCCACCTAAAACAAACCCACGGTGTAGATGAATATACTGTTAACTTCTCGCGGATCTAGTTCATCAAATGCTAGCTCATGATCCCACCATACCTATGTCAGTGATCACCAATAGATATGTGGATGGTCTTAAAAAGGAAATTTGTGGTGTTGTTATTATGCACAAACCCAAGGATTTGGACTCTGCGAGTTCCCTGACTTCTTTACAGGAGGAAGCACTGCTGGGCATCACCCCAAGCTATAAGAAGAATGACAACGGTATTCTAAGAAGCCTCCATTTGATGATGTTAAGACCAATGTTGCTGGTACTTCTCATTATCCAAGATATTCAGCAAGTCCTGGTGATGAGAAGAAACAATTGCCAACACCTACAAAGCAAAGTCTACGTAAGACAAATTACAAGCACGAAAAGATTCGGAAGAGCTAAGGGTTTATGCTTCAAATGTGGTGAAAAATGGACTCCTGGACATATCTGTCGAGAATGTTTCTCTTCATGCAATGGAGGAAGTTTGGGAATTCTTATCTCTTGACACTACCGAGATACAACAACTGTGACGTAAGAATCGATGATTCCGATGATGATGAATTGATGAGTTTGTCTTTACAAGCTGCACAAGGTCCGGATAATCATGAAACCGTCGGACTTAGAGGTTTCATTGATACACATGAGGCATTCATGCTTGTGGACTTCACGTCGACAATGGGTGCCTTTACCCCAAGTGTTGGTCAAGTGGTCCAACCTCCCTCGCAATCGGCTAGTTGGGAAGATGAGGAAGCGCCGCATCAAGAGTTTCCCCATGCTCCCGCTTGGGGTCAAGCCGTGTCTCAAGGAAGGGAGTATGTCACCAACACTGGTAACAATACTGAAACTCTGAATGGAAATGATGATGGTGGTGATCAGATCACGTTGGCGGGAAGAGGCAAGAGAAAGGTCAAGCCGAACGTCAAGTTTACTTTGGACCCATTGGAAGTGATCGAAGATTCGCCCATTAATCTGAAGGCTCCGTTTTTAGCTATGCTTTACTTTCCGGCCCATGTAACGGGCAGCAGAGGTTGCTCGGTGCTCCTCTATGTATTGTTGCTTGAGCACGGTTGAACTCAAACTTGAACGAGATTTCAAACCGAGCCGTAGCGGCGTCGGGCGGGCGAGCTCCTTGGCGGTGGCCGGAGTGTCGATCTATCGAATTCAAGTATCCAGTATCAATCCATCATACTAGTCAGGTTACAGTGAGTTTCCTGGAAACTGTTGGGAAACGGTAGCGGAACGCATGTTTGGGAGCACATGCTCTTGGGAGCAGAATTAACTTTCTCGAAACTGTTGGGCCTCATCGGTCTAACAATCATTAGTACAGTACTCCTGATGCCATTCAGAGATTTGAAAGTCTCAAACAGCAACTTAACGTCAGCTTTTAGATGGAGATTATAATTTTAATGTGCTGGAGTATCAGGTCGATCGGCCCAAAATGATATAATCTTCACAGGAGATCAAGTTGATTGTCTAAGATGTTAAGATCTTTTCAAGGGTTTTTTCAGGCAACTTCTATGGAGGGAAAAAGGATATACTTCCCTGCTATTGATTTACGGCTAGAGCACATTGTTTAATTGTTTTGATTTTTTTGTTTCCTTTTATGTATCTTAATCTGGCTCCTCCCTTCTGTTGTTCTCTTTGTTTTGTAAACCCTTTTAGTACTCAGCTTGGTTACGTTCAATAAATTTTTCAGTAGGGGCCCTATGGCCCCTCCTGTTTCTTCAAAAAATGACAACAATGTTATGATTGAAAGCCATGTCAGAGATACTTACTTCATCCCAATTTGTAAGTCGTTTGACTTTTTTTGTCCTTAAGTTTGATCACTTGTCTTATATTCAAAAAAATTGTACAAATTTTCATTTCTCTTTTGTCGACTTGCAATGCAGGTGAAGATTCGATGTGGTTCCTTTCTTGTTTATAAAAGCAAATGAGCGAACTTTGAAATTTAGTTGCATAAGCTGAAACATGCTCAATATCACACAATCTGTTAAACATCCAAACATATATTTGTGAATTCTGAATGAATAATGCACTGAGGAAAAGATCATTGGACGAATTACTCACAGGCTTCAGCAATGCACCGGGGAAAAGATCATTGAATCAACAATTCTTCAGCCTGAGGTCTTTCTTACTCACAGGCAAACCACAAGCAGAAATAAATTACTGACTACCAGGTTCATATTGGGCTTTTTTCTACAACAAAACACTTTGTCACCTTGATTTCATCAGCTATATGAGAAGAATGATTTATTCTACGAGGCATAAGTTGCATATCGTAACGAGTCGACCATGTATGCTAAGCATCTTGGTCATTAGTGGAGAAAGTTATTTTTACTCTGCAGGGCATGTGCTCTGCCACATGCAGCCCTTGGATGCAGCGCATCGTGATATGTGCTGCATTTCCCACCTTTGAATACAAACCTATTAAAATTCTAAATACCTGATTGTATACGTATATACAGTGGGGGTCCACACGCATTATTAGAGAGCGACTGAGTGGCGTGGGCTGGTCCTATCCTGTCCTCCCATCATTTTACTGTGACTTTTTCTTTCTTCTCGTTCCGGAGAGACCATCGATACACAGCAGCGTGCCGTGTCGCCGTTTTCGCCTTCGCCGCCGCCGCCGCCGCCGCCTCCAGCTCGTTGCCATGCCGTAGCAGCCAACTCCGCCTCCGCCTTCTCCTCCCTCCTCCAGCTCGTTAGCGCATCAGCCAACCACGTCGTCTCCGACGGTGACCGAGTCGCTCCGCCGCACGCCGCCTGGACAGGCAAGCGCCATGGAGCCAAGGCGACGGACCCCCGACATTCACTCCGGCCTCACTGGCGCCTGAACTGGAGCTGCTATTTTTATTCTTGGCGCCTGAATCCTTTTCCCATCTGCTCTCGCTCAGATCTGCTCACACATACAGGTTTGTTCATAATTCGATTTCTTTTGGTACGCTGGTTGTATTATAGTAATTTTTTTTCTCAATGATAGTTTCAAATACAAGCAGCTTGTCGTAGCTGTAGGTAATGCTTTTCTACAGGTTGGATTTATTTTATTGCTCCCATCTGAAAGCAAGTTACTAATACAATTCCTCCCATTTAAAATTAGATCTATCTATTGTGTAAATCTATTTCCTGTTATCTGTAAATGCACATAGCCGATTTCTCTCTGTGGGTGTCATGCTAATTAACTTGTCATTACGAACCAATAACACTCGTCCTTTGACTGCTATTATGGTTTACAATTTCCAACTTGTCATTTGAATCCTTCAGTTCAGTATGCAACTATACATGACATTAATTCCATCTATATTTTGCTAGTCGGTGGTTCAATTTCCGACATATGCATTAATATTTGGTACTCCTATTGTGCTAGGAGCCCTCTTTGATTAAATGGAGCCCTCTGGTTTTGGTGGGAGCGGAGAACATCTCCAGGAGCAGGAAGAATGCACTGGATTTGCGCCATGGTTTGGTGCGTCATCTTCGTGCCTAGATCTGATGGCAAGTGGTATTTCACATGATGGACTCAGCCAACACAGGTTAGAAAATTTGTGACAGTGCATCTTGCTTGTTTCTAGTATTCTAGTTTTATTTTATTTTCCAGTTTTGCAGCATGTTGTATTTGAACACTAACTTGGTACCTTCTTACATCTGTAGCACTCCTAGATATCGTGTTTATTCTAAGTTTTGACATTGTCTGCCTTCATGTTTAGACCAATGTATATTTATTTCTTTTCAAAATGTCAAACAAGTTGTTCCACATTGTCCTTTGATCATGCTGTTTGAATCAATTTGTAGTTCTTTGGCATCTTGGTACAACCACCTCTCGTCTGGCAATCAATATCATTATTTTACCCCCTCTAAGCATTCGGTCTATGAAAATAAACAAAACTAGGTTAAATGATTAAGCATATCAAGGATATTAGTAAACACAAAAATATATCATAAAGATAAAAAGGATTTAAAAAATGCTATACAGATCTAACATAAAAAACTAACGAAAAGAAAATGGTTGTAGATTTCCATCTAAAGACTATTCAAAGGCACTCTAAAGACAAAGTAGTAGCTTACCTACTCTTTTGATCAATGTATAAGCAGTACATCAGAGGGGCAATAATAAAAATCAAAGTGTGTTAAATGCTTAAGCACATTAGGGACATCTGTAAACAAAAAGGGTATATCAGAAAGGTAACCAGCATAAACCTGCTACATTCCAGGTTACGCTTTAGGGAAACATAACGAATGAGTTTCAGTAAGATAACTGAATGACATTGGTGCTATTACTTATGAGTAATTTTTACCTGCGTCCAACTCATTCAGGAGAAGGAGTGCTCACGATTAAACTAAATCTGTCAAGTAGACAGAATTATTGTACAAACTAGTAGTCCTCGAAGAAGCATATCCTAGGATTTCAATCAAGAAACAAAAAGCGAAAGTTAATCAAGAAAATCACAAGGACCTAACTTTTTTCTGAGAGTAAGAGAAAAACAACTAAACACAAATTAAATCTGTGAAGAACAAATCCCAACACAAATTAAATCTGTGAAGAACAAATACCAGATCTGAAGAGAGGATTGGCGACGGGGAGAGACAGGTGCGGCGAGGAGAGAGGCGCGGTGGCGGCGACGGGGAGAAACCAGCGGCGGCGGCGGGGAGAGACCGGTGCGTTAGTTCAAGGAGAGAGAGAGGGGATGGAGAGAGAGGAGCGGCGACAGGCGACCGGGAGAGAGACGAGGGAGAGAAGCGGCGGCGTTCGGGAGAGAGAGACGGCATGCAGCGGGAAGAGAGAGAAAGAGAGAGAAGAATGTGCGGCTGCGAGAAAATGTGGGCGTTCGGGAGAGAGAAGAATACGTCTTTGAAACATTTTCAAAAGACAAATACGATCCATATACTGTCTGGGTGTGTAAAAGCAGCACAAATCTCAATGCAACATCAACGGCTGCATGCTTGAGAGCACATGCCCTGCACAGTAAAATTTCCGCTTCCGTCATTAGTGTAGCAAGCCGCAGAGTTTGGCGTTGGTCGGGACTGTACTCATTGGCGAAGCTCTGCTCCGGCATCCACACCCTGATGTAGAGCTGCTGGCCGAGGTACTGCCGGTCCCAGATCGCCAGTCAGTTCAGCTTCATCAGTACAATGTTGTTGAGCAATCTACTTCTTCCGAGTTACAATACGACCAAGTTGTAGGTTTGCTACTGCATCTCAGTCCACCAGCCATTTGCCAATTGCCATACCTGAATTTATCGAGATGATCAAGTATCAGTAGCAGAGTGATACTCTGTTTGCAAACGTGTCAGAAATTAAGGATTGGGAGACACTGAAAGTTTCAGGCTTGGATGCTCACCCGACAACCCACAAATTGTATCCGTCGAGGACTCGACTGCAGCTCGTTCTCGGTGTTCTGGAACACCACCTTGACGAACTCGTGCAGATTGAGCCTGACGGCGCGCCGCGCCGCCGGGCATGAGGAACTAGGTTGTCCAATGAATCCGCACAAGGTAAAAGGGTGACCACCAATCGCTAAGGAACTCACCAGGTGAATCACAATCTCCAATGGTCAGTCATCCGAATAATCAGATGAGGGATGTGGGAGATGAGATGCCAATCCTTCCCCTTCCTTCTCTCGCAACGCCTCTCCAGATGAGGGCAGCCAGAAATCTCCTGCAGAGCGTTGAGGCCTGTGATCCACTCCGCCAAAGATTTGATGCCCGGGCAGTCCTCGATCGTAAGCTGTTCAAGGGAGGTGAGGCAGCAGATAGATTTAGGAACGGAAGTCAGGCCGGGCAAGTCCGACATCTCCAATATAGTTAGAGAGTGGAGTTTCCCCAGCGATTCGGGCAGCTGGCCAAGTGCTGTGCAGTGATCTATCCTGAGCTCCTTGAGGGAGGCTAGGCGCCCCAATGATTGTGGAAGGCATGTCATCACGGGCAAACCCTTGATTGTGAGTACGCGTAGTAAACCAAGTTCCCCAATACAATCGGAAAGTTGGCCAAGTGCAAAGCACATGTCTATTCGGAGTTCCTGGAGGGTTGTGACGTGCCCCAATGATTGTGGAAGGCTTCTCGGTCGGTGCAAATAACTGATGTACAGCGTTTGCAGAGAGGGGAGCTCCCCTAGACATTCTGACAACTGGACCCAGCCACGAGTGAGGTGAGATGCCTGAATGATGGGAGAAGGCCACTTATGCTGTAACAGTTATCAATCAGCAGAGTCTGCAGAGACGGACAGCTGAGGTCCTCCATCCATGGACTTTTAAAAACACGCAATGCATCGAGGGCCCTGAGCGGTTGCATTGATGGAGCAGGGCTCAATCTATAGCACATTGAAATATCCATTATTTCCAGATACGGAGCTCCCCCAGCCACTCGGGAAACATACAGAGAGCATCGCAGGAGGAAATCCACAGGGCTTGGAGGGATGCGAGGCTATGCATGCTCTCTGGCAGTTCAGTTAGGCCATAGCATTCCTTAATGACCAAGACCTCCAGTGCCGTCATGTGTTGTAGTAGCTCCCATCGACATCCAAATCCATACGATGCTGCTGCAGCTGCCGGTGGTGGCATCATGCCAACAAGCATAAGCTTCTTTAGGCAGCTAAAACTAAAAGAAGGTAACCCGGCACTACTTGAAGGAAAAGAGGACCCTTGGTATAGGCCTGGTAGTCCCAACAGCTGCACATTGCTGTTAACCAAACTCAAGTCCTTCAGCGACAAAGGAAAGTGTGGCATCACCATCAGTTTGGGACACTCCGATATACTTAGAACTGATAGATGGTTACCAATTTGCACCTGTCCCCTTCCACATCAGCCAAGCTGCCCTCTGTCGCCATCCAAACCATGCCTAAACATGACATTCCATGCACATTTAACTCCAACAGCGATGGAAATGGACCTCCACTTATGTTTCTAAGAGCAGGCATTTCTTTGAGCACAAGCTTCTCCAAACAAGGCAACTCTGTCAGCCCCTCCAGACTCTCCAGTTTTGGGAAATTTAATAGTTTCAACTCTCTCAACAGTCGGAAACGAGGAAGCCCTGCTACTTTCGCAACTTTCGCACCAATGTGCTTCAACATCCACTGCGTGGGCTCATGACCTGAATAATTGACAACTTTTATCTTTGTAATTCCAGGCGGTGGTTCCAACCCTTCTAGCTGGTTTTCAGAGTTCACCCTCACATTACTTGCACAAATTAGTTTCAGACTCTGTAACTTTGCCTTGTGCTTCAACCATTCCTTGTGTGCAACATCTGGGTCCATAACGTGTGCAATACCATGGATAGTCAGTTCCCCACTGATCCTGTTAGCATTTTCAAGCTCCGAGATTTGTGCACAATTTCCTTGCTCTCCTATAACAAATAATCCTAGTGTCTTCAGCCCAGTAAGCTTCCCAATCCCCTCTGGAATGGCTTTTAACTTTCCACAACCTTGCAAGTTCAGAACAACAAGCTTCTTCAAGTTCCCTATGCCTTCAGGCAACTGCACCAACTCAAAACAACTATGAAGGTCCAAACACTCCAGATTTTCCACGGCAGTGATACTTGATGGTAGACTCTCAATTATGGTATGACCTAGCCTCAATACCCTTAGCATTTTATTCTTGCTGATGGAGCTTGGTAGTGTTGCAATCTTCTCACAACCAAAATGGTCTATGCTAGAAATCATGGCACAACTGCCAATAGAATCCGGCAAACTTGTTAGACCCCTACAATGTGACACGTTGAGCACTCTCAACTTCTGCAGCTTACCAATGGATTCAGGTAATGTGACAAGGTAACTTGATGTCACATGAAGAGCTTGCAGACTCCAAATGTCTGAAATAACCTCAAGAAGTGTTTCATTTTCCAATCTTGAAATATTAAGGTACCTTAAATTTTTGTCTGTAGTATGGCTGTGAATGTGAATGTGAATGTATGTACATCTTCCACAATGATACTTCGCAAGTGTTTTGCTTTCTTGGATGCCTTGCCAAATATGAAATCATCGTCTTCAGCAATATACATAGCACGTGCCTTTCTAAATGTACTTTTGGGCGGAAGATGTCTTGTGAGTTCCATTATAGAAAAATATCTACAGATCTTTGTGGCATTGGTTGCCTTCTTTGGCACGACAAGTGAAATCTCATCGCCCGCAATGAATCGGGCAAAATCATGCACCAAATCATGCATTTTACATTTCACTCTACCGTTCTCTACTTCCTCTACATCTTGTATAAAAGCACATTTGCACAAGATGATTAAAATAGTCATTTCCAGTAATATATTCCAAGTAGTTAACACAACTTTTCGGGATCATATCATGAGCAATCCATTGATCAATCAATTGTTCTTTATCAATCAAGTGACCTTTAGGAAATATCGAGCATATAGTGAAGCACAGCTTTAGATGAGATGGCATGTTAATATAGCTCAACATCAAGCAGGCAAATACTCGATGTTCTTTGCCCTCAAAATTGAATAAATTACTCTCTTTTTATGCCATACCATTGTTCTACTCGTTCCTTGACACGGAGGACGCTTGCAAGAACTTTAATTGCTAGTGGCACTCCACCGCACTTGTTCACAATCTCTTTTCCAACTTTTTGAAATTCATCAAAGTCCAAAATTTTCACATCATTTCTCAAGCTTTGCTGAAATAATTGCCAACTGTAATCTTTGGATAAGGATGGCAAGTCTATTGGTGTTGTAGAATCAATTGCATCAACAACTTTTCTACTACGAGTAGTTAGTAGAATCTTGCTCCCTTTCGTTCCTGGTAAACCATTCTTCAGCCATCTAATCACATGTACCTTGAATAGTTCCCATGTAATAGGGTCTTCAATCCAGACATCATCCAATACAAGCAGGAACCTATTCTTTAACTTGTCTGAGATTTTATTGGACATATTCATTGTGGAAAGACCTTTAGAGTTCTCACCAGAAATATTTTCAACTAGCTTCTCAAGAATCTTGTTAACCTGAAATTCCTGAGACACATAAGCCCATAGTCTAATAGTAAAATGATCCTTTATAATTTCTGTATCATTGAAAACCAACTGAGCTAGGGTAGTTTTCCCAGAGCCACCAAGTCCAACTATAGAAACTATATTGATTCTCTGTTGGTCATCTTTCTCTAGCAATTGGTCATCTGCCTCTACCAGCTTAGATATTATTTGGCACTTCTCTTGGTCTCTTCCAATTACCTCTTCCCCATACTCGAAGGGCAATGATTCCCTATTCACAGCTGTACTGTTTATATCACTAACAGGATCATTGCCAACCAGTAAATTCGATACAGATTTTTTGCTTCACAAGGACATCAAATGTCTTCTTGATTTTCTTGATCTTTTTGGCAGCCTGGCATTGAAATATATATGATTCTGGTTTTGTGTGCAGGTATTTAGACACCAGCTTCGTATTTTTCAGCCTTCAGTTGGAACTCATCCACAACATCATCCACCTCGTTGACAACTTCTTTCAACCTTTTGAACGGTGTAGCATCGCCCAGAGCTCTGTCTCCTGCTGCTTCCAGCTGTCTATTGATCTCCTGAGCTAGTTCTTTGAGTTCCTGGAGGTCCTCTTCCACACCCACTATAGAGCTGTACCCTTTGATGACCAGTGGAGCTAACTTGTTGACCACAAGATTTAGAGTTCCAGTTACTGCTGCTTTCACTGCAGCAGCTTCCATACCAACCATGTTTCTGTAAGCGCCTTCTTTCGCCAAGATTTCCTATAAATTGAATTTTGAAAATAAGCAAGTTTTTTTCTCTAAAGAAAAAGAGTCATATAATTCTAATACTTGTGCAATTATCTGCTTTTGATATCTGACCTGCGTAAACAAGTGTAGCTAGCCCTTTAGCCACTTGATGAATATTGACTAGTCTACAGGCGCGTTAAGCGCTTGGCTGGTTTTTTGGCCGCCCGTGGCTTTAGAGGGTTTAGACAGAAGGATACGGTGCTAAAAATTTCAGTCATGGACAGTTGAGTACACAGTTTTTTTTTTTTTGACTGAACGTTAGAGTACACAGGTAGTGTTCAGAAATCTCATAAAACGGTAGGAGGTGGTGTTGGTGTACACAGCACCACCGAAAAGCATAGATGACAGAGAGTCTTAACATATATCTAATAGAGTTCAACAGAATCAAACATAAAAGTTCACACGGTTCGTGGGGCATAAAGTCTCTGCCCATTCACGAACATAGGCTTACACAAGCATACATAATTGTTCACATAGAGTCCGCTAAACATAGTTCACGGGCATGTGCCACGAGTTGATGGAGTTGAGCCGACGTGAATGTGGCGGTGTCCGTGGATCTAGATCCGGTGACCACTCCTGTCGACTCAATGCTAAAGCCCGACCGCATGTTGAGAGAACCGTGAGATTTGAATGGTGATATTAAGAAGGAAATAGTTAATTTGCAGGACAAATGAGTATACCATGACGACATAGGTAGTTGCCTTCGAGTCACAATCACTGTCTGAGTTGTTGTTTGCCGGTTTGGACACCATTAAGCTGCCGTTCTTCTGCATACGAAAAAAACAGCACATAGAATCTCTATGTTAGTGAAAGAAGTCGATTAGATAAATATTATTGTTGTTGGGTTGTGCTCGGTGGTGCAATAGGCAACAGACCATGCCATGGAAAAACATCATTCATCGTAGAGGCACAACAATAAACAAACAGACAATTGTAGTAGGGAATATAATGACATTCTATTTGCAAAAGCATTAATAACAGCAAGACTGAATGAACCAATGTGACAAGAAAAGTGTAAAAAAGATGGCATTGATGAAATGAAAGTTCCTTCAAGCTGGTCTTCAAAGGCCTCCCTAAGCACAAAAGTAGCAGTTCGAGTACAAACGCACACAACCGTACTTGGATTCTCAAATGCAGAACTGTCTTCTAAATGTTTTCACCAATTGCAGTGTATATCAAGAGGTAATAACCCGCGGGAACCGGTTTGGAGGCAAAATAAGTACAGAGGCGCTAGCATCCGCCGCAAGCTCGTTTAATTAAAAAAAAAAATCAGAGGACAACGGTTGGATTACTGCGGTGGGCATAAGAGAAATTCACGAAACATCGATCCGAACTTGCTCACCCGAATACATTCAGTTTGCTAATCAAGAAAAGTGGCTTGCTGTGACCTGCCGCTGAGATGCTATCTCCTCGAACACTTAAAAAGTAAGCAAAAACATACAAAGAACAAATGTTACATAGCATATTCGTCGGTCGGAGGTAAGAACCGGGGGTGGGCGTCGCGGATTAGCGTAGGCTGTGGGCCTAGCATCCCGGCCCGGCCCGGATCCGTCGCCATAGACCTCCGCTAGCAAGGAAGGCCCCGGCGGGGCGAGGCCCATCGACCTAAGCCCCCCGCAATAGCGGATCAATGGTCTTCAACGTTGTCGGCGAGGGAAGTGGAGGAGCAAGGGAGACATTACACTCTCACCCGAGGTTGCTAGGTGCTTGGGGCGCCCGGGGAAGGGCCGGTAGGCCAGGTCCGGCCCGCATCGGGTTTCGACCGCGCGGATCCACTCTCACGCCAGGCCCCTCGCATCGCCGGCCGCCGCAAGTGCCGAGGCCGCCGTGGAGGCCGCCGCAGCGAGAGCCCGCACCGGGCGCCGCGGCGCTCCCGCCGACGCGTGCACCGCCGCCCGATGGGGCCGCTTGCTCGAGCTCTAGGGTGGGAGAGGCGGCCTCCATGGACGCCGACGCCGGACTCCTCCTCCATGGCCCCGCCGGCCGGGAGAAGCCGAAATCGTGGGAGGCCTCGCTCGCCGGAAGAAGCCGCCGCCGCCGGGGCCGGGGCCGCCGTCTTGCCGGTGGCGAGAGGGGGTCGGGGATGGGGAGGTCGCCGCCGCACACCCGCCATCGCCATCCTCGCCCGGATTTATTCACCGCGCGGGCCGAGGCGGTTCCGCGCCGGCCGGAGCGGCGGGGCCGGGGCGCTAAGCGCCACCGCTCCTCGGCTGCGCGCGTGGCTGCGCACGCCATGGCCGGCCGCTACGGTCGAGGAAGGCGCCACGGGCCGCGGCGCCGCCAGGTTGGGGAGGGCGAGGCCGCCGCGGTCGATCGAGGAAGAAGGCCGCCGCCGCCAGCGTGTTTGCCGGGCGCGCCGTGGTCCCTCGCCTCGCGCCCGGGGTCTCGGCTGGCAGCAAGCGCTTCCACGGCAGCCACCCTACCCGGGGCCGGGACGCCGACGCGCCGCCGCCGCCGCCCGGCGGCCGCGCGCCGGGGGCCATGGCCAGCGCGCCGCCGGTGTGGGGAGAGGGAGGTTGGGGATGAGGGCCCCCGCGCCGCCATGCCGGCCGGGGCTCGAGCCTCTCCCGCCCGACGACGACGCGCCCGCGGCCCACCCTAGCCGCCACCGAGAGGAAGAGGAAGAGGGAGAGAGGAGACGGATGCGGAGAGCTGATCTAGGGTTAAGACCGGTGTATATATATGATGTGGGAGGAGAAAGCAGCACCGTCGATCTTCGAATCCAACGGCCAGCATTTGTTTCGGTGACGTGTCCATGTTGTGGGCGGGTTGTGGCCTGGTCGTCTCATCTCTCTACATGAAGTGTTTCTTAACTTGCAGGGGAGACCTTTACAGCCTTGTGTCCCCCGCCATCTGAAGGAGTTGAAAGGGAAGAGAGATCAATTGGAGTGTCACCACTCAAACACTTGGTTGGAGTAAAACGAAAGGGAGAACCCAGCGAGAGTTCAGAAACTGAGAACAGACACTACTACAAAAGCCTAGTAAGGGAGCGCCTGCCATTTTGATTAGGGTGGCTCATACTTTGAGCAGCCTCTATAGTATGCGAAAATCCTGACTGGGAACAAACCGCCCCTAGTCTATTGTACTATTTATAGGCCAGGAACCACAAGAATGGGACTCAGATCCGATCTGGATCTAGGAACGCCCAGATGGCAGCTTGGCTTGAGGCCGCTTGGATTGAATTGGGAAGGTGGGCAAGGCTTGGCTTGCGATACAACATGATGGTCTGCCACAGTGCCACTGCTTTTTGTAAAGCAGCTGGCCGGCTCACCTACTACAGCATATGCTAGATGCTGAGCATATTCATACACTTGGAAGCCAAGAAAGTTAAAGTGCAGGGGAAATAAATAAAAGATACAAGTGCCGAGCACTTATCTATCAGTGTTGTTCTAAGCTAAAAAAGAGGAACACAAACTATACCCAGCTTACATCGCACTGAGAAAGGAAAGGTGAGCAAGATGAACATACCAGAACGTGTCAAGTTAAGAAGAATCAACAGAGTCCTTGTAGTTACAAAAAGTATGATCCGAGTTGGGAGTGCTCGGCGTTCAGTAACAACTGTGAATAGCCGGTGAAATTATTGCTGTAAGCGCAGGTAGTAATGGTAGAAGGCGCTGGAATGCAAACTGGATGTCATAAACATTAATTCTTGGTTACAGATAGAATATTGCAAATACCTGGATCTTAGAAGAGATGCGCAGATGCCTTTTTGCCTCAATTATGGCACTCCTCTCCTGAACGAGGTATATGTGTGCAAATCGGAGCTGGATTTGCACAAGGAAGGCGCAAGCTTACTTGGCCCCGGATCGAGGTGTCCAGGCTTCTGCTAGTGCCCACTGCTAGTTTTGCGAGTATTTTGCGAGTCCTGGTCAAGCAAATAAAGGGAGAACAAAGATTGTGATTTAAAAAAGGAGAATAAAGAAAAGGTCCACTTGCTGTCAGCCTATTTGTTTGGATGGTAGCTGGTGTTAATTTGTTGTGAGAGAAAAATATTGCTGACTGATGGTTGGTGCCTATTTAGTATGAGAGAAAAATACTGCCGGCCGGTGACTGATAAGGTAGACAAACAAGGCGTGACGAGGACATGAGCTGGAAAGGCGTGCACATTCATACCTGCCAGTTTGCTAGTATTTGGTCAAGCAAAGAAAGGGCAAATAAAGAAAAGGTCCACTTGCGTTAGGTATTTGACTGTTGAGATGAAAAGGCGTTTCAGAACATATTCATATCTGCCACTTGCGAGTATTTTTTTTTTTAAATAATGAAATTAAAATTCTGGCCTATGTGGTAACGCATTACCAGATTAAAGCCTCGGCGTGACCACACACAACCAAACTTATTACAAAAGCTAAGAATAAAAAAACTTTAGTACATGAAGATATATGTATGAAGATCTACTATATCCAAAAAGAATTGAGTTTACTACTCAAGATAGTGCTAAAAGATGTCGATGTCATTTCATGGCTTGACCTATCGAATCGCCCACCACGCCTTGAACAACGTGCACCAAAATGAACTTGAAAGAAACTCATTTGATGTAGACGCCCCAATTTGAAGGCCGGCAAATCGCACTCGCGTGCGGCGCATTCCCGCGTTGGATGCGGGGGACGATACTGGAGCAGCAGCGCGCGGATTGTGCCACCGCCGCCGACCCAGATCAGGTCGTTGGGGCTGGATCCGCGCCACCGGGCGCCGAACGTGCTCATCCGTACCCTCGCGTCGAATGCGAGGGACGATGATACGGAGTAGCTACGCGGATTTGTGCCGCCGACGCCGACCCAGATCAGGTCATTGGGGCCTGGATTTGTGCCACTTGCGAGTATTTGTTGGTTAGACTCTGTTCGGCAGATCTTCTGCTGATTTGATAGATTTGTTCTGAAAGATAAATACTCTGTGTTGATTGACACAACAGATATGTTGTGAGAGAAAAATAGTGCAGAACAAGCCGAACAGAGCGCTTGCCATGAAATTACAGATAAGGTCAGCTTATTGTAGCTACCGTTTTCTTTCTTCTTCTTTTCGTCTTTTTTTTTTTTTGGCTTTGCGCTAATTGTTTTTTTGGTGTGTGATATACTTTGTTTTAGGCTTAGGATCACCATTTTTTTGACAAGGAAAACTACTGATATTATTAACAACAAACTGCTGCAATGAGGGAATAATGGTAGACATTTACATTACATAAAGCATCATGTCGAGATTGGAGAAACTGACTAGCCTTATTTCACAAGTATTAACCAAAGGCCAAATTGAGCAACTGTTTGTTTTGTATTACTACGAGGTAGGCCTAAATAGGTAAAAGATAGAGATTGTTTAGCACAACCTAGGGTGCTGGCCAAAATTTCTAATCTTTCTCCCGAAACATTAATTGAAGCCATAAATTATTTTTCAAAGTTGACCTTTAAACCAGTTGATTCAAAATAGGATTAAATATCCTTCAAATGTTGTAACTGACTGACACCCCTTGCATAAAAATGAGAGTATCATCGTCATACTACAGAATTTGGTAGTCATTGTCATTTGGCAAAGGCAAAGGCAAATTCAAAAGATTGTTATCCTTGGTTGCATTGAGCACAAACTGAAGGAGATCAACAGATAAGACAAAAAAGGAGGGGAGAAAGTGGATCTCCTTGTCTTACTCCTCTTGCAATGAAAAAAATTACCTGGAATGCCATTTAAAAGGACTGAAGAAGTACCAGTGTTGAAAATCATATTCGTCCAATTCAACCATTTTGCAGGAAAACCTTTATTCTCCACAATTTGTTACATGAGACCATGTTCAATATTATCAAAGACCTTCTCAAAATATAATTTAAGAATAATGATCTCTTGCTTTGACTGATGGCACATGTGCGGGGTATTCTAAAGCCCAAGCCACACAATCCTGAATGGTTCTGTTTTTTTACAAACCCATATTGATTTTTGTGAATAAAGAGGGAAGAACAAGTTGCAACCTATTAGCCAACACTTTGGTAATTCACAAGTTGCAACCTACTAGCCACACCCAAATATTGTCTGAACATAATATTTTCACTGTTGAACAATTAACACAACTGAATCCTATTCTCAAATTTATGAAATTCAACCATTTCGGTTTGGTCCAAAGTTTTTCTCTAGTTGAGATCCAGAGCTCTGGTTCATGGACGCCAGCGGTGTCTCCGGCCAGGACATGTCCCGTTGTTGCTGGGGCATGGCGGCCGTGTACTGCTGGGCCATCTGGTTCCTTAACTCCGTGGCCTCCTGCTGCAGCGCCTCCGTCAAGGACGACATGTGCTGTTCTCGCTGCTGCGTATAGGCCGCCATATAGTGCATATACTGCTGCTGGATCCTAAGCCTCCCGACCGTACCGGCAGCCTTCACCATCTCCGACCAGGGCGACAGGTCCTGTTGTTGCTGCTGCATCAAGGCCGTGTAGTACTGCTCCTGCTCCTGCTGCTGCTGCCCCAGAAGGTTCCCGGTCGCCATGGCAGCCTGCCGCGTCTCCGGCTCGGATGGAATGCTCCTGCTACCTGCGCCGTCAACTCCCTGGTAGGATCCCGACGCTGGCATCACACCGGCCGGCATTCCCTGATACTGAGAGGCACCGCCTTTGCCACTACGACCCGGCTGCATGTTGCCATTGTGGCTATGGGGATGGTCCATGAACCCGCCGGCCATCTGGTACATACCAGGGGAACCAGCACCGCCCAGCCAGATGTTAGGCCTCACCATGCCCGCCGCCAGCGGACTGGGCGGCATGCCACCTAAAGGGCCCGGACCATAGCCATCGGCTGCGGGGGCGCCTGGGGCGACACCCTTTGTGTTCTGCCGTTGCCCACTGTTTCCATTTTACCACCGCCACTGTTGTCATGGACGCTTCCACCACCGTTGTTGTTCTCCTTCGTGCTTCCGGCTCCTCCGCCACCGGTGCCGTTTCCCTGTACCTGCATCTCGTTGTCCTGCTCAGGCGCCACCACCGAGAACGGCATCTTGCCGCTCATCGACTGAAGCTGCTGCGGCACATTCAGCCCTTTTGCTGCACCGTGTTAAGATGCAGTTTCTGAAATTGGCCCAGCACGTTGGGCATGGAAGAAGAACCCCACGACTGAGATAGCTTGCCGGCCTTGTTCAGGCTGTTGATGGCCGTGTGCGCCTGCGGGTCCATAAAACCGGACATTGTTGCATGCCGTTGCTCTATGTTCAGACTGCTTTGGTACACACCTGCTGATGACAAAAGAATGGGAAGAATAAGAAGAAAGAAACTATCTTTGGCTTATCTTTGGCTTAGTATATCTCTATCTCTATTGCTCCTTTTTGTTCCAAGACGTTTTGGCTTTTCCAGATTTTTGCTTTGGTACACATATATGTACTTAGATGTACACTATATCTAGACATAAAGTACAAATAACGTATCTAGAAAAGTCAAAACGTTTTATAATTTAAAACCAAAAGAGTACTTAACACAAACATAGTTTTCGTCGCTCTTGCATTTCTTCAATTCTACGTCTTTTCTATAGTTTCTTCTACCTCACGTGCTTGCGCCTGTAGCTATGTCACGCCGCAAAATCTTCTCTATCTCTACTATATTAAAGGCCGCTTTGAAACATAGGAATTTATAGGAATGACTAAATGAGCTCATTATTATAGAAAAACACAAGAAACAGAAAAAAATCTCGTATTTCAAAGAAAGCATAAAAGAACTTTGATTTCTCTCTACCACATTTCTTCTCTCTCTTCTATCTTGTGATTTCTTCTACCTCCATTGCGGCTATAGCCAAAGTTTTAAATCTCTGACTATATAACTACTACTATATGGAGCCCGCTATAACTGTTTGAGGTAGGTAAAACAATGTTTTATATTCTATTAGCCTCATTTAGCCATTTCGCTTCATTATTATGGTCGTCTTAGCGGGGGATTTAAGATATCGCCTATAGGTTGGCATAAAAAGGAGAGAGTCAAAAAGGAGAGAAATGACGACACATTCCTTATCTGCAACTAGAGTAGCTTAATGTTGCTCCCCCGTCCCCAAATAAATCAAATTTTAGAATCCATGCAAGTCAAGTGTGACTGAGTTTATAAGAAACTATAACAACATCTATAATATAAAATATAAAATGAGCATATTATGAAAATATATTCTATAATGTATCTAATTAATGATATTAATTTGAAGTCATAAATTTTGATCGGTTTTTTCTACAAACTCAGTTTTGATTTAAAAGTTTGACTTAAACAACTCCGACTCTATTTATTCAGGAACAGGGGAGCGTCTCGTACTCTCATTATAACACACTAAAAAATAAAATTTGAGTTTTACCAGAAAACATTCTTTGTAGTACTTTCTTACCATCATCCTTGTTGGGCTTGTCGCATCCATCAGTCTGGGCCCCGTTGCGCTTGTATACTGGCTGGAACGGCAGTCCGGGTTGCAGCAGGTGCGTTTCCAGCAGCTTGCTAGACGTGGAGACTCGTATCTGCAAACAATGATCTGGCACTCAAATTTTACGGGATTTTCAATGAACCAAGGGCTATGTTTGATTAAACCACCACATTCTAGATTGGGTGGGTTGCCTATATGGATGTGACATTACACTTAGATGGAATATGGAGCTCAAAAATTTGCAAATTACATAGTGCACTTCAATTTTTAGTGAATACAGTTTTACCTTTGGGTTTTACAAGGATTATGTATAGATACATTTCTCCTCTTTAATGATCGGTATTATTCTTACGGTCTTATACTTCCATAAAACTAACTAACCTTCACATATTTTGACTGCATAATAATCAAAGGGGCAATTATTTATATGGCCCTCCGAAAGTTTGGTTGGATCTTTATGGCCTTTTTTTTCCAAAGTTATCTCTATGGCCCGAAAAACTTTCTCATTTACCTCTATGGCCTTCCGTCAACTTTTGGCACTTGATGGTGTTAAGTGTTGGGAGAAAATACCATTATACCCCTAGGCTAAAAAAAAAAGTCTGCAAGTGGACACATATTTTTTGACATGATTAAGGTAGCAAATTTCACTTTCACATAAATAAGGCCACATAATTAAATGTTGTCAATTCTCTAACAAGTTGCAGTTTGCAGGGAGGTGAATCTAATTGTGAGATGGAAACAGAGTTTTTTTTTTTTCCTTAAAGCAACAATTAAAGAGTATAATTCACAGCACTAACCAAACTAGTACCATACATCCAGACTTGGATTAATACCACACCACAACTAATATCAGACTGAGATAAAAGTAGTACCACACAACTAATATCATCCCGACTTCGATCAATATATACCACAAACTAATTATGCCATCATGCATCCATCACCACAGAGTGCATTTTCTTACTCCCATTTTTTTTTTCTATCCTCCTATACGGTGGATATATATATAGCTGTGTATACCTAGCTGTATACTATATACCTTCATCGATTTGAGCCACGTGTCCATTGTTTGAGTGGCTGGATTTGTAACTGACCAATATATAGCTAACAATTAAAGGGGTCATGCATGTATATGGAGGTGTTAATTAAACACAGCAGCCTGGCCTTTGTCCAAAAATATATATATAATAAAAAAAACAGCAGCCTGGCCGGCCCTACGATGCCCTGCCGTGATAGAGTATAGATGCATGCATATATGTGAGTGAGATCGATAATGGTCCCGTGAGTCACGGTTTCACGTCCCCGCAGGATGCATGCATATATGTGCGGCGGCGGCGGGGGTTGCTGCACTGCATATTTGTCTGGCGACGGGAGCCTGCGGGACGAGACGAGGACCGGGGAGCGCTCGGTTCAGTAGGGCTAGACAGGGGTATTTTGGTCATTCTTCTCTTCAAACAGTGTTAACTCTAACAGACTTACTCCTACCTACCAAACCTAACGGAAGGCTATAGAGATAACCAAAATATTTCTCAGCCGTATATAGCTAACTTCAAAAAAAAAAGGGCCATAGAGATCAATACTAACTTTGAGAGGGCCATATAGATAATTCTCTCATAATCAAATCACCCAATTCGATGGTGATATATGTGAGTTTGTGGTAATTGCCGATGATTGATATATAGGATGTCATGTCTAATGTTTTTCTGCTAGCTGGTAACACATTAGACACTTGATTGATATGTGAGATAAGCAAGAGATGTATTACCATGCACATAGACACTTGATTGATATATTAATTAAGCACTTCCACTCCCGTTTTTTAAAGGCAGTGACATCCTTGATATCACAACCGCACGATTAGAACTGGAATAGAAACCGGTTCTAAAGGTATCTACAGTTTCTTAGCTTGTTTGAACCGTCATCTGGATAGTAGAGCTTGTTTGTTGTTAGTTAAATTAAAGCATGTTTCAAGACTTATTAAATTACCATTTCTAGATACTAGTCTATCAATCAATCCTTGCTCTTGCACGGGTTAGAATCCAACAGGCCAACGTTCCGCTGACGGTAGGGGCAAACCCTCACCAAATCCGCCCCACCCCCACAAAATGTGGAGTCACTTCATCCGCCTCCACCCCGCCCCATAAAACAATCTGCTCAACCTGCCCCACCTCGTCCCACAAAATGATGCGCTCAACCCGCCCCACCCCGACGGGGCGGGTTGGCGGCGGCCGTCTTCTCCTTCCCCAACCAAGAGCGGTCGCAAAAAGGCGCCCCCAAGTCCCAACCCGCCCCAGCCCGCCCGCGCACCGCAAGATAGACAAAACCTGCCACGCCACGCCCGCACCCCAACATAGACAAACCGCCCCCGCCCGCACCGCAGCGTAGAGAAACCTGTTTCAACCCATATTAGAACCCGCCCCAAAAACCCCGTTTGCCGCCCATTAGCGGGCGGAGCCAGCGTTCACCCTTGCAGAGACATATAGGTAATTTATACATGCCTCACTGCTCCCATGCTCCAATTCGTTAAGCCTACATACGACTTCCCCAATTGTAGGTCTCTTTTTTGTCGGTCAGCATCAACGCAGTTTATTGCAATTTCAATGCATCCCTTCACTTGATGGCATGCAGCTTCCAGTGATGTGCAGCCTAACATTCCTTGTAGCCTATTTCTCCAGTTTGCATAGACCTACGAGATTGAAGTATACAGAGACAGAGTAAGTGCACCAAAATGCAACAGAGTTCTGAAAAGTGTGTGTGTGTAAAGATTGGCATAGACCGGCATGTGTCTTGGAGTTAGGAAATTCCTTACACAATCAATAAATGCCTGGGAAGACATTCCAAATTTCTCGTAGTAGGCTTCAAATCCAGCAATTATCCTTATCATTACAACGCCCAAACTGAAAATGTCTAGCTTGTTGGAAACTAAATTGTCCTCAATGTATTCTGGAGGCAAGTATCCCCTGCGCATGACATCAAGAATGATGGATACAAGAGTGTTATTAAACCAATGTTTAATCAAAACATAACACAAATGACTTTACAAAATGTAGGATCCCAGTTACCTCGTTCCTATACAACTCTGTGTAACTTGGGTTTGGTTGTTGTGGACAAGCTTTGATAAGCCAAAGTCAGCAAGTTTTGGCACCATATTTTTATCCAGTAATATATTTTCAGGTTTTAAATCCAAATGGTACATAGGACGTTCTAGTCCCTCATGATACTTTAAACCTTCGCAGGTACCCTTGATAATTTTGAACCGTGTCCACCAGTCATGTCCATGGTATTCATCTGAATAAATAAATGAATAGAAATATATAGATGTAATATTAATCAGTTTATATGCCAAACATTATAGGACTATCTCACCGTAAAGATGCTTCCTTAGGCTTCCATTGTGCATATACTCAAAGCACAGAGCTCTATAGATGTTATCAGCCCAAACAAACCTTCCATCGCCTAGAGCAACAACTTCACGTTTTATTTCATAGCAGTAGCCAAGTAGTTGTACAATATTTGGATGCCTGAGTCTCGAAAGGTTCTCAAATTCCTTGACGAACTCCTCATGATCATCGTGGCCTTGAGTCTGAAGCTGTTTCACAGCTATTTCTTCCCCATCTTGTACTCCCTAATCAAAAGATGACTTCAACTATTATTGGGGATTGTTCCAATATATTGTTTAGAAAAAGAACTAGCTATATGCCTATTTGGAATGAAGCTGAGCTCCAAGGCTTTGCAGTGAACATAATACAATACTCTGTAGCAACTAGCAAGTTGTAGCTGAGAGCAAATGAATGCATGCTTACCTTGTAAACTATTCCAAACGTCCCACTACCAAGTTCTCGATCTGTGGAGAAATTATTTGTAATTTCTTTCAATGTTTCTAGTGACATAACTTTTGGTGCAGCTCTAGAATGACGAAACATCTCTATTATATAGATATGCCAAGATGTAATCCCTTCTGCATATATATAGGGTGAAAAAGACATCATGAGAGATAAAAAGATATACCTGAAATGAAAAATACATAGCGAGGGAAAAAAGATAATACCAAACTAATAAGAAAATTTAGTTGGCTTTTACAGACAGGTCCTAACTAAATCTCATTTACTTCCGAAAGGAAGCATGCAGGTGTAGTAGTTTTTAGGAAAGGGAAACTGAAAAAAAAGAAGAAGCAAGGACAGAAGAAGGGGTCTCCAGATTAGTCTAGGCTGTCAATCCATTCTTGAATGTTGGGGAAGTACTTCTTTGTTCTGCATAGCAGCAAGTGAAATTCTGGTTTTAAGAATGAGTTTTTCAGCTTTGCACTAGTGTATGTGTGTGTGTGTGGGGTGGCTGTTGTCTGAAGACGAAGTGTTGTTTCTGCTCATCCAAATTGCCAAAGCAGAGTGGAATGATGATCTCCATGAAGAAACTCATGTTGATTTGCACTCCAAGTGATACCAGATTTTGCAGAGGCTGCAACTAATGGTTGACACCTAGGTTGACAAAATGTCAATCTTCTGATGCAAACGGTGACCGGCGGTTTCTCGGTGCCCGCCGGTGGCCGTGTCTTATCTGAGCAACTCGCTCGTTTGTTAAATCTACACATATACAGATCTCTTGTTTTTGCAACAGAAATTCAGAAACAGATGTCAGTTCAGTTCGCTTCCTGTTTATTTGTGTACAAGTGAATGAAAGACAGAAATGAAGGGGAAACACAGCAAACTGCAGTTTTGCCTAATTGCCTATCATATGTTCGGCCTCCGGCGCGTCACAACGAATGGGAAATGGGAAATTGAGCATACAAGCGTTTCCTAATAGCCAACGTCAGAATTAGAATAGTACTACAGATTATTAAGAGCAAAACGATCTGTCACTAACCTGCTTGAAGATGGAGGGCGGCCTGCACGCAGGCTGCAAATTAAAGCTGCTCCTCAGATCGCCTTGGTCCTTAATCCAGTTAGTTTCAAATGGAACCGACGACATCAGCGAGATTGAGAATCCAATCCATGTTCTGCAGTGTTCCGAAAGGCTCTGCCTTCACTCTGTCTCCAAGATGATATTGGTAGAAACAAGCCAAATCACAAGATGATATATTGCTAGAAACAAACACCAAGCAGTATATGATGAGCAGCGGGCAACGGCAAAGACAAAACCGCTGTAGCAGGCCGCCCACAACAACTGACGTGCGGGCCCGCGGGGCAGGCGGCCCCATGCGGCAGACGCTCTCAGGCCCCATGCGGCGGAAAAAACTTCTGTGTGCGTGGTGCACACACCTGCTCCGGTGTGCGCCTCCCCTAGATTGGCTCCACGTGTCCCCGTACACATCATTGCCGTCCGCATGTTTGGCCGTTCCCTTCGTTGGAATTCTGCCGCTCGGCTTGGCTACGTAAATCCGGCTCAGCTTGGCTACGTACGAAGCTGCTTCGTACGCTCGCATTGCCTTCCGCATCGTTGGCCGTACAGCAGCTCAGCTTCATCAGTTTGCGTACGGCGTTCGGCTCCGATTCGTATCCTTTTGCGTACAGGCGTTCGGCTCCGCTTCGTATCTGCGTAGTGCCGTGTTGGTTAGTAGAGTTGCTCGTACCAATAGAAGTCAAATGTGTTATTTCTGAATTCTCGATGGATTGGCTGCCTTCTGCTGCATACCTTTCGTAGCTGACAGTAACTTGTTTGTGAGACAAATTAGATTATATATATTGTGCGTAGCTCATTAATGTAACATGACAAAAATCATGAGAAAACAAACAGAGTAGATATATATAATTTTGAAAGGAAAATAAACACTCCATGGCGGATCGATGGCGGCGTACGCGCGAGCAAGTACGACGCTAATCCGATGGCGGCGGCGCACGTGCGAGACGGACATACGGTAGGACGCGGAGCGATGGCGGCGTCATACGAAAACCTACATCAGCGGCGTACGGCGTGGTGCTTCGTACGTAGCCAAGCCGAACCGGATGTACGTAGCCAAGCCGAGCGGCAAAATTCCAACGAAGGGAACGGCCAAACATGCGGACGACAAAGATGTGTACCGGGACACGTGGAGCCAATCTAGGGGAGGTGTACACCGGAGCAGGTGTGTGCACCACGCACACAGCAGTTTTTTTCCCCATGCGGCATGCCCTTCGCTGCACGGCCACGATTGTCAACGAAACCAGGCTGGAGAAACGCGTTCGGGGAGAAAAAAACGCGTTGGAGAAGCATGCAGCGGCTAGCAGCCCCCAGCTCCATCTCTTTTTTTTCTCTGGTTTCGATACTTGGTCCGGGTCAGCTCTTCTCCTCTCTCTCTCTTGGAACATTCAGTTCGGGCCGAATAGGGGAGACTCTCAGCTGCACAGCAGCACTAAACCTTCCCCTGTTTCACTCTTTAAACAAGGTACTAACTCATCCAAAAATACTAAATACTAAACCATATATTAGTACTAGAGTTAGCATTTTCACACAATTTTTCTAGAGTTAATTACACCCACTATACAACAAGTATCCAAATAGGTGCATTTTTGTCCAACATCTTTTACTCTTTTTAATTTCATATAAGAACTTGGCACTTTGGTGCATATATGGTCCAAGCATTATAACAATATGTCTCCATACACCCTTAATTACCGCCATTCAGAGCCGCCTTAGGGGGTGGGCAGCCAGGGCGACGGCCGCAGGCCCATGCCATGAGGGGGTCCATGATATGTATTTGTAGAGTATTTTTTTCCACAGCGTATTTTTAGAGTAGTTAATACATGTATTTTGATCATTGAAATTATGAATATTTAAAAGCTCATGCATATGCATGTCCTCCCTTGTCAAGGATTAGCTTCTAGTTGCTTCCTATTTCGGTATTTACTATATTCTCTTTCACTTTCAAAATATGTCGCAAGTTAACTCTTTTATAGTACTTTAAACTTTAATCATCATATTTGGGGCTTGTTTGGCATGAGTCTCGTTCAAGTGCTCTAGAGAAGAAAACATCACCCCCTGCCCCTCGGCTATTTGACAAAAAAGGTCATTGTTATACCTGTCGGTCCGACACCTTTTTCTCCTCCACAGAAGCTGACGTCGGAGCTGAAGACGTGGCAAACAAGCCCTTAAAAAAAGTAGATTGCTAGACCCTTGTTGCTTATTTGCCCAAGGGCCCATGAAAATTATTGAGACGGCCCTGCCACCATTGGAAGCTACACACTCATACGCTCGTCATTCTTGTCCATAACTTGGCTTGAATAGTTTACTATACACCATTTATGATTCTGGCCAAATATAAAAGCTTCTATTGAATTTATAAATAGAAAAATATCAAAGTAGTTATTTGTCTTTCTATATTACTCCCTCCGTTCAAAAATCTCTGTCGTTTTAGAAAAAAAAATTGTTCAATAATCTCCGTCGTCTAAGGATATTACTTTATTTTGTCTTGCATCTTGCGTGACTCCTAGGATACTACGCCGTTGCCTTCCCATTTGCTACTCTCGTCTTGCATGCTCACATGCATGGTGCGGGAGAGGGTCAGTTGGATGGGGGTATTAATCGGCAATTAAATTTGGAGCAAACAATTAAATAAAGAACACCGCTCGTGGCTGCTGCACTCGACCTTCCTTGGTCATTGCGCCCGAACAAGAATACGCTGGAGATTTTTGAATGGAGGGAGTATAATATTGTTTTCATCCCAAACCTATGGTCATTCATGGCTTACTAAAATTGATACATAGGTTGCATAAGAATCTAGGTACGGAAGGTGCTTTTCAAAAACAAGAATGGACGGAATTTGGTTTTGTTTTTTTGTTTGGTTCCGACTATAACTGAACATACTAAGGTCTTGTACGGGTTTACCAAGCCAAAAAAAAAAAGTAAGTAAAAAAAAAAAAAAAATACAAAGCGGATTGCTACAGTTTGAAGGGCGTAGTAAAAAAAAAAAAAAAAACAAGAAGATAGTGTAGTAAACATAAAACATAAGATGAAGCAGTTGCACTTTTAAAAGAACCATGAGCGAGACATTAATAGACCTTAATCTCGGCCCGCCCAACATGTACACAGGCAGAGAATGTTGTTGTTGGGCTTGACAGAGTTGTGTGTGTGAGTTGCTCAAATTCCCTTGTAGCTGCAGCACTGGGCCACGCTCGCTTTCCAATGCGTTATGGGCTGCTTGCTCCAGCGTGGGCCGCTACGTTCAGGCGGTGTTGAACTGGCCTTGAATCCATTTGGGTTGGGTCCAATGCCTTGGCTGCTACATTCAAGCCCATCTACGCTGGACCAACCACACTCCGCTTTGGGTTGTGACAAAGGTTTTATCTTTAGTATATTTGCTCTTCTTTTATCAATATTTATTGAGAAGCAAATATATTTATTGAGAAGCAAATATACTCATTTTGGACCGAGTCTCATGAGTGTAAAAAGAAGAGGAAACATTCTTGAGCTTGGGTGCCTTTTGGGTTAAATGATGATAACCAAATCATGTTCTAGGAAATTAGGAGACAAACCCCAAAATCTAATATCCAAAAATGCATTAAGCACGATCCCATTTAATGTTGAGTTTAGAAGGGTTTTAGCGGGAAACATGCTACTAGAATGGAATCCCTAGTAGTGAGAGTGGCTAATCTACAATGTGACAATGTGACTCTAGACTTTGTCGAGAGCCACACGGCTTTGGCCCACGGCAAATCAACAACATGAAGCGGTGTTAGCTTGCCGGACCTCTGATTGGGTCAGCTCTACGCCGAAAATCGATGCTCGGGGGGTCTTTGCTGAGAGTCCTCCTTTGCCAGGGTTGAGCTCTCGGCGACATACTACTTGCCGAGAGTTGAGCAATGTCAAGAGGGGCTCTCGGCAAAGACAGACTTTGCCAAGCGCCCGACGCTCGGTAAAGGCATATGCGCTCTGCAAAGCCCCGATTTTTCCTGTAGTGTATGGATGGCCTTGGTCATTTAGAATTGAGTCTTGAATTATTCTTATCTTAAAACTTTCTTTGCTTTGATGCAATGATTTGTAATAAGATGGTCTAACCCCTCTTCAACAGGGATGAAGCTCGAAACCTCTTTCCATTATTAAAAAAGCGACCACATATGTCTTTTTACTCTTTTAGGAAGGGAACTTGCAAGTGATCGTTGAATGGAAAGCTTATCGTTTTGACCCGTCGTCAACTTTTGCAAATAGGAGCAGATACTTTTGACTGGTCTGCATCAGCAAATAGATGTACTGGTACTAGAGCCTAACATGAAACCTTTCTTGTGAAATAGTCACGTTGCACACGTGTAACACGAACTGGTTAATGTGCTGCTTTTTGTCGTTTCTAGAAGACTAGAACCAACCCTTGATATAGATCGCATTCTTCTTCATTTAAACATAGCATTGTTACACCTAAAAACCATTGCCCACAACTTGCAATAATAACCATTGAACCACCACGATTACATACCCATATACCACGGTTAAACAACCAACAACATCATAAATAAAGATAGCCAGTAATAATAACATCAGCAGCTAGGAGTACTTACTACGCTAGTCTACTACTAAACCAAATTAATAGGCCATGTCCGTCCAGTGGATGATCAACGGCGGTCACTCCTCCACCGCCGCACCTCGAGATCAGCATCCATCAGCCCACCAAAGCACCACAAACGACCTGAGCTGACCATCCGTATGAGCATCCACTGGACGGACAGGACACGTACGCTGACGGACCGTCCTTCACTTGCCGTTGTTGCCGCGCCTCTTGTCGCCGCCGTCGCCCGTGACGCCGCCACCGCTGCCGCCAGCGCCGGCACCGGCACCGGCACCGCCGGAGGCGTGGAGGAGGTCCACGAGGCAGGGCTGCTTGCAGTTGATGCAGGTGGGGAAGTCCTTCTTGGCCACCATGCAGTACATCATGCACCGCGTGCAGGCGCCGATCACCATCGGCGACTTGCTCCCCTGGGCTGCTGTCCGACGACACGCACGAGCTCGGGGACGACGACGACGAGGACGACGAGTCGCTGCCGTCCACCTCCATCCTTCCGGCCGGAGGCGGCGACAGGTGCAGCTGCAGCTCCAACCTCGCGCCCCTGTTGCGGTTGCCGCCGTTGCTCATGGCTTGCCTGCACTGCCTGGCCGGCCGAACAAGATTTACCAAGGTCAAAATTAAAGATCAATCGACAGATATATTGTTGATAAACAAGAAGGCTTCTGGGGAAGTCAAGAACAGAAAAATGATCGAGATGTTACGGGCGGCAGATGTTATTTTACCTGAATATGGAGGGATCGAGAGGAACGAGATGTGCCTTGGCGCTGCTCCTGGTTGTGGGGCTTCAATGGATTCCAGGGCCCTGTGTTATATATAGGGTCATAGGGAGATGGAAGAGGCGAGGTCAATGCTGCTATTTACTTCGTATATAAATACAATACAAACAAAGTTGCTCATCTGGTCCTTTATCACTCCTCCATCTACCCCCTTCACATCAACCCAATTATGCTCCTGTCTCTCATAGCGTACGTATGCTATCACAAAAATATGGCTAGGCATTGCTATCACAAAATTTGGTAACTAAATTTATGACTTAAGGAACATATCGGTGATGATTCCTGGTCACTAAGGTTTACTGCTAACACCCATAAGTTCATAATTAAATCTATGATGTTAATTTGTTTCAGCACAAACAACGGTGATGGGAGGTATAACTTAAGTTGTGATGCCAGCTACACCATAGATCTATGTTTAGTGTAAGAAATTTGAACTTTAACAAAGGTTTAGTAATTTTGTGGTTGAATGTCATCATATCAAATGGGACTTCCTGATACGAAAAGGCTATAGGTAGATGGATTAGCAGAGATACCCTGGATAGCAGCAGTTGGTTTCTTCTTACTTGATTACAATCAATATGGGGTCCTCTCTTTTATAGAGATGGCTGACTTGACTCATAAGTAATATCTAACCAAATCAATCTATTTTATTCCTTTCTAACTTATCTTTCCTAACTAACCTTAGGCGGGTATTGTTCACGTGGTACTGTTTATGCACTACAGTACCATGTGTAGCGCCTGGACCGCTCCACCTGCCATAACACTTCCCCACGTGTACATATAAGGTGTTTAGTCTTAGAGACAAAAAGGAAAAAAAAAAAAACTTGAGCTATACTATGGTGAAGATTATGGGATCAATATATCAAATTAAAATCACATAGAAGCCTTAAAGAACCTAGCTAGAAGTCAAGCAAGAAGCTCAAGACATCAAAAGGAATCAAAGTCATAGAAGTCAGGATATATAAAGAAATGAATGAATTGATCTTGTCTCATGATTTTGAATATGCTAAATTTGAAATAATATCAGTTCAAAGTTATATATAGAGCTCTACACATCATATTTCCAATAAGTCCAAGGTCACCACCAAAATCAGAGTTTGGTGCAAAGAGGTATGCCAAAATAAACTACATCATGCTGAGAGGAGCAAAATTCTAGTGCTATTTCTCTGGATTTCTTAGGTCCACCATCTCCGGTGCATTTTTTTGGGCAATAAGCAGGCACAAGAATTGTCATTCCCCAAACTGCTAGTTTTGGCCTAAGTAGGAATTCTGCGGTGATATTTTCACCAGTGATCACCTGAAAAAATCCAATGCGCTCACATCACGACTAGTTTCTTGGATTAGCCTATTTATACTACTACTGATAAGTGTTGCAGCACTTTTGTATGTGCTCTAGCAACTAAAGTGCTTAAGAGAAGATTATAACAATTAGCAAAAAGTATTAGCCTGTGCTTAGCTTAGTTTAGGTCATATCAGCACTTTGCTTTAGGTGTTAGCAGAGTTTAGTGAAGTTTGCACACCTTTACCTTCAAAAAAAAAAAAGTTTGCACACCTCTTTTGCCATTGATTCCTGACCTCCTAGCTACAGATAGCTAGCCACAGAGGTTAAAGGATTCCATCTATCTATCCAAATAAATGTGCATCAACTGAGGCACTGTTGTTTCTTTGAATAAATGGATTCTAATAGAAGATGTGCCACTTTAGGTAAATCCATGCTTTAATTGAACGGCGATGTCCTACATATCTTTGCATTTCAGCCTAGTTAACACCTTCAATGCCATCCTTTGCCCTGCAATGAAGTTATAGGAGTCCAGCAGCAGCTAGCACATTACTTCACCACTTCATTTGATGTGCCTCGCAGAAAGCTAGCAATAACTCAGATCCTTTTTTCATAGTATTATAATATTTCAGAAAAATATATTAATACAAAGAAAATTAATTGAGGTGTAAGTTGTGAAATGACGTCTCAGCAGTGATCACCAGCAAGGCTTTGAATCAGCAGAAATCCGTTGCAGCTTTTTGGTTTCATGGCAGAGTGAGTACAGTACAGTATCTCGGTACGTAGTATCTATTGCTGCTGCAGCTGCATTGGACGATCTCTTGCTGATGAAACGGGGCAGGCTCTGATCCTTCAGGCAGGTACTCCGCTCCGTCCAAAACAAAAAAAAAAGAGGAGAGTAGTAATTTTTTATACAAAAGATTCAACATTTATAATATATAGGTTAACCATGAAATATATTTTTATCAAAATCACTGCTAGCTTATCATCAGGGTTGGATCAATTGGCTTCTCAGCCTTCGGTTTCGGCAATTGATAGTCAGCTCAGCGGTGTGGCTTTTATCGCTGGCAATGTTGAAAGCCATAATAGCAATGGGGATGATACATTTTAGTTGGGTCTGATGACTTTTGTGCTTATTTGGGCGGGCGCGCCTATACGCTGGAACTGTAAAACGTTTGTTGCTTTTTGGTAATACAAAAGTGGGGGAAACCCTTTTCTCTAAAAAAAATATGTCAAAATGTCAAGAAGTTTTGATCAATCCAAAAATAAAATGAAATATTTTTTAGGATATAGGAGTACAGAGGAGGCAGTACTCTGTTGCCAGTGTGATCTGACAAAAGGCTTCCACATTGTTGGGTTGAGGGTTGACTCAGCGTAGTGTCACCATGTAGTAAAAGAAAAAAAAACAGATCCTGACAATACCCCCAGAGATTCTGCAGGTTATTACTGCAGTGTACAACTAGAATTTGGTGCTGCGACGGGGGGGTGGCAGGCTACAAATCTTATTTCATCACCAACTCGCCGTCAAAAAAGAGTGTCGTTTTAGGTTTTTCATACATCATATTTGATCATTCATCTTATTTAAAAAAGTTTCATAAATATTTTCGATTTTGTTATGAGTTATTTGTCATTACATGTACCTTAGTGTTGATTTATCTATTTTATATAATTTATATAAAATTTTTGAATAAGACGAAGCGGTTAATCACGATGTCTCAAAGTCAAAAACAACTTTTTTCTTTTGAGACGGAGGGAGACATATATACCGCCGGGGCCAGCTCAAATGTGCGTCAAATTCGTGCCAAGACAAAATTTGGGGGCCTGGGTGATAAGAACAGGTCTTGGATTTACATGATCCAACACTGGTATACTAAAAAACGCTTGCTTTTCAAGGATATGAACAGTGTATGTACAGCACGCCGCGAGCTGACCGGGCGACGGGCAAGGCAGCAGCACTGTATCCGCTGTCAGTACTGGTACCGGGATATGGGATTCCATTCCACGACAATCATTTCGCAATCGAGACCTCACAACGCATATACACGAACGCTGCGCCCGCTACTGCTCTCGTCTTTAACCCTGTTTCTGATCGACATGATCTATCGAAGAACAGAGCTGAGCTGAGCCACCGCTGCGGCAACAATAAAGTGGAGGATGCGCGCGCGGTCAAAGGTTGCAACCCCATCCATCATCCATGCATCGCGGCCGCAGTAAAACCAATGCGAGTACGTGCAGACGACGATGCTGCAGTAAAGTGTTGTGGATCAGAGAACTGCTGCGTGCTTCAATTCATTGCTCCTTCGTCTCAGATGCCTTCAAGTTCACAGGCCAAGGACGACATGAGCTTTACTAGCTATATATAGAAGGTTAATGACCTGGTAAGTACTCCACGTACTATGCCAACAATGCGATGATGATGATGTGATGATGGCATGATCATTGATTAATGATTCAAACCCACCAAATCACAGTTTCTTTGAGTGCCCCATTGGTTTGATGGTAATGCTTAGATTAGCACGTCCGATAGCGACAAAAACATCGGACGCTACGCTCGCTCGGCTCATTCACGCGCATTCACTACCTCTACTCCCATCCGCACCGCTCTGCCTTCTTTTCTCCGCTCTTTCCCCGTCCTCACTCTGCGTATGCTTCCTACACACGCTCTCCACGCCGTCGCCGGGTTGAGGAGCATTGTGTCCACGCACACTTTGCGAGCTAGCAGCACCCCTGCGCCGCTCGTGCTCCCTTCCCCTCTTGCACCACCGCACCCTCACTCTCCCTACAACTCTGGCTCCCACACATCCCACCAAAGACCAACAGCGGCTCCGATATGGTAGGTGAAGGATGGATGCGAATCAGGCCTTCTCCTCCTCCCTCTAGATTTAAGGGATGCGGTGGTCTCTAGGGTTCCAGTGAGCTCTCGGGGGACACTAAACCACAACACTTAAACAACAACCGACTGCGTAGTTGCTAAAACTTTTAATTAGCGTTGGATAGTGGCTTGCTAAAACTTTGTCTCGGATTGGCCGTTGCTTATATCAACTATAGAGATTGATGGTCCATTGTTATAAATGTTTTGCTTCGGTGTCGGCGATCCATCACTGAATATATGTAACAAAGTTGGATCATCCGTTGTTGAAGTTGTTTTCATTTGGTGCAATATTTTTGGGTCTTCCTCGCGAAAATTTTGGCACAAAATTGACCTAAACCCTAAGTCCCACGGTATCCACCCGCTCCCTTCCCTAGTTAAATAGCCACCGCCCACATGCGCACACTTCCTATCGAACTCCCGCTCGCCCACACGCCTCCAACCACACCGCCCCCACAGCCCCGCCTCCAACCACCACTACACCACAACACGAATTCCCATTAGAACGTCGACCCTAAAAATATTCTTTATCGATGGAAGATCGGCGCTAAACATACTAAGAGATTATCGATGCTAAAATCCTTGTTTAGGGGACGTCTTTGACGCTAAACAAAATAAGAGATGGTCTGACGCTAAAAAACAGATATAGCATCGCGCGGTCCGATGTTAAACTTATATGAGCTCCACATAGGTCCAGCACGCCACTTGTCGCATCCAAATTATTTGGGCTCCCGCCTATATTTTTGTTTGGCCGCGAAAATTTTGGCACGCCCGGCGGAAATGAAACCCTACCCGCACCGCAGACACACGCCCCGCACACACGGACACACGCTTGCGGCCGCCCGACCCCATTCCGCGCCGCCGCCTAGCCCCCGTCCCCCCCGCCGCCGCCCCAGCCCCATCCCCGACTCCGGCCTTCCTCTCCATCCGCGCCGCCCGGCCTTCCTCCCTGCCCCCCTCCCCCCCGCCGGCCATCTCTCCGAGCACGAAGCTGCCGCCCATCCCCACCCGATGACACCCGATGGAGGAAGCCCGGCCCACCCCCTGCTCTCGTCTGCATTGGCCCCCTGCTCCGGCACTCGAGGAAGCCCCCGCCAGGAACACGAGCGAAGGCTGCGGTGGCCCATCCCCATCCCACGCCACGGACATCCTCCACAAACGAACACTAAAGGTGGACCAAGGAAGCTGGCGTGTGCCGTGAGGTGAGATAAGTTTTTCCCCTCCACTCCTCTTCTTCCTAGGTGGTGAACTTAGTGCATCTCTACCGGTGGAGTCGTAGGTCTACGGTCACCTATTTCCTATGCCGATCTTGGCTTTGGCTTCTTTTCTTGTTCTCTATGGCTAATGGTGTGTGTATTTGGTCACGGCGGTATAATATGGTATGGATTTTTGTTCGTAGACCCAAATTCATTTATGTTCATATGTTGTACAGTATGTGTGTCATGATGTGGTGGTACTTTTTTGTCTTTCTTTGGGACAAGCGAGCTTTTGTTGTCGATGGACACAACTTTGTTGGTGCTTGCCAAATGCTGATGTGAATTTGCTTCCTGACCAATGTGGGGGATCTTTGGATCTTCGGTCGCCTAGGAACCGCTTCGAGCTCTATTCATGCGGTGTCGACCAATCTACAAGTCTAGGGAGAGGCCCATCGACGGCAGTGTGCCGGGTGATGAACCCTAAAATTTAATCCCCCTATCCGCCCCCAAATTACTGAGACCTTTTCATGTTCTCTAGTATTGCAACAATTAAGCATCAATGCATGAATATCCGGTGTTGAATTCTCGACTTCTCACTTTGGAGTGCATGTGGCTTGTTATTCTTTCTCGGACCACATTGTCGGTGCACAACCACCACCATCATGTGATGGTGAACTTTGGACGATGGCCAACTATTTGAAAAGAAATTTACGGCTCCCATTCACCCCTCGGTCTCTGTTTTCGGTCATTCAATAAGCCTTGTTCTTAATAAAATGAGAGAGAAGAGAACAAAAAAGAGAGAGAGAGCTAATGGAGTGATGGGCAAAAGGTCTCCGTCCACCTTACCTTTATCTCCCTTTTATAGTGGAGGTGGGAGGGAAAGTTTATATTATTTCCCCTAGTGGGGCTTGTATTTATAAAAGAGCCTCTAGGGACTAAAAAATAGAACCACAAACATTATCTCACAAGCCCCTAGGCTATTTAATTGAGCCCTAAACATACTCGGTGGGTCCAAAACATAAGATATACCACCAATAATTTGAGCCATAAACTCCAATTATTTCCCCAACTCTAGTGCTTTTCAAAGTTCACCGCAAACTACAAAACTTGATAAATTTGGCACTTCAACGGTTACTTGAACTCTAGGACTGGGTTGTATACATGGTCCAAGTTAATGTTCATGGATCGGCCCGAGGATCCTAAGCGGATCGAGCCTTTGCACAACTTCGCATGGGGCGGTCGCGAGAGGTGGCGCTTCTGCGACTCCGACGCCGCCGACGACCGGGGAGGCCCGTCGTTGCCACCACCAAGTGTCCGGGGCCTTCCCGAAGACCACCAAGTTGGGTCGGCGTCGCGAGCAAAAGAAAGAAAGGAAGAAGCCCTCCTCAACCTCATTGTTCACCCGGCTTGCGGATGAATGCGTGCCCGTTAAGCCCCCACTTTCCTCTGTTCCTCCTCCTCTGTCCTCCCCTCTCTGTTCCTCCCGGGATCTTGGTGCTCTTCTTCTCGACCGCCGTAGTGTACGGGCCTATCGAATGGGTCGGCGCCGCCCCGGTGGTGTGTTTCAAAATGGATTCTGGTATCGATCTTGTTGTTATTCTAAAGTCATCCGTCTCGGCCATGCGGCTCGGCTACATATTGGCTTCTTTGTTGGCCCGATATGATGTGAGTTGTCGATGTTCTTATTTTCTTCGATCTATGTATTCTGAGAATTAGGAGTGAAGGATTTTTTTGAAGAATAGTCATATGTGTAGTAAAAATTCAGAGACTTTCTCAAAGCAATAAATTATTTGTGTCTGAGACCATTGTGCTCTGGTGGGAAGTTGTCATGAATATTCAAACGGAAACTTGGAAATTGACACGATTGCTTTTTGCAAATAAAATGCAGAAATCGTCAAGCCAGAGAAATTGACCATGGTGATTTGTGCTACCACGGAATCTTGTCAAGTGTAGCGTTGTTTTGGATGAAAGATAGTGTCAAGTGCTATTTAATTTGAGATCACATATCGATCTGCGGTAGAATTGAGTGGATCCGGTTGCTCCACTCATTGCAGGCCCATACCTAAGTACACGTTTCGGTTAAACTTTAGTTTAGTTTCGGTGGTTTGCTTTTCCCACTTGTGTCGAGGCGATATTTTTTTCTGTGCAAAATAGAAACTCGTAACGAGAAGAAGAAATGTATAGTATGTGCTCGTAGCGGATAAGAGATAATTCATGAACAAAGAGACTAGTATATAGCTGGTTCAAAAGGCACATGGGCATCAAAACTTTAACAAGTCGATTTACTAACATAGATCATCAGTGTTAAGTTCTAAACAAAAACTTAAAACACATAATTAGGCCTTATAATGAAAGATCCATTTCTTTGATGCGGGAAGTTCTCCACAACACTCTTCAACAAGCCTTGCTCTTAATAAAATGAGAGAGAAGAGATCAAGAGAGAGAGACCTAATCGAGTGATGGGCAAAAGGTCTCTGTCCACCTTACCTCTATCTCCCTTTTATAGTGGAGGTGTAGTGAAGGTTTACATTATTTCCCCTAGTGGGGCTTGTATTTATAAAAGAGCCTCTGGGGACTAAAAAATAGAACCATAAACATTATCTCACAAGCCCCTGGGCTATTTGATTGAACCCTAAACATACTCAGTGGGTCCAAAACATATGATATACCACCAATAATTTGAGTCATCAACTCCAATTATTTCCCCAACTCCGTGCTTTTCAAAGTTCATCACAAACTACAAAACTTGATAAATTTGGCACTTCAACCGTCACTACCATTCAATTTTTGGGCTCGACCTAGATTTGATGGTTTTCAAATAATTTTGGCCCACCTATTAACATGCTCCCACATATCGATTCCATGTCTATTTTCCTCACTCTCTTTCTCATGACCATTACCTCCAGCTCCTCCCCTCCCTCCATTTCCTCTCTCTCCGTGTTTTGTCATGCCCCGAAAATGACTATTGCCAAATCAACCGAGCGGTGTTGGACTAAAGCTAAAGAAACACACCCTGCTAACAACGCTAGTTAGAAGATTCCAGAATCCTCCCGGGTGCATAGATCCACACCGGCTCCCCTAGAGGCATGCATCGAAGGATCTTTGATGGGTCGAGCTCTTCAATAAGGAGGCAATGATTGTTCAACTTGCGGAGCCCATGAGTGATGGGTTCTAGGCCTCTATCTTCCAAGCCCCATTCACCCCCTACCGATTAGGAGCCGAGTTTGTGACATGTCACTCAGGAAAAGTCCTCGAGCTTATAACTAACTAACACTACTACTTAGTTGATTTTGCGTGGTGGTTATTTTCGATTTTCCATGGCGGTTTTATAACCGCCACCAATGGAAGGTCACGGTTAATCAATTGATTTTCCATGGCGGTTATCGGATACACTAAAACCGTCACCGAAAATAAAAAAAATAGAAAGCCCGGATCCGGGCCCCAATGGGCCCCGGATCTGGGCTCGCGGCGCTCGTCTCGCGCCCGGCACCGTCGTCCACCCGGCGTCCACGTCGCCGGGATCCGTTAGGGGAGCCACGCTCCGCCACAGCGGCGCTATGCGCTGCGACCTTGGCCGCCATACGGTGGAGGAGATCCGCCGCCAGCTGTCGTGGGAGTCTTGGTGACGGGCGTCGTAGTGGCCGCCGGTGGAAGCGGATCCGCGCCAGCGCGCATCGTGGCGACGCCCGATGGAGGTCACCCGCACCCGCCCGCCGGTGGAGGGTCACCCAGCGCCCCTGGCCCTCTGGCGCCCGCCGGTGGAGGTCGTCGCCGTCTGCGTCCGTCGGTGGAGGTCCGTCGCCGCGCCGTCGGTGGAGGGCCGCCAGCGTCTTGGCGCTTCGCCGGTGGAGGTCCCGTCGGCGCGTCCTAGCAGCGTCGGGTGGAGGGCCGCCCGGCGCATCTACTTTCCCCGTCGGTGGAGCCGCTCCTAAGAAAGAGATGGGAGAGAAGAGACAGGTCCGGGCTGCGCGAGGGAGAGTGAGTGGGGAGCGGGTGAGAGGTGGTGGATAGAGTGAGTGAAACCCTAGCTACGAGTATATATACACGACGGATTGGTGGGCTCTTCAGATTGCATATGGGCCTGTTCGGCTCTTGGGTGGGCCTCATTTACCGCGGGCGGTTTTTTAATCGATTCTTGTTGACGGTAACCAACTACATATCAAACACCGTCAACATACACTAAAACCACCTAGAGATAGGGTTTATAAACTAACAAATTCCATAGTTTTTGGTGTATATTTGGATCTTGCGGGTACAAAACAAGACATGTGCACTTTGGGCCAAAATACAAAGAAAAAGAATAATAAAACAATAAATAGAAAAAACCCAAAAGTGACAAATGGCAAGACCAACCCAACTTACCTCGGCCAGGCCAGAAACTCAGGCTCTCCTTGACAAAACCAGGCCTAAAGCAACGAAACAAGTCGACATGTCAAAGTTGGGCCGAGGCAGGGGCCGGCCAGGGGGTGCGCCGTACCACAGGGGTGCGCCCGCACCCATCTTCGACGGTGGGGCGGGCCGGTGCGTGGCGGTTCCATTACTCCAAAGAATGACGGTGGCGCCGTGGGACGAGGTTCGGTGAACCTCCAAACCGCCTATTCTTGGTCGATTTGGACATTATGGTGGTGGAGGCAATTTTCCAAAGACCCCCCTCTACTCAAGCTATAAAGGAGACCCCCTACCTCTCTCTCTACAAACCATTCCAAGGAGAATTCAGCACACTTGAGCAAGAGAGTAGATTAGTCTTCTTCTCATCTTCCAATTCTAGAGAGTGAGAGAGGGAAAAGCTAGAAAAGAAACTTTGCTCCTTCTACTCGGAGTTGTCGGAGTAGCCGGTGATCCGCGGTTCCTAGGAGGTCGGAGTACCGGACTTGTCGGTATCACGATGCTTGTACCTCTACAAGCTTCTTACAATTTGGTGAGCAAGCTTGTGATTATCTTTTCGGCTTATTGTCTTTTCAAGCATATTATCTTAAATTGTTATAGTCTTACGGGATTGGTAGATTGTCTCGTAGAGCGTTAGTTCTTGGTGAAGGAACTCTTTAACCGGGGAACCTTGGCCAACATCAAGAAAGCGTGACCAATAGTGCAAGCGTGGTGTTTGGACTAGCGTTCACCTACCTTTTTGCGAAGCATCCACGGTCGTGAGGGGGTAGGCGGCAGGGGTTGTGATGACGGCCTTGTCCGTCCCTTGTAATCCCTCCACGTTCGGGGTGTGACGTAGAGCTAATTGCCGGACTCTACTCGGCTTGGGCGAGGGGCCGGTGCCGAAGTAAGGAGATAACAACGCGAGAAATCCCTGCACGGAAATCTTTCGTAGAACCTAACCTTGCCTTGGGTAGACATGGGCCCGAGAAAGCCCTCAACGCAACCGTCCTTGCGAATTATACGATACTGTTTATCACCGGGTGAAGTGCTACAACGGTATTTCCCGTGGGCTTGTGGACTTTTGCTTTTCGCTAAGAAACACCAACATTTACCGTGGCGGTTATTAAAACCGCCACAGTTTATAATAAATAACCACCACGGTTAATGAAGGTATTAACCGTGACGGTTTTTCAAATAACCGCCACGGAAAATCATTTCGAAACACTGTGCAAAATCAATTCTGTAGTAGTGTAATAGACCTCGGGGGTTAACTTCATCATAAAGGGGTTTATTAAGGGGTTTATAACCCTAATCTTAGTAATCGTTACCGGTATACCAGCTACTCGACCTAGTGTATATGTCCCATAAGATAACAAATCTTGTTTATTCGCTCCTTTCTTTATCTGTCTAGCCTCAAGGCCTGGTCCATGCCTATGAGTTTGAGACGCTGGAGATTTGGTTGCCATGCCGAGGCGTGGGCCTGCTGCTTCTTATAAACAACCTGGGGCTGCTGCTTCTTGATCTGTCTAGACTCATGGCATGGGCCTGCACCAACACGACCGTGGGCCGCTTGCTCAGCTCAAAGCACTAACTCTGGCCCAACAAAAGCCCTCGAAGGATGGTCAGCGAGTGACATTGGATCCTACCTAACGGAATCCAATGTTTCCTGGCGATTCGGACTACCGGCTGAATTAGTTGCTCCTCTTCGAATTTTTTCCCACTTGTTTTACCGTAGTACTCCGTAGTTATCCTAGCTATTCTTTAGGCACAATTCGAGGATCATATCTACCAGTTTGTTACAGCGACGTCTTTCTCTATATATTCTCCTGATAGATTCGATCTCTCGTACTCTCATTCACCATCAGTCAATTAATCCATCTACACTATGGAGAGAATCATTGCCGCCGCCTTTCTTCTCCTCCTCTCGTGCCATGCAGCCGCCGCCGCCGCCGAAGCAGGCATCGTCCGACGGCCGCCGACGCTGGCAAGCCACCACCACCACCGTCACGTGCCGGCGGCAGGCGACGACAGCGACGGCGGCACGTCCGTGCCTTCGACGGTGCAGTACAACACACGGTGGTTCACGCAGCGTCTGGACCACTTCAACTCGTTACCATCAAGCTACGCGACGTTCCAGCAGCGTTACCTGATCAACGACACGTTCTGGGGCGGCCCGACGTCGCCGATCTTCCTGTACGCCGGCAACGAGGGCGACATCGACCTGTTCACCAACAACACCGGCTTCATGTGGGAGTCGGCGCCGCGGTTCCGCGCCATGCTCGTCTTCGTGGAGCACCGGTACTATGGCAAGTCGATGCCGTTCGGCGGCACCAGGAAGGCCGCGTTCAAGGACGCCGGCACCAAGGGTTACCTCACCGTCACGCAGGCGCTCGCCGACTACGCCGCGTTCGTGCTCAGCCTCAAGGCCAACCTTACCGCGCCGGCGGCGCCCGTCGTCGTCTTCGGCGGATCTTACGGCGGCATGCTCGCGGCGTGGATGAGGATGAAGTACCCGCATGTCGTCATGGGCGCCGTCGCGTCGTCCGCCCCCATCCTTAGCTTCTATGGCATCACTGATCCCTACGCGTTCTACGATCGCATCAACGACGACTTCATGGTATGGTTGGTCGTGTAGATATGATCGATGTGAACTTTGTGTTTATGCATCGATTCTTTTTCTTGTGATTTGGTAATTGTGTGTGTGTGATGATTAGAGTGAGAGCAAGAACTGCTACGACGTGCTTCGGAAGTCGTGGGACGTGCTCGACAATACGCTGGCAACCAGGAAAGGCCAGGCACAGCTCAGACGTACATTCAAAATGTGCAAGTGAGTTCTCAAAACTAAGCATCATTTTACACGAATTTCATACAAAACAACACTGAATTCATCCATGCGTGCAGTGGCAGCACCGTGCAGGACATCCCGTCTCTGCTGGACAGTGCGGTGGTTTACGCGGCGATGATGGACTACCCGACGACGTCAGGGTTCATAACGCCGCTGCCGGCGTACCCAGTCCGGTCGATGTGCCACGCGATCAACAACCGCCAGCAGCAGGCGCCAGCGCCGGTGGCGACGACGAGCTCCGGCTCCGGCGGCGGCGGAGGCGACAAAGGAAACAGCAGCAGCAGCACCCAGACGCAGACGCAGCTGCTGCTGTCCCAGGTCCGTGACGCCATGGCCGTGTACTACAACCACACGGGCGCGGCGACGTGCTTCGGCGCGGCGGAGGACGACGACCCCTACGGCATGTACGACGGGTGGGACTGGCAGTACTGCACGGAGGTGATGGTGATGGCGTCCGGCGTCCGCAACGGCAGCGTGCTGCAGCCGTACCCCTTCAACTTCACCGACATCCTCGACAGCTGCCGGAACTCCACCGGAATTCCGCCGCGGCCGTTCTGGATCGAGACCGAGTTCGGCGGACACGTAAGTGGCACCACCGCGCATTCCTTTCCTTCCTACTGGGCTGGGATGGGCTGGGCCGTCTGTTAGATTGGGCTCAGTTGATTTTTTTTTTTAGTTTCCCTCAAAAAAAAAGTTGATTTTTTTTAGTGGACTGGGCTTAATGATAATTGGGCTGGTTTCAGGATATTGCGAATGTGCTCGAGAAATCTGCTAGCAACATCATCTTCTTCAACGGGCTACGGGATCCGTGGAGCACTGGAGGGTAATGGGCCGAATTCTCTGAAAATACTCTTTCCATACCTTTCTAATTCTCAGAAGGCAAAATAGCCATTTTGGTCCCCAAACTATCACCCAAGCTCAAACTGGCCCCTGAGCTTTCAAAACAGCCAATTTGGCCCTTAATCTTTTGGTTTTGGGCTCAATCCCGTCCTTTCTCAGGGATTGCTGGACACGTGGACAAGTGAAGATGTGAAATGACTCTGCTGCCCCTCCTAATTCCTTTACCAAGACAACAAGCATGGTCGATTATAAGTTACAATTTGAAACCAATCGGTCCTTGAGTTCGGGAAGCATGGTCGACAAAACGTCGTGGCGGTGGCTTGGTAAAGGAATTAGGAGGGGCAGCAGAGTCATTTTGCATCTTTAGCTATCCACGTGTCCAACAATCCATGAGCAAGGACGGGATTGAGCCCCAAAACCGAAAGATTGAGGGCCAAATTGGCCGTTTTGAAAGATCGTGGCCAATTTGAGCCTTGGGTGATAGTTCGGGGCCAAAATGACTATTTCGCCTTCTCGAGAAGAAAAAAAAAAAAGAAACATTCTTTTCAACATAAAGATGAACTAGGGGAATTCCCACGGCGTTGCTCTTGGTACTTCTAGAATAATTAAAATTATATAATTGATGATGACTGCTGTAATAAATTATGCAAGTAAATTTATATCGAGGAGAAATATAAATGGTTTAAAATGTTAACTAATAAGAATTAGAAGATGTATATCTATTGTGTTTGCAATGCAATACATGTTAGGGGATGATTTTTATCATTCAACTAAATATATGTTAGTAAATAATGTGATTTTGCTTCTATACTGTGTTTTATTTTAACCAATATATAATAATGTGTGAATATGCCAAAAAAGAGTAACACTTCTAAGGATACAAACTTATCTTGACTTTAAAAAGTAATAATATGATAAAACTGTATGAAAGTAAACATTACCTCGTTTATGTCGTTGCCTTATATCAGCATTAGCTGCTGGAGCAAAAAGGAAGAAAATATTTATAGAATCTGCTACAAACTTCTCTTGAAAGAATAGATAATACAGAGCCTATCTAGTATAAAAGCATCCACCTTATGTCTAAGAACTCCATGGTCATCAGTTGTCATTGGGGAATGCAATAAAGCTTTTCGATGAGCTGCCGACCTTCATCACCAGACCAATTGCGTTGGAAACTCGATATCCCGGCTGAACTGAATATGGTTTGCCTGTTCGGGTAGAGATAGGAATGCAGTAGCGTAGTCCGGGTGTGCAGCCTTTAAACTTCAGTAGTGGCATCAAGAACGCATAACTTAAATACAATACTACAAAGACTGCAATTTTACAATTAAAAAAAATGTTAAAAAAAAACTACACCTTACGGGACCCACTTGTGAAAAAAGGGCAAACCAAATTCACATCCCACGCTCCAGCGCCGGCGGAGCGATGCTTCAGGTACCAGGCCGGCTTCAGCGGCAGCAATCCTCAAACGTCACCGCACCCACTCCTTCCTTGCAGTGACAGAAGTTTCTTCTTGTATGAAAAAAAATGAACTATTCCTTATCCTTCGTTGTCATCTTTTTCGACAGTGCTTCTCAAATGGTGTCATGCTCTTTTTTAGAGAAAAATGGTGTCATGCTCTTGAGTCTAGCTTTGTCTATCCATCAGGCTGCCGTCAGGTAATGGATCGGACGACAATGAGCAGTGCCTTTTTTTTTTTTTTTTTTGAGGGAACAATGAGCAGTGCCTGATCATGACAATCGAGCGACCAGAAAACTCTTCTTTCAGTCTCCAGATCTTGTCCGTAGCTAGTACCTAGTACTACGTACTAATCTCTGTGATCCTCGGAGCCAGCAAAGCAAAGAAAAGTTTCGTGACCCTTGATCATATGGCGCTGTGCTGGAGTCACCGGTTTCGACGAATCATCACAACATACATGTTCAGACTTCAGCGTCGGCCATGCTCATGCCGCCACCGCTGCCCCTGAAGGTGCCGCTGTACTGCATGTTGTCCTCGCCGAGCGCATCACAGACGGTTGAGCGCCGGGAGCACGACGGCGCTGAGGTCTGGCCGTTCATTGCGCTGCAGCTCGCAGCAGATGAGCGCCATCTCTCGGCAAGGCACTGCGCATCCTCGAGCGGGGGCCGAGCATGTCCTGCAGCGCGCCGCGCTCTATGACGCTCCCGGTCGATGTAGCAGAAGGTGCTCGCCGGGGACATCATCCGGCCGGCGGAGCTCGATGGGGGATGGGGGATGGCGGAGGATCGGTACGGTGGCGTGCCCTTCGATCTACACATCCGCGCCTGTACCAAGGACCTTCTCGTCTCTATCGCAGCAGCAGCAGCCTCGGCCGAGGCCTTGCCGTGGGCATCGTCTCCGGAAGATGATGCCCGCGCGACGACGCGATCTGGCCTCGCGATGAAGACGGAGGCGTTCTGGACCGCGCGACGAAGACCGGGTCACCGCGATCACAGGCGGGGTCAGGCCGCGCAATGACGGGATTGGGCCTCGCGACCGCGCGATGAAGACGGTGGCGAGGTCGGGGCCGCGCGACGAAGTACCGGCGCGGGGAGGAGCGAGTCCGTGGCCGCACCTGATGTGACCGGAGGCTGGAGGCGCATTTAAAGGGCTGGTGGCCTCGATGGAGCGCCGCGCGGAATGCAAACAGATGGATTCGTAGCGACGACTCTTCAATTCGTGCACTCAAGAATTCCAACCGATAGAAACGCAGGGAAGGTGGAAGGGGAGAGAGGCATACGGGGGCGGGATGGAGGCGAGCGGTCACGAATTGATGGTGCTGGAGGATGGGGTGGGGAGGATGCCACCGTGGATGCCTACGTGGACGCTTTGCATGTCGAGAGAAGTCCTCTAGTGGCCTCCTTCTATATAGGGGTTATAGATTGCCAAAAAAAAAATTATATATACTGTTTGGTCAAGCTTAGTAAATACTTCCATGAAAAACCAGACGTGTTTACATTTTTCTTTTCCTTTTGGCTATTCGTATGCAGCGTGCTGAAGAGCATCTCTGACAGCATCATTGCGCTGGTGGAGCCCAAAGGTCAGTGATCAATCTATAACCTTTTATGATCTTCCCTGTAATGATGTATTTGGTCATCCATGCATATGTCGTTTTTGCCTGTCTAATTAAAACATAAATAAAAAGATTTGGACATTGTTTATTTATATATTAATTTAAAACCCATATATATGGTGTACGTGGACGCAGGGGCACACCACGTGGATTTGAGATTCTCCAACAAGGACGACCCAGAGTGGCTGAAGCAGGTGCGGGTGAAGGAGACGAGGATCATAGCGCGCTGGCTCAAGCAATACTACAGTGACGAGGGCATTGCAACCTGAACCTGAAGCTTTCTAGCTATTTGATTTGTTTTTCGATCCCCATCAGCTCCTTGATCGTATTCTTTGATTACTACTGTCACCTACGTACTAGTAGTAGATTAGGCAGGCTAGCTAGTTCCCGATGCAGCATAATCTGATTTTGTTAGGGTGGTTGTTTCAGACACTTTTATATCAAGATCAAGAGCCATAAATAGATTTGCAGAGAAATAACATGCACTTTATACATCATGTTGTCTAGATCGAGGAGGCCCTGTTTGATTGTTTGGTACATTTGTTGGTCAGAAACAGCCTTGCTTAAAAAGGCCATACAAATAGATAGAAAAAACATGACTGAATAATAAATGGTTACATACATACGTCTATAGACACCGATCGAGGAGAAAGTAAGCATGAAGACGCCACATCTGGAGGAAAGCTGATTATCTGTTTTGCCATGGAGACGTGGGATCTCACACGCAAAGTCACAAGTGGCGGCACGGCACATGTGAGCAGGTGATAAAAAGGCAGTTTATGACATCTAATTCGACTAGCTCTATTTATTTACTGCCCTAATTGTTAGGATGTACTCCCTCCGCTCCGTATTTTTAGGTCATTTGACTTTTTCAACCTCAACTTTGACCAATCGTCTTATTCAAAAAATTTGTACAAACATAATCAAATTTAAGTGATTTTTTAAACAACTTTTATTAATAAAGCATGCCACAACAAATGAATTGATATTTTGCATAAATTTTTGAATACAATGAATGGTCAAAGTTGAGGTTGAAAAAGTTAAACGACCTACAATTTGAAACAGATTTAGTACCTATAGTAACTATATACAGTTTAATTCTATATTATTCAAATACATACGACAATGACCATCAGTAGGCCGTAAAAATAATAATATACTCACCCCTGGGTCTACTGATTTTTTTTTTTTTTGAAAGTGGGCTTTGCCCATACATTAAGAGAATTAAAATAATATACTCATCGTCTCCTAAATGGGTATATGTGGGACCCATGTTTTTGATCGCGGGCTATGAAAAATAGCGTCGGACTTTTCTGGCCGCTATTCGCCGCTATTGCGCCGCTATAGCGGTGCAATAGTGGCAACTATGCAAAGTAGCACCAGCCTGCTGCTGCCACTATAGCCCAATAAGCGTGAAAATAGCGCGATATAGCGCCAATAGCGTGGAAATAGCGGCTTTTAGCGGTGCAATATCGTGCTATAGCGCCAATAGCGCCAATAAGCGTGGAAATTGACAATAGTGTCGCGGTGTTTCAAATGGCGCGCTATAGCGCTATTTGTTTCGTGGTGTGGGACACAGATATTCGAACGAAATTAGCCGATCAAACCTACTACTAACAACGCGTCAAAGGAAAACCCGAGCTCATTAGTAGGGAGAGCGGGCGAAGCTCCCTCGGCCGGACCCAAGTTCAATAGAGATCCCTCCGTCTCGGACGAGCTCCCTCAGATAGCGAGGTCCCTGACGCGAGCTCAAGCTCACCTAGGTGACAACTCTCCACCTCGAACGAGCTCCCATCAATATACGAGAACACACCGAACTCCACCTCAACAACGAGCTCTTTTCCGCCTCGGACGAGCTCCGGGGTGTCCCCAGTCCAAGTCAGCTGAAGGACCGAGACACGACGCCAAGCAGCGGCGCCATGGCTACCTGTCGGGCGCCGCAACCTACGATAGAATCTCATCGGGAGAGCAAGATCCTCCGGCACGCAGCGGTATGGCCCGTCGGACCATGCCACACCACGCCCGTGCTAAGGACAAGCGCTACGAGACAAGGCGACCTCGGTGGCAGCACTTCCGAGTTCCTTGCCGAGCTCTCGACCACATGTTTTCCTGCGACAACAAGTACGAGCATTTAAGGCCGGCGGCGCCACCGCAGGTCGGCCCGTGGACGGCGGCGTGTGCGGCGAACGGCAGCGGGGCACTGGGAGGAATACGGTGGCGGCGAGGCGAGCTCATTGTCCTCCCCCGGCGCCCGGCCAAGGCGCTCGAGCTCGGCGGCCGTGCGTGCCGCGCATCGAAACACAGGAGCCGCCCCTACCCAACTCTAAGACGACCGGCGGTATGCTACCGGGATAGGGCGGTGGCGGGCCAGCGCACGCCGGATAGCCCGGCGTGCCCGATCGGCAGAAGGACTTTTCTCCCTTTACCCCCTCAATTTACGTTTCTTCTACTTCTAAGCCCTCGGTCCGGTGGCCGCATGTGAGCTCCCCTTAAGACTATAAAAAGGGAGGGCTTGGCCGTCGGCAAAGGGCAAGCTCTCTTGCACACTCATAACACACACTCGATTCACTCGATCCAACGCACGACACAGAGACTTGCGAGCTCATCTCCCTCTCTCACCCGCTTGTATTCGCCCGATCACGAGTATTTGAGCTCGATAGTGCCACACACCTTTGGACTAGGGCGCTCGATTGCCCTGAAAGCTGTATAAACCTCGTGTCATTGTCTCTTGAGCTAGGCCATCGTTGCACACATTAGCCAGTCGATTACTGTGACCGTGGTATACGACCACGATAGTTGGCGCGCGCGGTAGGGGCGGCGCTAGTGTGACGATCACCGCCGATGGCTCCCTTCACCACCTCCCGGCGTCCGGCGCACCGATGCGCTTCGGGACCCTAGACCGCCCGGCACCAGCTCCGGGGCTCCCTCGTCGGAGCCACCTTCCCTCGGATGGTGCGGGGCGAGATGACGCCCGTCTCGTCCGGCGCGACTTTGCCGACTCCGTGTTGGTCGCTCAGGTCGGGATCCTATCTCCGGACCGCTGAGTCCCATCCGAGCGGCGGCCGATCGTTTCTTCGTCGCCATTGCGGACCTGCTTCCGCACATCCTGAGCCCTGAGCCGACTCAGATATATAAGTCCAACAAAATCTTCCACTTCATCTTTGAAACTCCAAATAGTGGTGGCGGCGGCAACGGAGGAGGATGGGAGCTGGAGATAGGGTGCCCAAAGGCAGCAGTAGCAAGTGGGAGGTGAATCGAGAAAGTGGAGCAAGTGGGAAACAAGAAAACCCAGTATGGAGAGATCGATATAGGGTAGGGGGGTATCTTGGTCATTTTTTTCCCTCTGATTGCACCTTTTAGTTCACATTAGGTGTGCTAGAGGTCGAACATGTGAATTAATTGGAGCTCCTTTCCACGCTATGACAAATTTAAGGACCTCGTAATAAAATTTTGAGAGATCTTGATCTAATGACACTGTACCCTAAGACAAGTTTGGTTACCTAAAAATACACTTTTTTGAGAGTTTTACGACATAAATAAAACTATGTTCTGGACAAGTTTTACAGACCACTAACTCGTATATTTTACTCTTAGGACCCGCTTAGATCTATCCTTGAAATTGAATTTATTGTACTAAGGGGCTTATAAATCTTGGGCTCCAAAGTTCTATTTACATGCGCATAAAATAGGGGCCTAAAATTGAGTCTAACTCGAGTGGAAGAAGTAGCCCTAAAATGCATGGTACACGTGAATGGGCGTGTTTGTGTGTGTGAGTGAAGGAGGACGGAGATGGGGAGAATTGAGGAGGTTGGCGTCACTTGTCACGGGTTGCCACCCACCCACCGTAGCGACCTTTGGGCATGCATGGTTAATGACGAATGGAGGTCAGGTCGAGGCGGGGTCACTGCAGATTGCATTGCTCCGATCCTGCAAGTGGGGGAAATCATTCGATCGTGCACCCATGAGATGAGCGAGGTGAGCTCGATCGATCGCTTGCATGTGCCACACACCGCCTGGCGTCGGCCGGCGCGGTCTACACACCGGACCATGAGCGGGGAGGAGGGGCACAACATGCGAGAGCCAATAGTCGAGCCGGGGTGCGTTTGGTTCGGCTTTGTTTATTGGCCAACTAGGCCCACGAGGTGTAGGCGAGAAGCGTTTGGTTGTCCGCACCGCCCCCGAGCCAGGATCCCCAGATGCACTGTGCTAGAATTGGGATACTACATCGCGACACTGTGCTAGAATTGCAAGTTTTTTGGAACGGGGGAGTACATTTCTATATGTTCTTGAACTTGTCCTAATAGACACAATCTTGTGCGGACCTAGACAACATAGCAGTTGGATCTACGCATCATTAATTATTGACCAAGGGAGAAATTTGATGGCAAAGCAACCGTTCGCATACCTCTTTTGCCTAAGGAGCAATAGCTTTGGACTTGCCGCCACCACTACGACGCCCGACGTGGCTTGGGAGAATGATGAAGGCATGAGTTTGGAATGACGAGTTGGCGACTATGATGCCATGCCACACTAGATTGGAAAGTTTAGAGAATAGAGATGGAGCTAGAAGAGAAGTGTAAGAGCTAAGCGTGGCGGGTCCGGCTTTTGAGCACTGAGGTTATGCGCCCAAAAAATTTTTTGATACAATTCGGTAAAACGACGTCAAATCTTGATATAAATTGTTCTAATGGAATACAACTACTTCAAAATATAGCGAGAAGATACTTGAAAAGTGCAATTTCTGGTTTTACAAATAAGAATTCTATCTTGTACCTATGACGGGCGGGCCACGGGGTGGGCGGTGGACCACCCGAGACCACCCGGTGGCTCCGCTCTCCGCCCTTGGAGCTGAGAGCATGTGGTTGGAGTGCTCGAACATTAACATGTGGGTTAATTGGAGTTTGTTTTGACCTAGACGACGCGCTATTGACAAATATAAGGAACTAAGAAAAAAATGAGACATCTTTACGGATAAGACCCTAAGACCATTTCGGGCATCTAAAAGTATTTTTCTTTGAGTCGTTCGCAACCTAGATCACACCATGAGACAGGTTTGAGGACCACTCACATATTTTGCTTTTAGTTTTTGTTTTTATATATTTTATGAAACTTAAGATTATTATTTCACTATTCGAAAAACACTATGCGTGCAGTTTTTTTTTTTTTTTTTATGGAAGGAGGGCATGATTGGGGAACGCATGCATGATGCATGTGACCGATTGGAGGACCGAGATGCGGGCAGAGTCGAGACGTACTCGATGGAGAGGGACACGACGACGAGTTGACGATGACGTCACTGCACCCACCAGGTACCAACTGCATGGCTTCACTAGCCGGCTGTGTTCACTTTTTGCTTGGAGATTGATCAGGGTGCGTGGTTCAGTCACCTGATTGCTGATTGCATGAGCTGAGCAACAAAACCACAAGCAAGTAGGGTAAATCATGCGTAGATGCATTGTGGTCTTGTGGAGCATGTGCCACACACACACCAGGACCAGAAGCAGGGGCACACTGCAGAGCCAATAGTTGAGCCGGCCGGCCGGTCACCAACAGTCGCGTCCGCCAGAGACGCCAGATTCACACGCTTCTGGGGGCACTAGTACGCTCAACAAAGCTGAGGGAGGGTCTGAGACATATTATATACTGTACGTCGTGCTGGTGGTGCTGATGCTGCATCACCGCAGCACAGAGGAGATGAGGACGATGCAGGAAGAAGGAGAGAGCCAGGTGTGTGGGCACGTACGTACGTTAATTCCACCGGCCGACGGACCACGAGCAACAATGGCATTGGCACGTACGCCATCGCCGGCCCAGGCGTACGTACGACATTGGGGTCCCGTCGTCGCGTGCGTCCCGGGGCCTGGGATGGCCGGCCAGGAGAGCCGAGCGAGTGGGCGAGGAGGAAGGGAAGGGACCGACTCATATATGCGTTGCGTATAATGGACCATGCTGCATGTAGATGTAGCTGCAGGTGCAGTGCGTGCAGCTCCTCTCCTGTACCTGTACGTGTCCCGCCGGCCGGAAGGCAAAGTCACCTGCCGCACGTTACCCTTCCCCTGACGCCAGCCTTGGTCATCAAATCTTCAGGTTAGTACTACTAGGCTACTATAGCTAGGACGACCTAGGTAGGAGCTTGTACGTATAGCTCATCTTGCACTCTGGACGTAGTACTGCTCCCATCCTTGTCAGCGTGTGTGTTGTGCGATCGATCATTGCATGTTTCCTTCCTGCTGCTCGATCTTTAATTACTTGTGCACTCGATCGTCGTTAGGAGATCCATGCCTCCTCATCTATAGATGCTGGTAAATGCTACTCTCTCTTCTCTGCAATGCGATGCAATTCACTGCACTAATAAAACCCACATCATGACACAACACTAGGGAATTAAGGAATTGAAGCTAGAAAAAATGGTTCAACAAACTCAAATGAATATGAGCAGCAAGGCGCCAAGAATAAAATCCATCATACTCGTACACACACCCACCCACCCACCCAACCAACCATTTAGCTTGCTGAAAGAAAAAAGCCCTGTTGGAGCAGGAGCAGAGCACCGCTTTTCTTCTCAGCACAGCAGATCCAGCCATGAGCACATACATGGCCACGGGTGATGACACCACTGCCCACCATCAAACATCCATCCATGAGCCACCACCACATTCCACAGTGTCATGCACACACATGTACAGATTCCAACACTGTGCACACGCTCACGCCTCGCCACAAGCGCCTGCGTCCGCTCTGTCCCTCTCCTCTTGTGCTCTGTCTTCTCTTCTGCTACCTGCACCCCACCGATGCACCAGTGCTCGCTGACACACGAAGCTAGCGAAAAGAATGCCATGGAGCCGCCACCGCACCACGGCCTGCATGCAACGCCGGTGCAAGGCGAGAAGAAAGGGAAGGCGCCTGCCAAGTGCCAAACATACCATCCGTCCGTCCATGGCCACTCTTCTCCGTCACGTCAGCGACGATAAAAAAAGGGGAACGCGCAGGCGGGATCGTCAAGAGCCTCTGCTTTGCCCTGCACTGCACACAAAGATAGATACGATAGCCGCCTATTAGTACCTCCAGAGATCACAGAAAAAGGTCACTGCACACACACACGCACTCACTTGCATTGCAGCAGTCTCCAACGAACGCAACGTGCTGTAGCAGTAGTACTACAAGATCAAAAAAAGCTTTGTGTTATGTAGCAGCAGCACAGCACAAGTGAAGTGAGAAATGAAAGAAATGACATCAGTTGGAGGGATGGTCCCTGCCACCACCCAAGTACGCACGAACGCACGCACCAAACAACCAAGAAAAAAATCTTGCAAGATGTGCTCCAAGATGCTGCTGCTTGCCTCCTTACAAAAGGCAGGCAAGCACCAACGGATGGATGGATGGATGGCAACTACTGTATGTATGCAAGAGGGAATAATGTAAAATCAATCGGCGGCGGCATCTTTACCTTCTCTTCCCACCCAATCCAATATAACTCTGTTGCGGTTCAGAGGTTTTTCAGGGCATGTGATGTGAGTGAGCATTTGCCATGATAGCCACATGATGCCCGCCATTATTGGTGCCAATGCCATGCATGCAACAGCAACCACAGAGGATAGGAGGCGTATATAAACGCCTCCTTTTATTTTCAAGCTCGTGCACCTTACACTGATGCATGCATGCATCCATCCATCCATCCTAGCAGACACAAGAGTTTTAAAAGTAAGTAGGATATGTCATTTAAGCATGCTCTGTAATGAATGATATGATCGATCAGTGCTAAAAGGTTATGCAAATGGCAGATCTTGTACTCCACCAGTTCCAAACTATAACTTGTTCTGAGTCACAACTTCTGACTAATCTAGATAAACATTATCTAGATGTATAGTAAAATCTATGTACTTAGAGAAAGTCAAAACAGTTTATAATTTGGAGTGGAGTATCTTGTAAATGTAAATAGCTTAGTTCAGCCTGGCTAATAATAAATGAATGAATGCCATCAAAGGTCCAAATGGGAAAGGCTTGATTGCACATTTCCAGGGCCTCACTTGGGAACAGGGGAAGAGTAACATGGCTGGCGCTCAAGGTTTGGTTTTTCAGCCCAATGCATATGCATGCATGAACTCTGGCCAAACAGGCATGGCCGTACGAAAAAGGGCAACCGAGACCACAACAATAAACAAAACCAGGGGCAATAGCATGTGTCCCCTTATCTTGAGTTATCTTGTATTCAATTCCACAAGATACCAAATCATTCATGTGCATGGAGAAACCAAACCTACATTATCAAAAGCCTCTTGCTCTTGGGGGAGGAGGGAGGGAGGGGCAGGTGAGCTGCATGATTGAGTTTGCAAAAGGACCCTGCCCTGCTGCGTGGTTCCCTACTGTACTGGTACTCGCATGGTCATCTTTTTAAATATCACACACTCTGGTCAAAATTCGTACCCAGTGCATGCACTGTTCCGGTGCTGCAAGATGAGTACCCGTGTAGTTTACAATCTAGTAATACTACATCCTGACACATGTTTAATATATTCACATTCAAACGATATAGTATCTTCATTCTTGGTCAACGTGATACGTGCAAATATGCTTCTGCCAATAATACTACTAATATAAGAGTATCATATTCGTGTGTAAATTACTGTATCTACGTATTTTTCAGTTTTTTTTTTACAAAGTCTTCCTGTTAGGTTTGAACAATCATTATGAAAACCTTCATAATGAATGGGAACTCACATATGTCTATGAAGTCTCCCTCTCATGATCCCATCCTCATGAGACCACTAGCAAATGCAACACATGCGCCTCTACAAGCCTATTCCACTTTAGCGAACAAGGGCTCATCATTTGCATCGAGCTGCAATGGAGTACCCTTGAAAGCTTTTATACGAGAGATTCCATCAACCAACTGAACTCAATTGTTTCATACCGTTTCATACTCCAAGAGATGCTAAACATAGACTAATTATAGTTTAATCGAGATTACCTATGCCATTGCCATGCCATTGAGTATACTAGTCTTTTGCAGTGCATCTGTGTGCATGCAGCACGTAATTAGCAACTTCACTTGCTGCATATTCCGAAGTTCATGAACACAGAAAATAACAAAGTAACGAAAACATATGGGGATTTGCATCAAATGGAGGCAGGGAACTATGAGGGCTGTGAGTTGTATACATGCATCAATGGAAAAAGGACGAGCTTGGGACAAAAATCATACCATCTGACTCGAAAAGCTTTTGGAAATTGGACAACGCAGATCTTTGTCCAGGTCCAATCTTGATCCTATTTCCCATTCCAATGTTTGATATCGTAGCACTTGGGAACTTGAAGCCCCAGGCACAGAAAGCACGACAGATAAGGCTAATGCCACGTGAGATAATAATCACATATCCCCAATTCTCTGGTCCTGGATCCAAAAAAAAAAGGCTGGTTCAGAAAAAAAAAAAAATATCTGTGATTTCCAAATATATGGAACGAACCTAATCTAATTCTAAATGTTAGAAAGATCCATGTAACAGAATGAACAGAGTGATCATCTTTGAAGATCCGTTCGGTCACTATAGCCTCTTGACCGTACCTACTAACAGAATGAGGGACCCTAATGGCTCCTCTGGTTTCCCAAAGGTTGACAAACTGAATAATACTTCACAAGAGCATATATTAGTCAGCATGCAATGTATCCAACCATGTAGTACTCTGCTCATAACCATGTGATGGAATACTTGTCTCCAAAGTACCAAGCAAAGCGACATTGCTGATTTTGTCCTTGATATTATACAGCGTTTGATACAGATCTGTCATTAAAAATGTAAGAAAACAGATCATAAACTGTTCTGCATCCCGATCCTCCAACAACAAGAGGTGCTCCCCAAATGCCCAATGCCATGTTGAGAAGAGCACCGGTCCTTACGAAAGTTTAGCTGACAACAGAGAGAAATAGAGTATTCTCTCTTTTGCAATTGGTGCCACCTAGCATCCTCAACAGAGCAGGCAGGTTGTCCTACAAGGATGGTTTGAATGAGAAAATAATATCTTACAGCCAATTCCATCAATTGTGTAAGAATCCAACCAGAACCAGCTTGTTACATGGAAGTCTTGCTGCCCTATTAGGTGGTCAGCCACCTATTCAATGAGACAGGCCTGACAAAACCCTTGATTGTATTGAATCTGAGATCAGAAAATGGCTCGTACTAGTACAAAATAGTGTGTGATAGTTAGAGCACACGGTCCATACGCCTCAAGTGTCACATCCTGTAAGATCAGTACTCTTAACAAGTAATTGCCCACCAGCTTTTCCATGCGGACCACAGGTATGAGCCTCCTCCCAATCTATCGATGCATCTTTTCTTTTCACCTAATCTAGCCTAGGGTACCTCATGCCTCCAGTCCACACTCTACACGCTTCAGCTGCTAATAGAACCAGGACTTTCTTTCACCGTCCTAGAGACAGATCGAACTGAGAAACCTACACTCCTGCAGATTAAAACGGGGAGCTAATGACAGTGGTCTCACGTAGGCTCCAACCACCAGAGCACATGGAAAACAATGGTAGGGCCTACTCCTCTCCACCTCCCTGGATGGCTGTGGTTAGGCCACAATGCCCAGGCACCAACTTTGAAGTACCACCACCTGATCGTCCCTCATCAGCTACACTCAGACTACATATTCTAACCTCAGCACCTCTGAAGCCCGTCACTTTGATTCCTCCTGTCTAGCCCAGATTAAAAACTCCTGCCCACCTCCAAGCTAGATCAAATGCATCAAGACCTCATGTTATGTACCAGGGAAATATTAATACTACATCGCATAGACGCTCCCAAAGTCCTGCTTGGGAGGCTATAAATGCCTGACCAAGACACCTGCATGGTTCTCTACACGACACACCATCACTGCTACTCCTCCCCACCGTCAAGCTTTCGCTGCAGACAGGAACCTAACACACACTTGTTCGCTCCGCGAACTCTTTCTTTCCTCCAGCAGAAGAATGGCCATGAACCATCTCTCCCAAGAGCACCCCAGGCCTGGCCCTGGGGGTGGCCATGTACACAAACCTACACTACCACCACCACTGCGAGCAGGAGCACCTGTTCGAGAAGCCCCTGACGCCGAGCGACGTGGGCAAGCTCAACAGGCTGGTGATCCCCAAGCAGCACGCTGAGAGGTACTTCCCTCTCAGTGGTGACTCCGGTGACAAAGGCCTTATCCTGTCCTTGGAGGATGAGGCTGGCAAGCCATGGCGTTTCCGGTACTCGTACTGGACGAGCAGCCAGAGCTACGTGCTCACCAAGGGCTGGAGCCGGTACGTCAGGAGAAGCAACTTGATGCCGGCGACGTGGTGCACTTCGAGAGGATGCGTGGTTTTGGCATGGGTGACCGCCTATTCATCAGCTACAGGCGCCGCGGTGAGAGTGCAACAGTGGCTGCAGCACCTCCACCGCCTGCCGTGCGTGTAGTGGCGCCTGCACAGAGCACTGGTGGAGAGCAGCAGCCTTGGAGCCCAATGTGCTACAGCACATCAGGCTCATACCCAACCAGCCCGGCCAATTCCCATGCCTACCGTCACTCAATGGACCATGATCATAGCAACATGCAACATGCAGGTAAAAAGACTGATAACAAAAAGTAAAGAAAGATTTGTAACGTACTCTTCTGATACCACTTACACCATTTCTGCTGAACAATTGCAGGAGAATCTCAATCGGACAGAGACAACAGGAGTTGCAGTGCAGCTTCAGCACCGTCGTCAAGGCGGCTCCGGCTGTTCGGCGTGAACCTTGACTGTGGTCCGGCACCAGAGCTGGAGCCGGAGACACCAACGGCAATGTACGGCTACATGCACCAGAGCCCCTACACTTCCAATAACTGGTCAGCACTGAAAATCCATCAGAATTTGACGCATCATATATAAATGTTCCTCTGGCTAACGAGTTTTGGAACTTTAATATGTCAGGGGTAGTCCATAACAACATGATGAGGAGATTTAAGACTGCTTGCAGAATCCAAGCAACCAAACTAGTTGCTAGAGGCAGCCTAGTACTACTTGCACAAAGTGACAGGTTTGAATTGACCTGTGCAAGGAAAAGGAAGGAAGTGGAGAGATCCCTTGTTTCCCGGGCAATCTTCCTTCCATCCCCAGAATGCTGCCTTTTGCTGTTCCGTTTTGTTTTTCCATGGCTTCCAGAAACCCTACTTACTGTATGGGATCTGGCAGCAGGCATGCGTGGGAGGTTTCAGGAAACATCAAGTTGTGAAGGAGATCGAAGGAGACAGACAGAGATGTGTATGTATGTGTCATCTGTACCTATGTCTATGTGGGTCCAACAGAGATCAAACTGTGAAGTTGATGTGCCTGCCTCCTGAAGAAACAATGCAATATCCCCTTCCGGATTTTGTTCCCACCCCCCGTCTCCTTACTTCTACTGTTCTATCATGCAATCAATTAGTGGTGCAATGCTTTCACATAAAGGGATAAGTAGGCAATAGTGCAAAAGTAATGTATTTCACCTTTTCTCGAAAATAAAGGTGGCAATCCTGTTATGGAAGATTATAGTCGAAAATCAATCACTTGTATAACAATATTTTGAGTGCTAATCCTATAATGCTGTCAATAGCAACGGTCTCCCTTATATGCCCAAGATCTTGTAAGCAATGGCCTTCCAATCCATCGCCGTCAGATAGGACGTTTGTGAGATAAATGACTAATTTTCTGTTCCAGAGTTTTACCCAAATATGTACTGTTTCATGACACAGTTGCAAACTTGCAACTATTGCAAGGTTGTGGAGATTTTCATTGTTGGTGTCATGAGAATCAGATTTTCATTGTAAGTGTGCTTTCTCTGGAACCTAACAGGTTATCTATGGGTAGTTTGCCCACTTAGTAGAAAAAAAAAATAAATAGGCCAACAACAAAGTAACAGTCATTGGTTATTTGGCTGATGGATGGAACTATCACGAAAAAATGGAATGAAAGTGTTGTGTTAATAAATTTTCGGGTGGCTAAGAGAACGATGAGAGGAGCATAATCAAAGGAAGAAAAGGAAACGACCTTAAAATAATGGCATATAAGGATATATAGAAATAGTGGTAATTTACATAGAAAAATCACAAACCTTCAATTTTAAAGAAATGATGGCAGCATAAGTGATGCCGACACCTGGGGATTTTCATGTCCTAATCTTTTTAAAGCTGGTCTCCACCTTTTTTGTTCCCTGGGGAAGGAAAGGTGCAACAAAAGTTTAAGTGTAAGTGGGATCAATTGCCCTAGTAGGATACTAAGAAAAGGCTGGCTAAGTTGATGGTCTAAGGGGCAAGGTTCGACACAAAAGGCCACAAAACTCCAATCAGCATGAAGATTCCTTACAGCATGTATCAAAAGAAAAACAGAGGACTGTCTCCTACTTTTGTTGCCTATGTAAAGAAGGAGCAAAAAATAGCTAGTACAGGGCTAACAACAGTTTAGTACTTAGACAGCCAGTCAAAAAATGAAGTAGATACCTAGAGGAGTATCAACTAATTAAACATTGATTGCTAACTGGGGTAAACCAAAAGGATTACTGTAGCTTCAATTTGTGAAACACATCAGAGATAAAGACAAATACATGCACGGAGTGTCTATGATATATAGCTAATAAGTATTTCATGTAACTCAGCAGCATGCACTTGTTAGTTCTTAGCCTAAAGACCACGGGATACTGTAAGTATCCTGAGAGCTAGGTATTTATTTGGTTATATAGATACAGAACCGTTAAACATGGCCCCAGAGCATTAGATTGATAAATGGAAAGATGACTACGCAGGTTTCAGATTCATCTGAATGGGTTTTGTGGCAAATGCGGTAATGATGATTAAACAAGTAGGTTAACTACCGTATCAATAACAAGATTTCCTGTCTGCTTACTAAGAAGTCTAGAGCACAAGCCATGTGCTGGGGTTCTTTCCTTAGTGGCAAAAGATGAGCCTTATCCCAGGGTTACATGATTAAGACTTTTGAACACCAAATTTTTATCTTAACATCAGCGCCAAATGGGTCATGTGACTGCCATAATGATAAAGTAGACCCACAATACTTAACACATACCGAGGAAATGAAAAATATCAAAGGGTCCCAACTGCAAAGTACAGTTTAATCACGTCATCCATGTAAAATATGCATAGAAATCTTCAACTTTTACCTTTTGATGCTCAACCTAGCAGTTTCATTGCAGACTCGCTGCATGGATGCAAAACTCGGGGCTACCAAAGAAAGAATACATATGACAACGCCATGATGGTGGGGCACTAGAAGTAACCATCACAAGATTGAAAGCCACCAAGATGACGATGCAGCAGATTTAAGAGATGGTCCCCTGGAAAATGCGTAGCAGAGGCACGACCCACAAACTGGCACAGGGGCCAACTCAGACTGGACCAACAAAATGCCCATGATACATCCATCAGGCAATCAACCACTTGATTTCCTTTGCTTTCCAAGAAGCCACTGCCTCCTCAAGGCTATGAATAAGCATGGTCTTCAAGAAAAGGCTAGTGGTGACCCTGATAACTGGCCTTTTTTAAATGCTATGTTTATCATTTTTAAAATGCTTGCTAGTGGTTCTGAGCCAGCTTTTCTGCATAAACAGTACTTTCCTTGAGAAACAGATGCCCCATGGACAGACAGTAAACCAATGCACTATCAGGACATGACATGATCCAACGCGCTATGTTGCAAAAATCACCCATACCTATTAATGAGTTATTAAATGACAACAAATAAAAAAGGAGATTGGATTTGTGTTTCCTCACATCATCCGAATCTTTCTGTACTATAGTGTGTGGGAACTGATATTGAGTCGATGATAAATTGATAATGAATACCACAAGACCATAAAGGAGACTAAGCAGTAACCATAACAGAAACAATATATATACTAGGAGGAAAATCACATCAATTTTATTTGTGAGCAATGAAAGTACAGAAATCTTTTTAAAAAAAAAAGGAAGAAGGCCTAGTATTGAATAGCACAATTCATTTTAAAAAAAAAATGTCTGCAAACTGGAAACAACTGTGTGTTATTAGATAAATAAAAGTGGAACAGAAGTCTCCGTTATTATTCTTAGAATATTCCTGCCCATTGCCATGCCAGAACTAGGACCGACAGTAAACAATTATTGCTGCAGAACTAAAGTTCCAATAAAAAAATGATCAAAACCTTAAGAGCCTGAGGGACATTTGGATACCAGTTGCTCAAGCCAGAATGATTAATTAAATAATCAAGATAAAAGCAATATGCATATAAAACCTAGGTGGGCATGTTCAATGATAATACTATTCCTATAAAAATGAAGTTAACGCAAGATAACAAACTACAGCACAAAAATTTAACTAACTACTAAAAATAAAAAATGTGAAGGGCATAAAAGGAAGAGCACCTGATCAAAGGCGAACCTAAACAAATTTCCAGAGGTCGTCGTGTACTTCAGTACGCCAGTACAGCAACAGTGTCCAGCGAGTGCAGTACTCAACTGAATGAAAGCACAAGGGGAAAAGAGATTCAACTTCCACACGGACTTCTACAATAGCAAAATTTACATTACATAGCTAAGAACAAACAGTGTTACGATAATAACAGAACTGATACAAGATAGAGATCCGTTCAGAGCTTCAGATAAGCAAGGCCCGGCCCCCACACCTGTGCTTCCATCTGCTCCGCACAGTTCAAGACGATAGTGCTGATATTACACCAGATGGGGTCGATAGCACGACATTATTGACCTGGATGAGGAACCTGTCAATGTAAGCCCTGACATAGATCTTTGGAGCAGCAGTGTCACTACTCACGTGACAATAATTTGGCACATGATGACAGGCAGTACCACGGGAAGGTGATTGCTCCTTCTCGTTCAGTCCTTCTCAATCAGCAGGAGTCCCCACATGACCATGATCCATCCTTAAAACGTAGAAAACCTATTGAGTTCTGACGACGACGACGGCGATGATGACGACGACTATGTGTCCAGTAACCTGGGCTGCCATCTTCGGTAAGGAATGGCGTGGATGGAGTCCCTGCAGGACATGAGTTCCTTGTATGTAATATCAGAAGTCAGAACTCGAACTTAGAAGACAAGCAGACTAATAAACCAAAAGTAAGTTGCTGATTTTGAAATGTGGTTCTAAAGTGGCTATTCATTTAGGCAGGCAATCATCAGCATCAGGCAAATCACATCTGCAGTTAATCTTGTGAGCAAGTTTCTTGCTTCAGAATGAGTTTTCCTCAGCTTGTTGTTATTATTAATCAATCATCCATCAATGAGTCGGGTCCATCCTAGAAACATCTACTTGACAACTTGCAAAACACCTGTGCACCAACTGAAACAGCCACTGCACATCCATCTCACACCCCACTGAGAGCCAATACAGAGCAAAGCTCATCGCAACAAGGCGTTCCCGTGGCGCGCATGGGTGGGGCAGCGAGCGCGGCACAGGTCCACACACACAGACAACGACGACACGAGCGCATAAGTCCCCCGTGAAGAAACCCTCGGTCGAAATTCGAAAACGCCCATGTGTTTCCTCGAAATCACCGGGGGTTCAGGGGTGGATGCAGAAACCGCGGCAGCACAAACGGGACGCGAGAACGCACTGGACGGCACCTGCAATCTAGCGCGCGTGGCGAGGGGGGAATGGGTAGTACCTCTCCCGGGTCCCGGCGGGGCATTCCGTCGAACAGGAGCAGCTCGCGCTGTGCGGCGGCGCGACGAGGATGCGAGGGGCGGGATCCGCCGCGCGGCTGGCCAGTGTGTGGGAGAACGGCCCGGCGAGTGGATGGAAATGGCGGGCCGGGCTACCTTGGGCCTTGGGACGCCAGTGTTGGGCGTTTGGAGTTTGCTATTTTTTCGAACCTATTTGGAGTTTGGTGTTGGAAGCCCAACAAAGGTATGGCCCATAATATCATCATGGGGTATATCCCCATCGCTCTTGGAAAATCAGAGGCCCCGGTAGTCATATATATGGGAAAAGTCTATTTTTTTCTCCTCATCAAACTTTTGCGAAAGTCCGTTTAACTGGACAAATCATGTGTTTTACCTTCCTGAAGCAGTTTGCTTTTTTCTTTACTACTGAAACATGCCCGTGCGTTGCGCGGGATGAAAATTTTATTATCTATTATACATTTTAATTATAACTCTGTCTGTACATTATAATAGATATTGTGCGATCATCAAGCTAGCTATCTTTGTTTTGTTTAATTGAAACAACGATATTTCTGCTCGGTCGTGTCGTGTGTAAATCCATCGGCTCCAATCGGCAGAGAGCACGCGACTCGGCTCGAATCACGGCATCCCGCTTTTCCATCACAGCCTTCCTCTTAAGACCGCCGCCGCCAGAGTGCACGCGGACGACCATCTCTGATCCTGTGAGTCCGCCAACACATCCCTCCTCTTCTCTGACTCCGCGCCGCCCGAAAGTGTCCGGGGAGGTCGGGAGCGATGACTGGGCCGCTTGTCGAGGCGCTGCCTCACGCTGCTCCCGCGCAGACGGCCAGGGAGAGAGGGATGGAGATGGAAGTGGCAGCGTCGGTTTGGGAGGAGCTCCAGAGGTGGCGGTGGCTGATTGGGAGGAGCACCCGAGGACGTGATGGCAGCCAACTGAGCTGTGTTACCTGTTGATCAAAATCTGGTGCACGTGAATCCTGCTTGAGAGAAGAAAATGCCATGCAGACAAATTCCACCTTCTTGGCCTCTAACGTCTTCTATGGAGGCCGTTGTTTCATCCATGGAAGGTGGAAGCGACAGCACCGACATAGAACAAATCTCGACGGTCTGACACTCTGACTTACGAGCCGATGTGAAGTGGAGTCGAGGGAGCCGAGCCTGGGATGCAGATCGCACTTTACTGCGACCGCGCAACACCATCGATTCCCCGCGGCCATCTCGATGCGGGCCACGGCCACGCCGCGTCATGTCCGGGGAGGGGCTCATCCTGGGCGCCGCTGGACCGGGGAGTCCATCCAATTTTTTCTGGCGGGGCCATGGAATCCTATTTCTATATACATGGGAAGGACAGAGTCCTATACGCTGACTGTAACGACCGAGATTGGGAAGGGCAGAGTCCTATATGCGTGCAAAAAACTGGCAGAAAAAAAAAAGGTGGTCAAGAAATGTTCTCTCTTTATTAGTAGGTATAGATATAGATTTTTATTTGTTATGGCCTAATCTTTGAAAAATCATAGAAAATTCATAAAATAAAAATTCTAATTTGATTGGACTCCACCTACAGTGAATATATATAAAAAAAGTATGAGTACAAGTTTTTATTGTAGATTTAGATCTACACATTTCTATAATTAATTGAAATAATTCATAAGGGTCCAATGGTGGTGAAAAATTTATGGTGGCCAAATCATTGTATGAACGGAGTGCAGTAAAAGTTACAAACTCATTGAATCATATACATAACTTAGTTATAAATTTATTTAGTGTTTATATTTTTAAATCTGGATAAATCTATAACTAAATTCTACATGACCCAATGTGTATGAAACTTTTACTATAGTTCAAGCATATAATAATTAGGTCACCATAACTAGACCATAGAAACTACAGTTATGTATTATTTTTATTTAATTATAGAAAAGTGTATGATCTAAATTGAAAAAAACTTTATACTCTAAAACATATATTATATTGTATATTTATTTTTTAAAATTGACTCATGTGGAATTCAATAAAATTAAGTTTTGCAGGGTTTTTTTTTTTTTTGAGATTATTAAGTATCGCAGTTATAAGGCCTAGGTTGACCCTATCAGCACCCCAACGAGGCCGGCAAGCAAGCAAAAGCCCAACCGCTAGCAGAGGCCAGAGGCCAGTAATCTAAGAAGGAAACTAGTATTGTTCAGCCGTGAGCCCATTCACAACCAGACTTCCAGCCCACCATATATACAAAGTTCCATCTACGAGTAACAAAGTTCCATTTAGGCTGTGCTAAAAAAAAATCCAACAGATAAAGTTTAGGCGCATGCAATTGGGTGTCCTCTACTGTACGCGTGGCGCGCCGCCGGATCTCAATCTCCACCTGCTACCTTGGAATCTCGATCAGGATCGCCGTTGCGTTGTGGCCGGATTCGAATTGAATTGAATTGGATTACGATCGACGCGATCGAGACGCAGCCGCACGTATACGAGTGATGCTGACATGCGGACATGTATGCTTGCGTTGCTTAAGGTCAAGATTTTTTCCTTCAATTTCTTGCTCTTGGCGTACGTGTGGAAAATCGATCGCTTGTGCTTCATGGCCGGCGCCACCATCTAATGTACAGTACAGTACGTAGAGGTCACTAGCTGATCAGGTGAGGTCAGCCTCATACAAGCTAGCTGATGAAATACAATGTTTGAGCATTTGATTTTTAGTGCAAATCTTAGTCGATTAACAACCATGTTAATTAAAATGCACAGTTCGTGATGCTCACTTCATTTCATATTATTTTTATACCTACAGTACGTGTGAAGAACATATTATGTCCATCACTCTATTCTATATATTTTTCACTTTACTTTATTGATGGATTACCTTTCATTTTTTTCCGCTATATGAGTGAGTTGGAACTGTTTTCATGAAAATATTTAGTAAAACAATATCACTACTCTATTCGGATGTACTACGAGGGAAGTTGTTGAACCGAGTAACCGACGGATCGAAACTCTTGTGATCGAGTCACACACGACCCACGCATTCTCCTTCCAAGCTCACCTGACCAAGCACTGCAGGCCAGGCCGGGGACGGAATATAATCTTGACCTATCTGAAATTACGTCGCCGTCAAGACGCGCGCCCGGGGAGGCCGGCCGGGACAAGCGAAAAGCGGCATGCTGCGTGCCGTGCCGTGCCGTGCGTGAGCAGCAAGATCACGCGTACGGCAGGCCGCCGCCGCATGATCGCGTCACGTCGCCATCCCGGCGATCCCCAACAACCCATACGATCGGATCGAAAGCCCACCCTGCATCGGCGGCATTATTCACTCGCTGGCTGGTGCATGGTGGTGCGCGGCCTCCGCGCAGCGCGCTCGGACAGGGACCTCCATTTGCCGGAGCCGCCAGCAGTGGCGTAGCTAGGAACTTACGCTAGGGTGGTCCAACTTATATTATGTTTTTAATATTACAAATGTAGTGTGTTAATTTATTATAACAAGTATCAAAGATAAATAAATTGTCTCATAAAATACCTTGAAGTCTCCTTATTGCACCTAAAATTTGTCTCTAAATAAAATTAGATATCTTAGTATTAATATTTAAAAGATATTTTTATTAAATTCTAGGGTGGTCTGTGGCCCACGGTGCCACCCATCTAGCTCCGCCACCGCCAGTAGGAGAGCACGCACACGCAGCTTCGTTGAGCATTGGTGGCAGCCGTGGCCCGTGGGGCTCGATCATGGCCCCGGTGTCCTGTCCGGCCTCCGTCCGGCGCACGTACGTAGCTTTCTTCCAGCCGGCAGCGCGCCTGCCAACGTTTCGCTCCACGAGTGGCTGGGGGAGATGAGCATTATTAGAGTCCTTATTGCACCTTTTTGTTTTCCCGTTCTGTCATGGTGTGATGGAGATCGATCGATCGATGGGCATTAGGGTCTTGCTGCACTGACGGCGGTCGTACGTCATATCATATCCAGTTGATGTGTCGTGCTAATCTTGTTGAGATTGTGGAGGGCCAGTCGCGTACTTCGCGCGTCCAACGTATCGGATCGAAGTGAGTGAGGGCGACAAGACACCACGGTAGCTCCAAGATCTGGATGCAGGTGGCACTGTGGCAGTGCTTAGTTCACCCACCTGAAGAAACACAACGGAAGAAGATATGCAGAATCAGATAGCTGCTTTAATTTGTTTGTATCCCAGATATCTCAGATCAGTGTCAATGTGATGGTGACGCGGAGATCGACCAGCACTCGAGCGAGCTACGGTTCCTCGATCAGAGCCCGGAAACTACTAGTGCTGACGGTTGCGCGCCCACCGAAGCCCAAGATATATGCCGGCGGCTGGGTGGAGACTGGAGAGGAGAGAACTCCATGAATCGTCTTTGCAGCCCCGGCTGGCTAGATCGACCTCCCTCCGTCTCCTTCACCTCACCGCAATGCGTGTGTGCTGCAAGGAAAGTCAAGAGTGGACAGCAACATAGCACAGGCAACAAGAGTCAAACCACGGCGCATGCATGCATTACTCCTGCCTGCAGGAAGGTTGGTTTCTTCGCAGGATTTTTCATTACGGTTTTACCCTCGAGCTAGCATCACTACCAGCTCCCGGCCGGCCTCCGAGTGGATCGAGGAACCCTCAGCAGTCAGCACTCACGAGTGATGGTTGCCGGCCGGGCGCGTGACCATGATACTGACATTGACACTGATATTCTGGGACGCGAATGGGATAAACCCTCATCTGATTCTTCATCTTCTTCGATCACTACGTTCTGGCCAATAACATGGTCTTTTGATTTATTAGATTTTTTTTTTTTGTCCTGATGCAAATTGTGGGCCCATTTTATGTAGAATGTGGGCAATTTAGACGGTACAAAATAAAAGGCGCCATGGAGAGACAAATATGAATCATGTACAAGCTTGTAGATGGGCCCGAGAATTATCTTCTGATCTAATTGTTGACGATAAAAGTTTGGCATGCACCAAGAATAATGCACAGGTTACGAAATGGAATCCCCCTCCTCTAGGTTTTATAAAGATTAATGTACATGTTACTTTCAAAGAGGAAAATCAATAAGGTGCCACTGGGGTAATAGTTCGGGATGAACAAGGTAAAGTTGTAAAGGTTAAATGCAAATGATATGATTTAATTCCAAATGTTCTATGCAACACGTGATGGAGCTATTTTGATGAACTTGCTAAATAGCCCAAAAGTAATTGTGGAAACTGATAATTTGGAGCTTGTAGCTTTGTGGAGAAGCAAAACCAGTAGCAGGTCTTCTATCTTGCCTGTTCTTTTTGAAATTCAAAAGCTTGGTGGGAGATGCACATCCTTTAACTTAGTAACTTAGTTCATGTCAAAAGAGAAGCAAATAGTGAAGCCCATGATCTAGCTAAGATTGTCTTTTCTGCTCATCTAGACCATACATGGTTGTATGAAAGTCTAGACTGTAATCTCATAAGACGCTATCCAGTTTGTAATATAGGCTCTTGTTCTTGTTAAAAAAAAAAGATCAGTACTTCTGCTGTTCAGGTGGAGCCGAGGTGGGTGGGTGAACAATGCACTGCCACCTGCACCAAGATATTGTCTTTTATCCTACCTTCCGTATTGTCTTGTCGCCCTCACTCACTTCCGATCCATCTGACGCGCGAAATGCAGCAACACCTGCGTTATTTCCTCGACTGCCTGGCCCTCCACAATGTCAACAAGATTAGCGGGCCGGCATGACACAACTGGATCGATATGACGACGATTAGATTGCCGTGCAGGACAGACACAAGACCCTAATGCTCATCTCCATCCATCACCATGACACAACACAAGTCACAGCAAAGGAAAACAAAAGGAGTTGCAATGACCCTGATAACGCTCTCCTCTCCAAGCCACTCGTCGAGAGAAGTTGGCCGGACAGGGGCCACGATCGATCAAGCCCACGGACGGCCACCAGCAGCAGCCTGCAGGTCGTCGACGAAGAAGCTGCGCGCGTGTGTGAGCTCTCCGTCCGGCTGATCCGCCGCCCCCGCGGAATGGACGTCCCTGTCCGCGCGCTCCGCCGCCTGTCGGCGCCGTGCGCCTCGGAGCTAGCGGGTGGGCAGCGACGTCTGCGCTCGATCGCGCCCGTGGCCACCATGCATGCGCGTGCCGGCCGCCGGCACCACGCACCAGCCCAATGGTGGGCGTTGGGGACCGATCGATCGGCGGATCACGACGTGACGTGATCCGGCGCCCGGCGTCCCCGAACGCCGTACGCGATCTTGATGCGCACGCACGGCACGGCACGGCAGGCAGCACGCCGCTTTTCTCGCTTGTCCCGGCGTCCCGGGGCATCTTGACGGCGACGTAAATTCAGGTCAAGATTGATTCCGTGCCCACCCCCGGCAGTGCTGGGTCAGGTCAGGTCAGCTCAGGTCAGGTATCGTCTGGTCAGCGGGAAGGAGAAATGCAATGCCGGGCCGGGCGTGTGAAATCCTTCACTCTCTCACAAGTCAACGGATTAGAGTTTTGGTCGGTTCAAGAACTTCCATCCAACGTACAAATTTTGTGAACAATGATAATTTCGTGAACAATGAACATGTTACTATATTATACTTCCTCATCCCAAATCCCAAATTATAATTCGTTTAACTTTCTAACACTAAATTTGACCACTCATCTTATTAAAAAAAAATTGTGTAAAATATCACTTCTTTTTGTTGTGTCTTGATTTATTAATAAAAGTTTTTTCAAGAGTAACTTAAATTTGAGTATGTTTGCATAATTTTTAATAAAGTGTGTAGTCAAATTTGGGGTAAAAAAAAAGTCAAAACGACTTATAATTCAAGATGGAGGAAGTAAGATAAAACAATTCCAGTTTTACTATTATCTCGATCTGTAAAAAAAAAAAAAATCCTCCAATAAACCAGGGTTTTTGTATGAATTGGATGAAATATTCTTTCCCACACTTGACTTTAAATTTACAAGGATTTAGAGCCCATTTGGTAGAGATCCACATTCTTGTAGAAATATTTCAGATTCAAATTCTTGTAAGAAATATTTCATATCCAAATTCTTATAGGAATGTTTTGGATAGAATCTCATATGAAATGTTTCAGGTGATGAAAAAGAATCACCTTGTGACATCGTTTGGCTGATAGACTGGATTGTGATTCATTAGTAAATATATTTTCAAAAATATAATAAATAAAAATATACTAAAAAGTTTAATTTTTTTTATGAGGAAAGAACAACTTAAAGATAACCATTTCGATTTGTTGCATTTTTGAAACAATAGCTAAAATAACGTTTATTAATACAATCCATGGCCATTTCTAGTTCCTAGGCAGAAAGGAGAGAAAAAATTCAAGTGATATTATTGCAAGAAACATTTCTCTCCCTATCTATTTGGCTGAGATTCTACTGTGGCCCTTGATTAATAACTAAATTTAGATGATAGAGAGAAGATTTATTCCAATTTTTTTTAGTTATACCAATTATATCTAGAAAATAGCATAAAAATATGCATCATTACTCTAATACAACAATGGTAAATCCAATATAAGCTGACAGTAACTAAGATATTCATGAAAAAAGATAATATTTTCACCTGATCTTAGTATTATTCTCTTTTCATTACATGCAACTTACAGTACTAGGTACATATTTGAGTAGCAGAAAGTTTTTATGTTCTTTTTTGTTCAATAGATAGTACACATGAAATGGAAGATTTGGGAAGAACTAAAATCTTCTCGCGTACATTTTAGTTACTGCCAACTTATGCTAGATTTACAGTGAACTTGTACTAGTTACCACGATTATTATTTTGGTGCAATTTCTATGTAGAATTGGTGTACCAAAAGATTCAAAGGCAAATTTTATCTCCACGACCTAATCTTATTTACTATTGACTTATGTCTAAGGGTGTCTCCAACAGTTGAGTCAACTACTAGCTTATATAAGTCATATCATTGTCACTTCATCATGTGAACTCCACATGCAAATAATATTTTATTCTATATCCTATTTCTTTCCTCTCCAAGTCTTTATTTAGTAGGCGCACAAACTACCTCGTTTTCACAAACTACCTCGTTTTCTGAGCCAAGTTAGGTATTGAGATAGGAGATAGTCTCTTCTATTTTCCATCTTCTCTCTTTTCCACCTAGAAAAAATGATGACACATATTGCTATGACCTACCTGAGGTGTCCCTGTTGCAGACGCCCTAATACTACTATAGTTATGGTTATTTTAGTCTACTTTCTAGGTAGAATTTGTGCAACTTATGACTTAGCTGTAGAAGGAATATTTTACCTGATTACCCAGTCATGATACATACAAAACCAAATTATTTATATCGAGATTTCTTTTGTGATACAAAAAAAAATCAACTAACACCAACTGTGTGTGTTGTCAACCGGATATAAAGCAGGATTGCGCAATAAATTTTTATTAATAAAAAGGAGAAGAATATATTCAATCATATCCCATCTTGCAAACTACATCTTCATATCCTTGTCACTTCTCTCTCTATTTCCTCCATTTTTTATTTTTGTTCTTTTTGTAAAGGATGTCACAGACATTCATCAGCACTAACTCGATCATAATTAGTCATAAAAACTATTAAAACATCTAATAATCTAATCACAAACAAAGCAAAAGTCTAATAATCTAGTAACAAAAACAAATCAAAAGGTGGATCAAGGAACACTGAGCTCCCTGCCTACGTCAGCCACTCTGCTACACTTCACACCCTTGGTCCTGCATCTTCTCGCCGCCGCCGCCGCCACCTCCGTCCTCGTCCACCGCACCGCCTTCCTCAGCGTCGTAGCTGGCGTGCACGCTGTAGAGCACGTAGACCAGCACGACGGCCGCCGAGAAGAAGCCGAACCGGGCGTACGACGGGCGGTCCAGCGATCCGAGCAGGAAGACGTTGAGGAAGATGGACGCAGCGGGCACCCATGGCATCCCGGGCACGCCCCACAGCTCGGCTCGCGCGCCTGCGGCACCAGCGCCTGGAACGCGGCGACTGCCGCGACGGCGGCCGCCGCTGTCGCCGACAGGAGCCCGAACTTGACGGCACCGCCCGGCGCGAACTGCCACAGCAGCGTGAAGGAGAGCGCGATCAGGGAGAAGGCTCCGAGGAACGTCAGCGTCGGCCACGCTCTCCTTTGGTCGGGGCTGGAGCTGGGGCAGGGGTCGCCGACGTAGCGGCGGTACACGACGGCGTTGGCCACCATGTAGAAGACGAAGAGTGTGCCGATGGAGACGAGGTTCAGCAGCACGTCCAGGTCCGTGAACAGCGCCAGCGCCGCCGTGATAAGGCCTGCACAGTGCACACGGACATCGTCAGTCGGTGGTCGCCGTCAGTGAGTCGTTGACTTGTTTGCATCTTTTAAAATTAGTCACGGCGGCGGCGGCGACGCCGACAAGGGCCCGAGAAACCCGTGTCACGGGAGCCGGGGGCGGGAGACCCGCGGCGGCTCGCCGTTGTCGGCTGTCGTCACGAGAGGCCCGAGGCGTTGACTGAGAGGGAAGGAAGGAAGGCACGGACCGAGGAAGGCGGAGGCGTTGACGGGGGTGGCGGTGCGGGGGTCGACACGGGCGAGCCAGGCGGGGACGACGGCGGAGCGGCCGATGACGCACAGGTAGCGTGCCTGCCCCAGCATGGCCACCATGAGCGACGTGAGGATGCCGAGGCTGGCGCCGGCGCCGATGACGTTGGACACCCACGCCATACCGTCCCGACCCTTGAACGCCCCCGAGAACGGCGCCTCCGGGTCGATCTGCACGTACGACGACAGCAAGCAAGCATGAGATCGAAATCAGTCTGCCTGCCCCCGGCCGGTCGAGAATTGGCCAGCAGTCAGCACAGTGACTGAGTGACGTACCGCGTCGTAGGGGAGGACCATGGACATGGAGGCGGGCCATGAGGCAGTAGAGCGCGGTGACGAGGACGACGGAGCCGGAGACGCCGGCGGGGATGTCGCGGTCGGGCCGCTCCACCTCCTCGGCCATGGTGGACACGGCGTCGTAGCCGATGTAGCTCAGGTACACGGCGGCCGCGCCGTTGAACACCCCCGCCGCGCCGTGCGGGAGGAAGCCGCCGGGGTTGTGCGCCGGGTCGGCGGGCCGGGACAGGTTGCGCGCGTCGCCGTGCGCGAACCCCATCACGATGACGAAGAGGATGAACGCCACGTGGACACCCGTCAGCACCAGGTTCACCACCGAGCTCTCCTTCGTGCTGCGATCGATCGCCCATGGAACAACGTCAATCAGTTTTCAACGGATGATGATGGGCAACATTCTTTCGTTTCAGATACCAGAACATTCAAGAATTCCATCAGGTTAGATCACATCAGGTTGCAGCCTTGCAGATCACAGCAGAGCAAGCAATGAAACAAGCAACAAAATCACCAAAAATATTTGAATAATTGGATCGAATTGTCCATGATGGATGCTAAAATATTTTGGAATTGAAGTTTGGACTCCCTGCAGGAAAGGACTCTGATATGGCCAAAAAGTCCAGTGACAGCAAAATGCAGAACAGACAAGAAGAGAACGAAGAGAAAAGACATGTAGAATGACACCTGTAGGCAGAACCTCTACCTATAAGACAAAACAACGTTTTCGTACCAAACAATTTTAAATGAAATGATCACACGCAGGCAGGCATTGACCTCTGACGACTACAGTAGTAACAGTAGTCAACATAGTAACGGACGGACCTGTAGCAGATGCAGACGGAGAGCAGGAGGATGACGCCGACGGCGACGAGGTCCACCTGGTTGAACCCCTCCGGCAGGCCCGGCACCGGGATCCTCCACTTGCTTGGCGCGTCCACGCCCACCGCCGTGCCGAGGTACGCCGTGAAGCTCCGCGCCACGGCGGCGTTGGAGAAGACGTACTCCATGATCAGGTTCGCTCCCGTCAGGAACGCTGCGAACTCCCCTGAAATCCATGTAGGCTCATGATCATGGACTGAACTGAATGAAGAACATTCAGGGTGCACGCATATGCATACACTACTACTGAAGAATTAATTCGCAGTCGCTGTCCATTGATTGTTACAACATGGATGGACGGAGTGCAGAGAGAGTGGGAGTGGCATATATCCATCCAAAGCACAGGGCAGTTTTCATGGTGGTTGTGGAAAACGAGTGGCATGTATGGATGCATCTAGCTCTTTCTTGGAAGAAAGTCGAGGTCCCATGAGAGAGGGACCAAAAGGACTGAACCTCCCGCTCAAGATTGCTGAAAGGGACCTCCAGCTAGCATTATTTCGGATATGGATGTTTGTGTAAGTCACTCATAAAAATTGTTGTGTCGCAATCAAACTTTTCCCTCCCTCTGTTGTTGTTCATATATGCTCATGTTTCTGAATTCCGAAGGGGATTGAAAAAAAAAAAACCTTTGGTCTAAAGAAACTTGGGCTTCTTCTTTAGATTCTACTATAAATGTGGAGAAACTCTGAATAGAAAGAACCATAAACAGTGTCAAAAATAAAATACTCCCTCCATTGCAACATGTTTCTATCCATGACAAGCGTAGGTTGTATACAGCGTCATAGTATACTGAAGTACAAAATTACTGTAGTTTTTTTAAAGAAAAAAAAAAGGAGACATCCAAAGGATCAACAGGGACAGCTCAAGGATACTTTAAGATGGGTGGCTTCACTCATACACAAGACATGGATACTTGTACTATAAACTACAGGAGTAACTAGTTTTTATTTGGCAAGTTGAGGAGCTGAAAGAGCAGAGAGAGAGCACGTATGCACTTGGTAGATAACCCATCAAATATTTAATGAGAAAACAAAACCATCCTTCTCAACTAACGTATGATCAGTCCAGCATCTGTCGTCAGTCTCGGTCCCCAATGCCGTAAATCCCACGAACATGATCGAGCCCAGACGAAATCGAGTGATGCCAAAGCCCAGCCATGGTTTTAATTCCGGCGAGTACATCGCTCGCCGAAAGTCGCCATCGATCTTTGGCTGCGTGCGTGCGCAACGGCAACGGCGGCGGCGGCGGGGCGCGGGAGTAGTGTGTAGTGGTTACGAAACGATCACTCACCGAAGGTGACGCGGAGGTAGCTGAAGGCGCCGCCGGCGACGGGCATGTCGACGGCGAACTCGGTGTAGCAGAAGGCGGAGAGCAGCGCGCAGATCCCGGCAATGGCGTAGGAGACGACGACGCCGGGACCCGCGTAGAGGCGCGCGGCGCGGCCCGTGGTGACGAACACACCGGCGCCCACCATGCCACCGAGGCCGAGGCCCACGAGGTCCCACCACCGCAGCGCGCGCGCCATCCGCGGGCCAGACCGCGCGCGCACGCGGCTCAGCTCCTCACGTGGCGCCGTCGCCGCGCACGCGCGACGCGCCAGACGACGCGGCGTCTGCGCCAGCGCACGACCGTACGCGCGCAGGCCCGAGAACGACGAGACACCGACGACGCCGGCGCCCGGCTCGACGGTGCTCTCGGACACCAGCGCGGCCTTGTCCATGGCGGCGGCGGCGCGCGGGGTGGGTTCTCCGGGATTCCGGGGGAGGGGAGGGACACGGAGGGGATCACGGGAGAGGAGGCGGCGAGGAGAGTGGGGAGTGGGAGGCTGCGGTATTTAAAGGAGAGAGCCGGAGGAGGGCGCGGTGGTTTTGATTTTCTTGTAAACGAGATCTGCATGTATTTCAGGGATATATTTTGGACCATATTTGTTGGTATTTCTAAACAATGTACTGGCTCTATCTGAATATAATTGTATTTCTGATTATTGAGGTTATTAGGCTTGGTTTATAAGCCGACTGATCCTTTTCGATTCAATAGTATTATGTGAAAGAAAACAATTTTTTTTTTTTTACCGAAGTCGCAAGAAGGGAAACCCTGGCCTATTTTTTTTTAATAATGCATACCTGGTTAAATTCGCCAAACCCGATGATCTGTTGGGTGTTACTCAGGGTCTCTAACCAATAGGCTAGAGACACTTTCACAAAAGAAAACAAGCTTAAACAAAAACAACTAGTTTAACTATAGTACTTGTCAAGATCTAGAGATAAAAAAAAAACACTTTATTTGGGATGGTCATAGTGTTCTTCCTTTTTTTTTTAAAAAAAAAAAGTGAAAATGGTTCCAATCTCATGAGACATTAGGTAAGGACCTGTTGAAGAACAGGTAGACATTTTTTTTATCGGGGCATGTTGCTCATGCTTCCAACCAAACAAGCTAAAATATCCAGATTTCTCTTTTATAATAAGTTGTCTATGAAAAAAATGGTATCCAAGCTAAATAGTACTCTCTCCGTCCAAAAATGATGTAACTATAGAGTTTGTGCAAGTCAAACTAGTTTAACATTATAGAGTTTGTGCAAGTCAAACTAGTTTAACATTGACTAATTTTTATAATAAATGTCCGAAATATTTATGTCTTCAACTAGATTTAGTATAGAAATATATTACATAATAAATTTCATGGTACTCATTTTGTATCATAAAAGATCAAGTACTTATCTATGAATCTTTGGTCAAACTTTAAATCATTTGACTCCTAGAAATATAAGAATTGCATTCTTTGCAATTCTAGCCCAATGTAATACCTCTGCACCTCCCCCCCTAGAAAAAAAAAAAGTAACTGTAGATTCTATAGATTTATTTTAAGTCAAATTGTCTTAAATTTTATAAACATTATATAGAAGACTACAAACATTTATAACACTAAGCATGTATACCATAATAATTTATTCCATGGTCAATATACATTTCTCTATCATAACTATTTATGTTTTTATATTTATTCAAACTTAAATTGCTTAAACTCGATCATGTAGGTAGACAATTCACCAATATCAAAAGGGAAATCTGTTCAAGTATAGTACAAATTATAACAACTAATATATTAATAGCGAATTGACTTGTAGTCCAATAGTAGGACAGTCGGTGGGGACGCTACCCACGGGGGTTCAAATCCTCGGTGCTCGTACCTTTTCTTGGGAGCCTATGGTGACTTCGAGAATCTCCGGATCTGCCGGGCTGCCCGGTCCTTCCTGAGGTGCTCATAGGGGTGGGGGTTTTGCGCACGTGTGTTCATAGGGATGAGTGTGCGTGCGTGTGTGAGTGTCTGCGTTGCACTGTGTAATTCTAAAAAACTAAAATATTAGTAGACAATAATCCATATATAGCTAATATATAGTTCCATTCAACTAGCCAACCACTACTAACATGTGGATTCACATAGTCTCTATTAATAGTTAATAAATAGATAGCTACCCTCTCTATTTCAAATTATAAGATATATTTTGTTTTTTTCTAGATATATAATTTTTTGCTATGCACTTAGATATACACTATATCTAGTCTAGATACATAGTAAAAGGAATAAATCTTGAAAAGTCAAATGGTAGTATATGAGTGGATCTATATAGTCAAATACTTTGTCTGTCCCATATTTAGAATTTTAAGATATATTAAATATGTTGGCAAAAGATGTATGTGTCCTCGTCTCCTTACATTTTTCGAGGACATCTTTTAGATTTGGCAGCTTCGTTTGCTCGCACCATGATTAGTTTCTACTTCATAATTAGGAGGTAGTGTTCCATGTCCATGTAGAATTAAAAGTTATTTATTTTGGGATATATTTTAAACCTTTGAAAATTATTTATTTTGGGATGGAGTGTATATATCACGGGTTCCTGTCTTCCTTTTGTCGTTGAGAGCAATTAAATGTCCGATATTCAGTCGCTATATAAGATTTTGTCTGATAGGGATACTACAGCGATTGATAATCCGATATCTTTCTGTGCATCAGCAGTAAGTTCTGTCAGAGACAAGCACACGTAATGGCTAGCTAGTGATTGTTTATGGCCCGATTGGCTAAATTTAATCTGGTGTCCTGTTCTAGTCAAGATGTAAGAATATGACAAGATTATTTGAAAACTGTTTAGCAAATGTTTAGGTGTATGGAAAGGGCATCTAGCCAGGGAGGAAGCCAGAATTTTCCTTGGAGGGACTGAACAAGGGTGCAGCAAAATAGATCTCAATCCGACACCCTGCCTTATATATATCTGTGTGTCTATAGAAAGAGGCTTCACGGGAGTTCCATTGGCCGCGCAGCTATAGGAGGGGATCGGGCCCGCCTCGCCCCACCGCTGGCTCCGTGGCTGCCTGTAGCCTTCTATAGTTTTTTTTTTTTTTTTTTTTTTTACAATAGTCTTAATACCACCTCAGATCTTGAGGTTGAGACTATTAATAATGAATTAGATTTTTCAGTTCACTCTTCAAAGATGTTTAACGGAGTAGGGGTTGTGGGTTTGTGTGTTCTATTCATAAGGGTGAGTCTGAGTTGTGAGCGTCTTCGTTGTACTATTTAATTACAAAATCCAATGTTTAGTAGGACATAATTAAATTTATGCCACGAGTCCGAGTTTGGGTTTAAGGAGGGTGATGAAGGCATGTGGGTAGGTCAGAATTCATGTGCCTTTTTGGCATTGGGTGGTCAAATTGCAAGGACGAATCATTCGACACAAATTCTAGAACTTGGATATTCAAATCAGGAGAAAAGAAGGCATGCAGTACAACGGAAATAGATAAGTGTATACATACTGTACCATGCCCTTGATGATTGGATGCAGAAAAGGTGCAAGTTGAGTCCTATTGTTAACCTACGTAACCGTCTCCACTAGCATGATTCATGTGATCCCGGCCCATTCTCGTTCATCCATCTCGACTCGTGCTCTCCTTTTTCACACTTCCGGGCACCTTTCTTCTTTTGTTTGAATAAGATTAATTGATTCTTTGATCAAGAACCCATGTGCAACAGGTTGTTTTAATATACTCCTATATATGAGTCCTATCAACAACTTGAATGCAGCATATATATAAGTAGGCCAAAATACCTTGGCAACGTATAATTTGTGATCCAACAACTTTGTGCGATTTGTGATCATCTGAACTAGATCTATGAAGCTTTCCATCATTTCCCCCTACAACCGCATTTTATATTATTAGAGAAAAGGAAAAGAAAATTCCTCTTCGATATTCTTAGCGCACAAACAATTGTACTATGATAAAAGCCAATAAAGAAATCATTTGGGAATGTTATCAGGCATTGCCTTTCGGTAATAGAATCTAGGGATATGTATCGATATATTCGTATCTGCTACATAGTACGCACGCGTGATTTCAATGTGATGTTAACTATTTACTTAGAGTAAGGGCGTCTCCAAATAGCTAGCTGAATGGACTACAATCTGACATGGATAGAAAAAATAGGAGAAAAAGTAGTCATTAGCGAAGAGTAATTAAATAATTGATCTATTTCACGCTGTCCAAAAATATAAGAAAATGAGCATATAGGTCTGATAACTTTGCTTTTGTCTCTCACCTCCACGTGAGGTGAAGTGTATGGTCGTGTCATTTATTAGTGGGAGTTAGAGCTCACACTGCACACTAATGCATAAAATATTTTAGGTGACACCCCCTAAATGAGCTTTGTGGCGGCACACAATTTGTCCGCCACGATAGTTGGTTGGCCTGGCCAGCTAGTCGCCCGCCTGCTGCTGGGCATTGTAATTTGCCCGCTATGGAAAATGCCTAGGCCCAATTGGCCCGATTTTTTGGCCCGATAAGCATACCTAGTATATATACATTACCTTGCATACCGAAACCCTAATTCTAATCCTTCCTTCGCCCGGCTCTCCGCTTCTCCCCTCCGTTTCGACCTCGCTCTCCTTCCTTTCGGCCTCCCTCTCCCTCTCCCACACCGCGGGCCTCATGCGGGGAGGCCACGCGCAGGCAACTACCATGGAGGCGGCGGGGATTTGGTCTGGCGCGCTCGGCGAAGTCGGATCGGGTCCGGCCCGGCGACCATGGAGGCCACGGGTGTTGGTAATGGTGGCACGCAATGAGCCGAGATCAAAGAGCATCGAGCTGCGGCGGCGACCATGGATCTCGGCGGTTCCAGGCATCCCGACAGCGGATCCTGTGCTTCGGCGGTGGATCGAGGTGGTTCCAGGCGTCCCGACGGCATGGGCGGCGGTTCTAGGAGACTCCAGCGTCAGCGGCGGATCGGCGGTTCCAGCGTCCCGACGCAGATCCGGCGATTCTAGGCGTCCCTTTGGCGGATCTAGCGTTCGGGCGCGGCGGATCGACCAGCGATGCGTCCGGCGGCGCGGCTCCACATCCAGCGTCATCGTCGTCTTCAAGGTCCAGATCGTGCCCAAACCCGGTTGGGTGCGGGTTTGGGATTTTTTGTCTTTTTGCTGAATTAACCGTGGCAGGCCATGGGAAAAAAATTAATTAACCATGACCCTGAACGGTGATGGGCACCCCTTGCCGCCTCTCAAAAAATCGTTAACCCTAAGGCGGCCAAGGACTCCGTCACCGGTTGCGGCTAGGAGTGAAAGGATGGGGAGTCGAGATTAAACCCTAAGAGCGGCTATATACACAAGATGGCAATATTGGGCCGAATGGGCTCTAAGTTGGGCCATAATTAACCGTGACGGTTGTATTACAATAAACGCCACAATTAGTGCATTAACCGTGACGTTTTTAAAGAAAACTATCATGGTTAATACTTAATACATTAACCGCGGGCGGTTTTTAACCACCACGGTTAATAAAAAAAATAACCACCATGGTTAATCGAGGCATTTATGCCTTGTAAAAAGATTTTATGTATTAGTGAGTGGCAATAGAACATGAAGGAGTTGGAGCTAGTGAAGGTACAAGTTGTGGACTCTATCGACTCTTTTTCTATTCAGTTGATTTTTTCTCTTTGGTTTTCGAATGGCTCCTTTCTAGGAAGTGAGCTGAGCTGTTAAGTGTTTTGTCAGGAGGAGTTGGACCTAGCCTAACTAGTACAAAGAAGATTTTAGAAAACTTAGGATTTAGTTCCTTAATCTTTATAACCTCCATAATTAATGGGAATATAAATTTCGGTGAAAAAAATACACTACAATAGTTTCTTGAATTCAATATTCGAAATATACCTGTCCACTATTTGGGATTTCTCACTAGTCTATTTGGGATTTCTCACTAGTCAAAGATGAAATTGTTGGAAATAACAACAAATCGAGAACGCAATAATCAATTCCGACAATTAGAAAAAGATCTACAACATGTATGAGAGATATATGATCCATCACTAGCACTACTGAGAAACTAGATAAACGCTGGTAATCTAGTGCTAGCAACAGCAAGAACAAGAGGACGAAGCGTAAGGGAGAGGATAGACATTCTTACGTTGGGGTTGTCGGGCGCGCTAGGAGCGCAAAGTAGACGGGCGAACCGGCGATGGAGACCGACGGAGAGGAAGAAGACGTCCGGCAGCGTCGCGACGGGCGCTTCCCAAAAACCTAATCGTCCCCTACCCCGTGCGGGGGACACGAGGAGGCGTAGGCGGGCCTGCTCTCCCGGCGGCGATGGCACGCCGGCGGCGGGATGGGGAAGACGGCGGCGGTTGGGGCGATGGTACTTTGGAAGAGAATGATTTTCTCACGGTGATGCGGGACGACGTCTCGCCCCTCTATTTATACGCATAACGCAGACTAATAAGGCAAGTAACTGGCGTCAATCACGACATTAAGGCAATAGAGCACCGTTAGGATTATTGCCATAATACGAGAATAATTGCTTTCCTAAATGGACCTTCCAAATGGGGCCGGCGCGCAATTTTTTCTCCATGCATATAAAAATTTCGAGTAGCAAAAAGGAAGCGCACCATAAATACGAGGCTAAGAATGGCAGGACCATTCACGCGCATGTCGTGCGCGGCGCCTTCGCCCGCGCCCGCCGCCGGCCCGGCGTTCGCCCGGCGAGGCAAGCGAGCGGCGCTTGGCGTGTGTTCTTCTCTTTTCCTCTCATCAATTGCTTCAACAAGGTGAAAACCACTCTTCTATTTAAGTTGTCTTCACTCCTCCTAGTTGAGCAATGTGGGACTAAAGTCCCCCACCATATCATGCATGTGTGATGGGCCTTTGGGATTTATATTTGGGAATATTTGGGCCAAAAGCCCAAATCTTCTAACAATCCCCCACCATATCCCAAAGGCACGTGTCATCCTTCGTACCCACCGGTATTTGTTGATATACCGGTTATTCGGTGGAGACCGGTTAAGGTTGAACATCCACCTAGAACAACGGGGATAGGCCCATCCACAAGCTAGCGCAATGGACTAGGCCTTGAATTGGCGGTTTGGTGTGAATGGGCTTCACACGAAGTCTTCAGCGATACTTGGCTGCCATAGCCAACCCCGCGAGTGGAGCGTATAAGTCATACTCCTAACTCACTTCATGAGCCTCTTAAAGAGTTCCCAATTCTTATAAACTGCGACTAACAGTTGGGGCTCACATAGGTGTGTTCTTACAAGAATACTCTGTAGGGCAAGTACCTTCTTTGTAAAGCCTCAGAACACATTAAGACAAAGTCAGCCTACCTTCTGAGAAATGAGAGTCTTGCATCTCCGCGGAGTGGGTTTACGAAAAGTTGTACTCTCCCATCAACCAACGGCTTGTTATTCCTGTGTCCTAATTCACGGGATCTCCGATCACATAGGTTGGGTTACTACCGAGGTTGACTCAATGGGTCTCAGTCCCATCTCCCCGATGCATTATCAATCACGGTGCGTGCTAGTCCCTTGGTAAAGGGATGCGCGAGGTTCTTATTTGTATTGATATAATCCCCGGCCTATTACTCGGAGCTCCTTAACTTCTGACGAGTCTTGATCTACGCTTAACATGTTTCTTTGGACTTAGCGTTATCGACTACTCTTCACCTTCGTGAGCACCGTTTGGTTATCACAATTTATGAGAATAGCGAGGTGGTTTTTCAACCCACGGGTAAAATCCATCAGCAGTTCTCTCGACCATTGACTTGAAGAAGTTGTTTCCGAGCCGTGAGCTCGCCTTCATTGTAGATTTCGTAAGTATTGTGCGCTTACAAGATCTCCAAGAGACAGCCCCGCCACCTAACGTGAATATGTATCCACTAGTGGCCTTTAACTCATCACCGATATCCGGTTTGAATCACTATATCCTTCAAGTACCCCCGGGTACCCCGAATAGTGAATTGCATAACTCATAGTACCTTTTAGGTAGCGCATTACTCGATCAATGCCTTTCCAATGATCTTCTCACGGATTAGAGGAGAATCTACTCAACTTGCTTACAAAGAAATGAGATGTCGGGCCGAGTTGCGCTTAGCTAAGTACATCGATGAGCCAATAATTTGAGAGTATCTCAATGTGTCCACTCTAGCTTCCTTTTCTTATTCTTTCGAAGTATTAAGCTAGGATCATAGGGTGTTGGAGAAGGTTTGCTATCCATGTAACCAAACCGGTTCAAAATCTTCTCCACATAATGGGATTTGCAAAAAGAGTAATCCCATCCTTACCCTTATTTAGCTTGATATTAAGGATCACATCCGCTTCTCCCAAATCTTTCATGTCAAAGTTTTGGGATAAGAATGATTTTACATCATTAATCTCATCGAGACTTGTCCCAAAGATTAGTATGTCGTCAACATACAAGCATAGGATTACTCCTTTGCCCCACCATAGCGGTAGTACACGCAAGTGTCGACTTCATTAACTACAAACCCAGCAGGAGGTTAAAGTCTTATCGAACTTCTCATGCCCTTTGCTTGGGTGCTTGCTTTAATCCATACAAGGATTTCAAAGCAACTCGCACACCTTGCCCTCTTGTCCTAGTGCTATAAATCCATCGGCCGATCCATGTATATTTCTTCCTCTAGCTCACCATTAAGGAAAGCTGTCTTTACATCCATCGATGGACAAGAAGACCATTGGAAGCGACCAAGGATAATAGCACTTTCGGATTGTAGTTAATCCGCAACGGTGAGTAGGTATCAAAGTAGTCTTAAGCCTTCCTTTTGTGTATAACCTTTAGCTACAAGCCTTGCCTTGTACTTTTCAATAGTACCATCCGGCCTAAGCTTTTTCTTAAATACCCATTTACGACCATTAACCGGTTTACAACCCATTTGGTTTATCCATTTACCTCCCATGTGCCATTTTGCAATTGATGGAGTCCATCTCGCCACGGATTTGCATCCTTCCAATACTCCTCGATCCGGTGATGCGTAAGCCGTCGTGCAATGGTGGTGGGAGTATCATCTATGAGATACACGGAAAAGTCATCACCAAAGGATTTTGCAACCCTTCGTCTCTTACTCCTCATAGGAGCTTCAATTACGTCATTCTCGTTATCGCCAGGAGGTTCTATTATTGGCTCAAGAGTGGGTGTGGGTTGGGAGCAATTTCATTAGGCGAACTTGGTAAATCATATGCAACTTTCATCGGGAATATATGCTCAAAGAAAGTAACATCCCTTGACTCTAAAAAGTGAATCAACCGCTATATCAGCGCTTCGATTTTACAACTAAGAACTTATATGCGGTCGTGGGTGGTATGCATATCCTAAAAATATGCAATCAACCGTCTTAGGCCCAAGCTTACGCTTCTTGTTAATAGGTACACTCGACCATGGCCAAACAGCCCCAAGTGCGCAAGTAATGGAGAGATGGTTTTCTTCCTTTCCATCCTTCGTGCGGAGTCACATCACTATTTTTAGTAGGAACTCTATTTAGAACATGACATCTTTGTTAACACGGCCTCCCCCCCACCATGCCTTAGCCATACTTAGGACGTTCCCAACATGGCATTCACCAAGTCTATTAGCGTCCCGGTTCTTTCTTTTCGGCAACCCCATTAGATTGAGGTGAATGTGGAGGTGTCCGTTCATGAATTATTCCATTCTCCGCACGAAAAAAGATCAAACTCATTTGAAAAATACTCCCCACCGCGATCGGACCTAACTCGTTTTTTTATTTTCTTTTCTAGTTGATTCTCGACCTCGACTTTATAAGTCTTAAAGCACTCAAACGCCTCATCTTTAGTTTTCGGTAGAAACACATAGCAATACTTAGTTGCATCATCATAATAAAGGTCATAAAGTATCTTTTTTCCTCCTTTTGTCAACACACCATTCATTTCACGGATATCGAATGTATGAGCTCTAATAATGTTGTGCGCCTCTCGTCTCTGACCTTGTGTGGCTTACGAGGTTGCTTTGCTTGCACACACGCTTGACATTTAGAGCCTTTGACATTAGGAAAATTCGAATTAAATTCATCTTGGATAAGCGAGTCATGCAACCAAAATTAGCGTGACACAAAGCGTGAATGCCATATATTAGCCACGTAATCGTTTGAATCACACACATGGTTCACGCGACTTTATTACGTAAATCGGAGAGTGAAAAGCGGAACAAGCCTCATTTGTCATAGCCTTTGCCAATGAATTGGCCATACCTCGAAATGACTACTTTATTAGACTCAAATACCGGCTTGAACCCATCTCGACACAAGAGGGATCCGCTAACGAGGTTCTTCTTTATTGAGGGCATCTGCTGAACGTTCTTGAGACATTTACGATCTTCCCGAAGTGAACTTGGATCGGCCAAACCAACACCAAGAACGAAGCATACGCGCAGCCGTTCCCCATCATGACGGATGAACCTCCGGTTTGCTGGTAAGATGAAAACATAGAGATATCAGTACAAAGCGTGAATATTGGCACTGTATCTATCCACCAATCATTAGATTGAAATACGAAAATACACTAGGTAAGGGATTACCGCACCCGGATCCGCTAGGATCACCAATAGTCACGTTGGCGGTTTTTACGCCCGGTGATTCTTCTTTCCCTTGCGGTTCTTGCACTTCTTGGCGATGTGCCCATTCTCACCGCAAAGCGAAGCACACAACTTCATCCATGTTCATCTTCTTCTTCTTGAACTGAGTAGTCCGATTAGGCTTTTGCTTGTTCTTGCCCGGCATCTTTTGCATCACATTGCCACCGGATCGTTCGGGAGCTTTTGGTGGAGCATCCTTTGCCCGAGCTTTCTCTTCAACCTCAAAGTGGCCAGCAGATCCTCAAGCGAAATTCTTTGTCTCTTATGTTTGGAGATGTGGTAAAATTCCTCCAAGATGGAGGTAATTTGGCAATGATGCCACCCGACCACAAACTTGTCGGGCAAAACATGTTCAAGCTGTTCGAGTTCCCTCACAATAAGTTGGAACTCATGAGCTGTTCCACGACGGGGCGGTTATCAACCATCTTGAAGTCGTGGTACTTTGCTCCATCACATACGGCTCGTGCCAGCGTCAGGGTCCCGTATTTGTGTCGAGGGCCTCCCGCAGTTCAGCGGCACTTTTTTGATGTTCATATAAACATCACCGCGGTGGTCGAGAGAACGCTAAGGGGCGCATCCGAAGCGAAAATCGTCGTAGCCGCCCGATAAACTCCTGCACCTCTTTCTCGGATCAGAGGTAGTGCGGGAGGGTTCGCGGCTTGACCCAAAGCACGCCCATACCCGAGAGCCACAAGCGTGCCCTCGTGCGCCATCTCTTAAAATTCACCCGGTGAACTTCTCCGGTTTCATTGCATCGGTATAACTCTTCATTGTGATTTGATTGCATTCTATTAGGTTTTTTAGTTGTTGGAAATAACAGACAAATCGGTGGCGCAATAATTAATTCCGACAATTAGAAAAGATCTACAACATGTATGAGAGATATATGATCCATCACTAGCACTACGAAACTAGATAAACGCGGTAATCTAGTGCTAGCAACAGCAACAAGAACAAGAGGGCGAACGAAGGGAGAGGATAGACATTCTTACGTTGGGGTTGTCGGCGCTAGGGCGCAAAGTAGACGGGCGGGGCCGGCGATGGAGACCGACGGAGAGGAAGAAGGCGTCCGCGGCGGTCGTGGCGGCGCTTCCCAAAAACCCTAATCGTCCCCTACCCCGTGCGCGGGGACCACGAGGAGGCGTGAGGCGGGAACTGCTCTCCGGCGGCGATGGCGCGCCCGGCGGACGGGATGGGGAAAGGCGGCCAAGCGGGGGCGATGGTGCTTGCGGAAGAGAATGATTTCTCACGGTGATGCGGGACGACGTCTCGCCCCTCTATTTATACACTAACGCAGCGGCTAATAAGGCAAGTAATTGCCGCGTCAATCCGACATTAAGGCAATAGAGCACCGTTAGGATTATTGCCATAATACGAGAATAATTGCTTTCCTAAATGGACCTTCCAAATAGGGACGGCGCAATTTTCTCCATGCATGCAAAAATTTCGAGTAGCAAAAGGAAGCCGCGCACCGCAAGCACGAGGGCGAAGAATGGCGGGGACCATTCACGGCGCATGTCGTGTGCCGCGCCTTTTCGCCGCGCCCGCCGGCGGCGGCGGCCTTGAGGCGTGTGTTCTTCTCTTTTCCTCTCATCAATTGCTTCAACAAGGTGAAAACCACTCTCCTATTTAAGTTGGCTTCACTCCTCCTAGTTGAGCAATGTGGGACTAAAGTCCCCCACCATATCATGCATGTGTGATGGGCCTTTGGGATTTATATTTGGGAATATTTGGGCCAAAAAGCCCAAATCTTCTAACAGAAATATGGTTCTATAGCTCTCTAGGGTGTTCATTCTGTCAATGCATGCAAGTGAAGGGCCGTTCCTACCGCGACCTCGAGCGCCGTGCCATTCTCTCCCATGTCCGGTACCAGTTGCTCAAAAATAAAATAAAAACTGATCGATCGAGCAGCGCCCGCCGACCACCGTCCTTTGGACACGATCCTTGCCCTTCCATGTCCCGATTTTTCGGCTGTGTTTAGAGCCTAGAATTTTGCATCAAAATTTCTTCGTTCCCATCACATCCTATCACATCGAAGCATTAAATGCATGAGAAAGACACACGTCGCGGGTATGAAATGTAGGTAAAAAAAATAAACTAATTGCACAGTTTAGATGTACGCGTTGCGAGACGCATTTTTTGAGCTGGAATTACGCCATGGTAGGATAATATTTCTACTAACAAACTAAGCGAAGCGTCTTATGGTGTGCGATGTGACGGTTTACAGTAATTTTGGCACCAAATTTTGGCATCTAAGGCCTTGTTTAGATGGCTAAAGTTTTAACTTTTTCCCACTTTCTCTCCATCACATCACATTAAATACATCAAAAGACGTATGTTTGGAGTATTAAATGTAGGTAAAAAAATAACTAATTACACAGTTTAGATGTACATTCTTGAGGCGATTCTTTTGAGCCTAGTTCTTCCATGGTAGGATAATATTTACCACTAACAAACTAAGCGTCTTCACGATTAATGCGATGTGACATCCGGTTCCAAATTTTAGCCATCTAAATAAGGCCTAATAAACAAATAAAAATCTATAATCAAGACGGCGTTCGTTCATCGATCAGACTGATGTATATAAAATACTGAGTACTACACGTACTCTATAGCAAGCATGCAGGACGGTGCGCCGCCGCCTTTACTGCCGGCGAGCACGGCGGCGCGGCGCGAGGACCACACACGAGCGATGGGAAGAGAATCGACGACGACGACGACTACTGCCGTAGCCCGGTAGCAGCGGCGCCGGGCCGGCGTACGAGTGCGCCCACCTCACCTATTACCAACTCCCAAACACGCATGTAATTCATCGCTGCTCTTCCCCGTGCGCGACCGCCGCGGCGGCGGCGGCGTGGACCAGTGCTGTGCTGCCTGCCTGCGTGGCCCACACTCCGCGACGTGGGCCGTTCATAGACTCTGTGCACCGTGTCCGTTCGGCATCGTGTCCCCGTCCGGCGGCCGGCCGGTTCTATACCCTCGTGGCCGGCCTTGTTTAGTCCCCGGCACCAGTACGGTTCGCCGCTGCCACTGTGCCACCGCGAGTAGACCACGAGAAAGGTGGTTAACGCAGACGGCGAAGCGTGCTTTATTTGCTTTTGTGTTGTTTGGGCCTTTAGGCCCTTTACTAATAATTAATAATTTGCTGGTTGGGCTCACGTTGACGAAGCCACATGCATGCCGACTAAGTTTTGCAGTAATCGTGGCTTTACTACGTTGCAGCATTGGAGTGAATAGTGTGAATACATGCTCCTACTCTAACAGTCTAACTACACACTTCCTAGCTACTCTACGATCCAGTGCATAGTACAAGACTACTCGGATCTCACTACTCGATCCATACAAACCTTCTGGGGTTATATTGGAGAGAAAACAACTGTTGCCACTTGACGTAAACAACCGGAATAATATGCATCCATATCTTCAAAACAAAAGTGTACTATGATTCTTGCCATTCACAGACTTTGATACCCTTGCCACTATGGCTGTTGGTGCTCGCAAATGATGACATAACATGCCTTCCTAATTGGTCGATCTAGTACTTCGTACGTAGTTGCACTTGCACTTATTGAGAGGCCAAAAATGCATCTTCAATTCGAATGGATCCAATGCAAGGTGGTTTTGCACTTCGTTTAGAAAAAAGAACATGACGCAAATAAATAACACATACAGATGATCTGCTTTGCACTAGCGTAGAGTATTCATGCAGGCATGCCGAGATGACATGTCCTTCAGGAAGCAGAACGTGCTCCAGGTGCTGCTCAATGGCGAATTCAACCCGGCGTGGTCTGGGTGATGGCATGTCGTGAGCTGCTCCTAAGCGATTGCCCAAGTCCCCACAATGGTGGGTCTAGCATTTCAGGAGGAACTTAGGGACTGCTGCTACGCGGGGTTCGCTCCATGGTAGTTGCGCGTGTGTCACTCTGCTAGTGCTGATGGTTATGTAATCTTCTTCGTGATTGTCGGAGATTCGGTACTCATGCGAGTACCGTCTCTCTCTTTATTATCTTAAAACTCTATTCTGCCTAATGAAAAATGCGCTTAGGCATTATCACGAAAAAGTAGAGTGTTCTTTTTGTATGCGGCTAAAAAGATAGCACAGAAAAAAAGCCCGGCCGACCTAAAACAGCTTGATGATTCCATTAGAATCAAATGATACGTTCAAATCCGTTACCTAGCCTTAGTTAGGTCAACAGTAATACATGGACCACTAGTGATACTGCACCAAATCTTCATTATTTTTCTTAGTATAGTTTGGACCAGATTATATCATAGTATATATTGTTAGATGCCTACTTATCAAAAAGTTGACACCACATGTGAGCATCTCTAAAGCTTTCTGGTCTGCTACATACTATATAGCCGGTAGGTATCTACATGCTTGCAAGTTTATCCAAAAGCCTTTAGCAATAACTCAGAGACCGCATAGTTTACCCACTTCATGTCATCATCTTTTTCTTAGTACACCCTACACACGTACCCATACTCACTTCTACATCATGTCGTCATCTATTAGAGAACCTCTTCAACAATCCAACTCTACACCACCTTAAGATGGGCAATGTTTTTTTACCGACCGGGAGGAGGTTACGCCCGGTGGCGGTTTGGATTACGGACGGTTACCGGTAATCCCGCCGTTACCGGCGGTTAGGAAATGAATTCAAATTCTCAGTTCATCGGTAAGTTACCGGTTTACCCGGCGGTTTTGATTTTTACCGCCCGGTTTGGGCGGTAAAAATTAAAAACCGCTTCGGTAGTTTTGTTTTTTTAAATTTTTTTGAAGGAATTTTTGATAGTTGGTTTTGACATTTTGATGTAAAGGGGCACACAATGCGGAAATAAATATCATAAGTCAATACGGATACAATAACCAAATGTGATGGGAACACCCCATAGTCGCATACCGCATGATCGGGCATACAAATAATCAACGGCGCTACGACATATTCGGGGAACCCCCATATCGCACGACTCCTCATACTCGGCGGTAGACATAATAGAGATACCCCTCGCTTTGCCTGGCGAGGCTAGCCTTGTAATCTTGCCAAGTCAACCCCGACCATACTGCTTTGTTGTCTCCCATTCTTCAACCAACCGATTGTAAAAATCGGGTCTTGCCATTCAAACACCCATCTAGTCATAGGGTGGGCGGTGGCGTCGGGAATGGGATAGTTGTAAGAAGCCTGCGAGGTGTCGCTGCACGAGGATGAGGAGTCTTGTGGAGTGCCGTAGTCCGCCCATTTGAACCGTACATCCTCTGCGCGATTCCGGTTGGCCATGGTTCAGACCAGAAAAGTTGTGCAACCATGTTGAAATTCTCTTGCAGTCGGCTATCATACCTGCATGATCGGGCCGCTCACCAATGTCCTTCAACATCAAGTTGATGGTGTGTGCAAGACAAGGTGTCCAAGCAATGTGAGCCCACTCATTCTTCAACGCCTTGCAAGCTTTCTTGTAGTTCGAGCCGTTGTCCGTGACCACATGGACAATATCTTTGAGGGGCCAATCTCAATCACCACTGTCGAATCTCTGCAAAAATGCACAACATTTATTATTTATATACATATATGTAAACTAAAAGAACAAAATGACAACTATGTTTACGAGGTCCACTTACTGGCGTTCAAGAACTTAGCATCTTGACTTTTTCAGTTGCATCAATTGACTTGTGAAACCATGTGATCCCATTGCAATAAATCAAGAAGTTGATCACACTCATTCTAGTTGGGCCGGTCAAGAATCACACATCAAAGTGACGCCATAGGTGGGCGGTCCTTACGAAAGTGGAGGTACTTATCCTTCAAGTCTTTGACATTCTCATCTAAGTACTTGCCATCGATCTCCTTTCCGATTGGGTGACGTGACGCCTTCAAAAACAATAAGGTAATAATAAGAACACGCGAAAAATAAAGAGAACACCTCAAGCCATCAATCTCCAAGTATAGGTACTTACCCCACTTACGTGTCTCTCGGATGGCACCAATAAAGTACGGATTGTCGGCATGACTACCAGGTTGTCCTACATTATGGAAAAACTTGGACCAAGCTTTACCAATAGCATGCTGGCTTGTTTGCCCCTACAGCGTCCGGGACCCTGTATCAATCCTTGGTTGGGTCATTCCCTGCTAGCACCGCACCCGCGCGGGTAGTCCTCCACCACTACAGGCGTCTCCCACGGTAGAAGTAGATCTCCCCGCGTGAACATCCTTTGAAATGGATTGCCACGTGCACCACCACCGCCACCTGCACCACTACCCCCTCCACGTTCATAATGTCCCCCTGTTTTGCTCAACCCTCTGCTGGTACTCATATTCAAGTCTCGACCGCTCGGTTAGCCGGCGCGATCGAGCCTCAAGTCATCTCGCCCATGGGAGTGTTACCCTCTGTGCGGCACGTTCACGTGCGGTGCATCCAGTCTGTCATCGACTCTTCTTGGATCCGTCAAGTTGTCGCGGAAGTAGTCGCGCACCTCCGTTGGCACATGGTTGCAATGCACCACCTCGGACCCGCGGCCAGCCAAGTGCTGCTTCAACCTTGTGCAGCCCACCGCCGGATTTTTTTCGGCGTGGCGATGGTGCACCTCAACACGGAGAAAGGTTTTTCACCGTGCTCCCCGGACGGGTCTCTCGGTCTCCCACTCCCGAACATTGTGTACCGCATAAAAAATCCGGACAACACAAAGTCACGAATAATATATATATTTACAATATATACGTATAATATATATATATACAATATATGTACACAATAGAAACCAACAATGTATTCCTACAATATACATCCTACCACAAATCCTACATCAAATCATAAATCCTAATGGAAAAAGTTGCCTAAACTAACCTAAATATTTCCTAAATCTATGAACCCTAACTCAAAAACTAACCTAACCTAAATATTTTCTAAATCCTAACACAAATCCTGCCTAAATCTATGAATCCAACCACAAAAACTAACCTAAATCCCAATCCTACCACATAAATCAACCTAAATCAAAAAAAAAAAAAAAAAAAAAAAAAACTCACCTCGGTCGGTAAATCGGCGCCCGGTCGGTAAACCGGCGAATCCGCTCGATAAACCGCTCGGCGCTAGCTTTCGGCTCGATAAGCCGCTCCTACCGGCGGAAAACCGCTCCTCCCGGCGATAAAACGGCGGCGCGGGCGGGCGGCGGCAGCGGGCGGGCCGCCGCTTGTTTTCGGGAGCGGATAAGCCACGGAGTTCGCGTTTGCCCCCGGTGACTCGCGTGCCTTATCCGCTCTCGGGGAGGCCAATGGGCCTGATGGGCCTTGAGCGGGCCGGCCCGCGCGCGCTTTTTTTCAAACTTCAATTCAAATTGTTTTATACCAAACGAACTCAAATTTGAAAAAGTATTGCACCATTGGCTTCTATAAATCGCAAACTATTTTACAGTATTTTTTCCACGATTTTTTCAACTTTTAGAATTTGAATTTCAAATTTTTTACCGGCGGACGGTAAGTCCGTAACCCATGGTTTACCGCGGGAAACCGCCGATAAAAACCCCTGAAGATGGGCCCTAAATACTTATTTCCCATCTACGTTCATCTCTCTTGATCGAAGAGCCCATAGAGGGCCCAAATCTATCGCTCATGCATTCCCATCATCACCACGCTCGCTCACTTGTTTGCTGTGTGTAATGACCCGGGTCAATAACACCGTAGGTCGTATCACTATTAGATGACGTTTTGAAAAAAGGTGTGGGTCAAATATTGAGAATATAAATTATCAATATTTTTTAAGTCATTGAGTTTAGAAATGTGAAAATCATATCAATAGATTTGTTTTGAAAAATAATTTCATAAAAGTATACATATATAACTTTCTAATAAATATTTTTTAAAAAAAAAAGTTAAAGTTGTGCTTTGGAGACCGTATCATTTGTCCTAAACGTCTTCTAGTAGTGATACGGAGGGAGTAAATAATAACGCTGGCCTCTGATTTATTAATCCTCAGATAGGAGTACATGATTTGGGCCTATGATTTATTACTCCACAGAGATACTCATCAGATACTACATAATAAGAGCAAGTATTATAATACAGCCAACAAGCCGGCTGTATGGGGACCTTACTGACCTTCTTACTGCCCCACCCGTACAATAGTTAGTTCTTCACAGTTAACATATGGCCTACTTGTCTCTCTCATAGATAGTCTTGGTTCTTGTGCCCAAGCCGGCTGTAAGCTTACAGCCCGCTTCTCCTCTCCCTCCTCCCTTCTCTCCTCCACCTCAGCATTTAGCCGGCTTACAACCCCTTATAATACTTGCTCTAACCCTGCTTAATTACAATCCATAAGCTAGATACATGGCCGTCCGTTGATCGATCGACAGCAAGCAAGGTATGTAAGGGAAGAAGTATATACTCCAGTGGGTACAACACTGCACCTTGTATGGTCGAGCGACGATCGAGTCTGTTCATCGATCAGTGCCAAGAGATGAGAGAACATGCGTGACCGACGTCTGAATGACGAGACGCGTGCATATATTCCTATTCCTACACGTGCCTGTAGTAATTCCAAGCCACAGCTAGGCATGCCAACGACAAGCAAGCGAGGAGGTGACCCAACAGGACAACAAGCCCCCAACAAACACAACCGATCGAGCCATTGGCCAAATGGCCATCATATCGGCGAGTTGGAACCTGACCGCCGGCAGCGTATGCAGGTTGCAGTCTGGCTGCTTGCACTTCCAGAATGAACCTGTTCCCAGGTTCACCACTGGAGGTCATAGCTCGATCATAGTCAGATCATCAGATCACAATAACACTAGCTAGTGTTCAGATTCAGTGTGTAGCTGGGGACCATGAAGGCATCAGTGCCAATAGTGGGTGGTGTGTAACCATACACCATACTCCCTCCGTCCCAAAATAAACGACGTTTTGGGTTTTTCGTGCCACAAGTTTGACTCGATTTGTAAAAAATACGTAGAAGATTTAAATCTCTAAATAAATTTGTTAAAAAACTAGATCAAAAGATCTTTTCAATGATACTAATTATGTAATATAAATATTAACCCTAGTTTAGTATATAATTGCCGCATATGTTTCTCGGGAAGCGAAAACGTCGTTTATTTTGAGACGGAGGGAGTATACCATAAGGCATCAGTGTCTATCACGAGGGGAGACAATACAGAGACAGCAAGCTCCACAATTCGTTGCACAATATGATCCTGATGTCCATTTCCCATTTCATCACCTGTCATCGGATTCACGAGACAGTACCAGTGCTGCACTGTGATCGTATCCGGCCGGATCGACACACCCCTACATATCTTTCAGAAAACACACGTACGCACTGCCTTATGTTATTTGTGTATACTTTTTTTTTCGAAAGCGTACCATTGGTACGTATTATATTAAGAGAAGTTAGAGTTTTTACACGTCGCATGCCTTAGCCAAAAGGATTGGCCGGAGCGCACGAAAAACACACAGACAAGGATCACTGACTTTAACAGTGGCGCGATACAGATGTACTAGAAATAAAACTAGTGCGCGACGAAGGTGGCTGAAGGGCGTGTCCGCGGCTACGGCTCCAGAAGCGGATCTCCCACTGGTGCCGCCAGCGCACCAGCCCGCAGCATGGGGAAGATCTCGCGCAGCCGCTGTGGTTTGCCGGCCGAACCGGCGTTGCCGAAGTGCATCCGAAACTTGCTCTTTAGCTCGGGGACTGGAGTGCATGACGCCTTGTCGACTGGGCGTCCCTCAAGCTTGCTGAGCAGCACCAACAGCGCCGACCGCTCTGGATCTGGATCACGCTTCTCAAGCTTCCCCGCCACCCGGGCACGCCGTGCGGCCCACTCATCATGAGTGATCTTGGACGTGCGGAGGGTGGGCTGGCCGCAGAGGATGGGCTCGTCGAGCGGGAGGGTGAGCGATTATTTGTGTATACTTGTCATGATATACTTGAGCTCTGGTTAATTAGCTATACCCGATTGGCTGCCTACTAGTTTAGCATCTCCTTAATTACTGTACTAATCACTCGCTCCGTCCTGAAATTAAGGGCGTCCATGTTTGGTGGATTCATTATTCTCTACCTCTGTTTCTTGATTCTTGTGGAGTGATTCTATTTTATACTAAGGGGTCGGAGGAGCATGGCGTTGAGAGCACGTGAAATGCATGAATTTTTTGGTGATACTAGTGGGGATTGAACAGGGCTGACTCCTCACGGTGTAGATGAAGAAGTAGTTCTTGTCTGCTCATCATCAAAATTAATGTGCATTTTGGCTGTGAATGAGTGACGGGTATTGTAGTGGAGATTGAACAGGGCTGACTCCTCACAGTGTAGATGAAGAATTTGCTCCATGGAGTTGTACCCAAAACTCCCCCTACCTAAATCGTCCACTAGGTGGACAAAAGTAATTAAAAAACACATCCAAACCACATAATGCATGGATGTTGGAAGGGAGATACGGATATTGATTTTGATGTGTGAAAACACATAGTGCAAGCTTGTCAAAGTTATAGATATATATCAAACACACTTAATTAGCTTGGAGGTGCAGTGCGAAGGAGAAAACACTATGAATGGAATGGATAAGCATAAAGAAAATTGATAGCTGAGTTTTTTAGTAAGGCAACAAGAGCTTTGCCAGATTATTGGGCACTCCCCAACACACCCATCCATAAGACGGCTTTGGAAGTGTTTCGATCTGCCAACCTAAACACAAAGTATTTGCTTGGCTTCTTATCAATGACAGGCTGAGCTCTAGAAATATTCTCAGAAGGAAGCATATGGTCCTTCCCAGCTATAATTGTGTTGCCAACGCAGAGGAAACAGTGGAGCACCTCTTCTATCAATGTCTCTTTGCTCAACAGTGTTGGAGTCTCGGTAACCTTGAGGCCACGAGAATTCAGCTGCAATCGCAGTTCTTCATTTTTTTTTTTAGAAAAAGGAATTTGTATTCCAGCCTCTCGCAAGAGGTTTGCACATAACCAATTTTTATTACAGTTTCAAACTCAAAGCTCATTAAAAAAACAAAACCAAGCAAGCGGCGCCTATCTAAGCACTAATTCTTTTAAAAAACAGTCACCCATGCTTGGCGAAGATCTCCATGGCTAAAGTTTCCAAAACTTGACATGCCCACTTTAAACGTGATCTGTTGCTCTCCTTTTTGCAGAATGTTCCACAAAGCGAGTCCAATAAGTTGCCCTGAAAATAACCACGCAAATAAGAGTATAATCTTCTTTTGTCAAAAGTCACATCATTTCTACAAAGCCAAATAGACCATAAAATTGCACTTGTTCCGACACAAATTAAAGAACGCATATGCGGTCTGTTTTTTGTTGAAACCACACTCCATATAGATCTTTTACATGTGTAGAGGTTGAAAACCAAAAGCTATAGTAAAAACTCTCCGAGACAAATCTCGCCACATGACACTCAAAAAGATGTGTTGGATGGTTTCCTTGTTGTCACAAAAACAACATCGATCATCTCCTTTCCAACGTCTTCTTAATAGGTTGTCTTTTTGTTAAAATTACCCCTTTTAGTACGAACCAGATGAAAATCTTGATCTAAGGGGTATTTTTAACTTCCATATTGATTTGTTTAGAGGCAAGGCAAGTTGGTTCACAAGATGCTTATACATTGACTGTGAAAGATCCTCATTTTGAAAGGCTCCACTTAATAGAATCTTGTTGGCCATCCAATCGCACAAATGCAATCCTCATAACTCATTCCATTTAAGTAGATTTTGCCCAACTAAAGCTCTTCTAAAAGAGATATTAAGGGGTACAGAACTGACAACACTAGCTACTGAAATATGTTTCTTTCTACAAATGTTGAATAAGGATGAGTATTGTTCTTTGAGAGTAGAGTTTCCCAACCATCTATCCTCCCAAAACCTAATCACAGTTCTTCATGGAGCGCTCATCCTAATGTGTTGGACCATCTGGAATACTCGCAATGCAATGATCTTTGAAGGTGTTCAGCTCTCTCTCCAAGATTGCAGGAGAGTTTTTTTTTTTTTAAAGAGTTAAACCTTCTGACGATAAGAGTAAAGGCCAGTTCAGCTTCAATCTTTGAACAATGGATCCAAGCACTTCAGATCTAAGCAGAATTTTTCTTTCATTTTCTTTGTTTCTCAATTTTCCCTGCTTCTCTCCTTTGTAACGGTACTTTTCTTATGGTTTTAATAAAGTTTGTCCTGTAGGGGCCTCGGCCCCTCCAGTTTCCTCAAAAAAAAAAAAAAAAAAAATGTTTTGTCAGATTTTTATTAGACGATAGAAAAAAAATGGAATTACAAAAGAATTACAAGAGGGAAACTGTCTACTAAGCGATACTCTAACTCGGCTCCATAACGTGTTCTCCTTACCCAGCGACTGAAAACTAAGAGAGCTCCTCTGAAGCAGAATACACAGCACTGATCAAGACCTGACCAAGGAACACAGTTATAGCTGGAGTGAATAATGATTAAATAACGTATACATGATTAAATATACAAAAGAGCACAAGTAATTTTGAGATTATCTGTAAGCCCCGCAGTGCAAAACACCTTTCCAATAATGATGCCATTCAGGTTGCATTGATGTTCATCCTTGCCTCGAATCCTCGATGCAAAACACCTTTCCAATAATGTTTACCTGCGATCGATGTAAGTCATTCAGGACATTGAAAGACAGTCTCCAACTTCTTTCCAAGGATCTGCACTGGAGGTCGGTTTGGCACAGCTCAACTTTACTAGTGAAGTTATTTTTTTAGAAAACAAATTCATGAGTAACTCTCTAGATGAAGCTAAGCTGTTTTGAAAAGAATGTTGGGTAAAAATAGTTTCCCTAACAACTTTATGCATGGATATGAGAGAAAATTGAATGAGAGCTAAGATAAGCTACTATTTTCAGCTCTCTACCACTTCATCCCCCTGTGAGAGGGAGAAGAAAAACAGCTTCATGGGTGAAGCTGTTTTCAGTAAATAGGTGTTTGGCAAGAAAAACAGCTCACAACAAGAGCTGTACCAAACAGGCCTTGAATCTACTAATCCGAGCTGAAATGATTATTGGTGTTGTTGAAAGAGATACAACAAAAACACTAGCTAGGCTTGTCGATCTGAACCTGAATGGACGACAGGTGTAATGAAAGAAATGGGGAGAGCACTGGTATGTATGAGGATAGACCATGGGATGACTGAAACGAAAAGCAGAAATGTAATCTCCCTCCCACGATCGACAACAACCGGCTTTGCTTTCCTGCTGACAGTCACAGCTCCGCACTCCATGCTTGATTGTCAGGACGAACGTACGTATTAGGAGTTGCGGTCGATAAATCTTTCAGGCACACTTTGCTTATTGTACACGTGGTTGTTGTATACTATGGTCTAGTACATGTACTCTCTCCGCCCCAAAAAACTGCCGTTTCATTTTCCAAGAAATAACCGATATATATTTAAAAATATTTATATTTATATTTCGTACGGAAAGATCTTTGAGTCTAGTTTTTTTAATAAATTTATTTAGAAATATAAGCATTGACGTATTTTATATAGATCGAGTTAAAGTTGCGGCATGAAAAAACCCAAAACGACATTTAATTTGGGGACGGATGGAGTATACTATTACTACAGTATTAATTTCTTTGGAAGTGGATGGTTTTTGGGTGCTTACTATTAGATTAGAGCTGGGACAGATTGGTTAGCTGGCTTCATACTGATAATCGAAATAAGTTCTGTCATCTCATCATTCGCAATCCTCAGTGTTTTTAAGCAGAAACTCAACCCTCAGCTAACCGAACTAACTGAGGTAACCGACGCTTTACAAACAAGCCCAATGAGAAAATAGCCCAGCCCAATAATAATTAGAAATGGCGAGCCTAATAACAGTCAGTCAATAGTACCCGTAGATGGTGTGTGGGCCGGGAAAAATCTCGTGGGCCTGAAGAGTCAGCGGGTGGGCTTGGATATATTGCCTGATATTTATTTATTTATTTTATTTATTATTTATATATATGTTTTGTTTGGACTCTACTAGATTGTATCTTCTTCTGCATCAATCAAAAGCAATAGATTCTTGCTGATAAAATGTCTCTGTCCCATTCGTCCCATATAGAAAACCAAATATAATATATAAATAAATAAATGAGATGGACGTCATTATCAGCGTGTAAACAAATACTAAAAATTCAATCCTCTCCGGCTGCTAGCTCGCTGCCCATATCAGCAGCAACCAGCTCTGAAAGAAATGGCCATCGCTCCACCATCAGTGCACTAAATGGGACGACGTTGCCATACGAAAAAAGGCCTGACGCTGAACTTTAATTTCTTCCAAGTTCCAGTCCAAATCGTATCAAGCACATCATGATGCCATCATGTGCTGGGATCTGCCTGCGTGCGTGCTTCGAATCCAAGCAAAACTCCTACGTCGCCTTCGCCACTTGCAATTGCAGTAGCGTATGTATTTTGTATTGCTGGTGGTTACAGGTTATATATGAAGCTGACACTCGTCTGAAAGCCTCTGAACTTTTTGTTTACTTCTTTTTTGAAGCTAACAACCGTCTGAAAGCCTCACAAAGATCTGCATGCTGCTTTTCCACTCTCTTTTCAGTGTCGTATCTAACAACCGTCTATTACTCGTATATATTTAATTAATTAATCTACTAGTCACAATCAGAACAGAGTAAATATCAAGGGAGAGGTAGATATGATCATATCTACCTACCAAGTGGGCTTTAGAACACAGTAGCTTGCGGTTGAACTTGAGTCATGAGACTATTTTAAGACCATGCTCCGTGCCTGCTCTTTTTAGGCCACGTTTAGATGGCTAAATTTTAGCAAAAGTAACTGTTAGAACTCCTGTAGCACTTTCGTTTGTTTGTGGTAAATATTATCCAACCGTGGGGTAACTAGGCTCAAAAGATTCGTCTCGTGATGTACAACAGAACTGTGTAATTAGTTATTTTTTTTACCTACATTTACTGCTCCAAACATATGTCTTTTGGTGTATTTAATGTGATGTGATGGAGAGAGAGTTGAAAAAGTTGCAACTTTTGGGCTAAAATTTAGCCATCTAAACGAGGCCTTAAGTCAGTTTTTAGTGGGAGTTTCATCATAGCTTTATTTGTATTTAATGAGTTGTCATGTAGGCATTTTGGATAATGTGATGCCGTATTTAAGATGAGAGAAAAGAAACTAGTTTCATGGGAATGAAACTTTCTTGCCACGAATGCTAACTATCTATGAGCCATGAAATTTAATGCGTACGAAACTATAGAATAAAACTCTCCAATGAGAGTGAGGGTTTCGTAGAGTTGTGTTGTGTGTTGTGTCGACGTCCCAATCCGACCTGGCGTTGTGGATGGAGGCTCGTGTTGATGACCCAATCCAACCGACCGGAGCGTCATGTTTATTTTCTCCCATCCAAGTTGTTGTTAGTTGTGTTGAGTAGCTTTAGTTGGGTCATTTCGACCAAGTTGAGTGGCTGGTTGTGGTGGAGTTGTATCAAGTGGTGTACGATGAGCGTGGCTCTCCTCGGTTGTATGGTTTTAGCCTAGTTTCCATCCAAAAAACTTGGCGGGGCGTTTGCCTTCTTTATCTTTATTCGTCTAATAGAAATCACGGTAAAGCTTTTGCAGTCCCTTCGAGAAAAAAGAGTGAGGGTTTCATGACGTGGGCGTTTTGAAAACAATGTTATGAAACTCTTCACTCAAACTGGCCTTAGAAAACCGAGCATCCCTTGGAATTGAGAGAGAGGTGGTTGTACTACTCTCTCCACTAAAGATCAAACTCTAAAAACTATATTCCCTCGGTGTAGAAAAACAAAGCCATTTAGAACAGTTGACCTTGGTCTCCAAAGCACAAATTTGATTTTTTTTTTTCTATAAAAATATTTATTAAAAAGTTATATATATTTTTTTAAGAAAGTCATTTTTAAAACAAATTTATTGATGTTATTTTCATATTTTAGAAAATTTTTCATATTTCCAATTTCTAAACTGAACGACTTAAAAGTTACTGAAAAGTTACATAATGTATATTTTGTGAAAATAATTTTCAAGACAAAATAATTTGTGTGTATATATATACTGAAGGTTTAGAAACGAAGTTATGCTTTCTAATCTAAGGCATTTAATAAGGAAGGAAGAAAAACTGACGACACATGCATGAACCATTCTTTCTTGACAAGTTGCGGTCGGACGACGACGTACCCATCTTCCAAGTGATGACTGATGAGCATGCATATATACTGTGGAAGTTTGATATCCATGGATGTCCAATGAATAGTCTCTAGCTTAAAAAAATGAACTAGCAAGAGGTGGTTCCCTACAAAGATTTGAATTTCTAGTTCATTTGTCAAAATCCATAGATATCCAAATTAGATAAGCCTTCCACCTTGATATATACTTGACATCACGTACATATGCATAACCATACGCATCCTCGATGGTTCGATCGATCTCCTTTTCAAACAGCCAGGACCTAGCTCGATTTGAAGTAGAGCCGCAGTCGATCTCTGCCAAATGACAATAATTTAATTAACAAAGATACTGTATTTAATCGTTACACGCAGCACCCTGTTGCTTCTTCGATCTGCTTCTGGCTGCCTGTACCGTTCGTACGTACGTGCGCCCACGTCGTGGCCTAGTGGACCGGCGGCGACGGCTCGCCGGCACACGGCTCCCCCGGCCGTGCAGAGAGCCGCCGCCGCCGGCGCGCCCGGGCGCCTGTTTGTGCACGCAGACGCAGTTGAAAATCGCTGGAGAGAGCGACGCGCCAACAACGCCTGATTACAGCAGTAGTAGGTTCGTGGCACGATCACCCACCGAGACAGAAAGAGAGAGATCGAGAGAGGTGCGTGTGCGTGTGCGTAACGATCGATCGGTTGCACATCGCTTCAAAGCCTTCTTTTGAAAGGGCACGGTTCTATATCTTTTTCATGTACCTAAAAATTTCTTTCATACTTGTTCTCAAAAGTTCTAAGAATTACCATCGGTATAACGCAAACAGTTTTTTTTTTTTTTTTTTTTGCACGCGGTCAAAATGGATTCTCATCAACGATGGGTTTTTAACCGCTGCTATACATCATCGATTGTAAAAATGAGGTATTTATAGAGACAGTCAAAATCAAAATCGGTTCACAATGACAGTTTTCTATAGTGGTTTGGATACAGCGTAATAATTGGAGAATCTTCGAAGGTTCGACACGAGAAGGCCACTCCAAGTGCGTGCTAGGCCTAATCAAAGAAGAGATAGAGTTCATAACAAGAGCTACTGGGAGTCCAGTAAGCTCAATCCTAGCTATATAGCCTACAAGCTAGGATGGTTTCTATGTGCATTAATTAAGATGTTAACTAGAATTTTCTTAGGACAAACTTGCTCCATCCGTTTCAAACTATAAGTCATTTTGATTTTTTGGTAAATCCATTTTGCCATATATCTCAATAAAACAGTATGTCGGATGAAACGGAGGACGGAGGGAGGAAGTACATTATATAGAAGCGAGGGCGAGGAAATAGTAATGTTTTTTTTTTTTTTTTTGTGGGGGAGGGAAGAAGTTTGACGTGACAGTTTCTCCCGCCCTCCATGCAAACGCGAATGCCAAACCACCGATTGTTAATAATACTATACAAGGGCATATGAATAAAATGTACTTGCGCGCATCTGTGGCCAAGAGTTGAGAGCGAGCGGTCGAGAAATAAAATGTTTGGATAGAAGGTGATGGACGTGTCAAACTTGACCGTGCTAATGGTTGACGATTGCAATTAATAATTAATTCTAGACTAGAAGCAGCGAGACCCACTTGTGTGTCAATTAATATAAGGATCCATACCACCTCAAGCAAAAAGATACACACTACTGTACTCCTATATACTTCCTCCTTTACTTTGAAAGTGTGGTTTTAGACTTTTCAGATTTCTTGTTTGCACGTCTTATTCAAGAAAATTATATAAATATAATTTATTTTGTTATGAATAATTTTATTGTTAAACATACTTTAATGATGATTTATTTATTTTATTATATACTTAAAATTTTTGAATAAGGCAGTGATTAAATACAAAGTTTGAAAAAGCTAAAAGCGACACTTTCAAATGGACAGAGAGGAGTCGAGAACAGTTGGCAGTCCAGTAAGTTGCAACAGTTGGAATAGGCCGGGGTTGCTACAAAAAAAAAAAAATTTATAACATCTGGGGATGATACAATGATGAATGAAGGAAATTAAGTAGGTTTAATCTGCTTTATTACCTCCTTAATTAGTTATTATGCAATGCAATGCTCCTAACACAAAAGATTGGATAAAAGTACTTATTCTAGTACTACTGGCCTGGCCACAAAACGACGGTCCAGCAGTCAGATGGCCGGATCAATTTGGTCGCTGAAACGAAACGGTCATTCATCTGAAGATTCTTGGCTGCGCCCCTTGCCACAGCACATCTGGAACGGCATCGCTGGTACCCTGTTATATATTAGCAACAGCTACCTCCTGCTCCGTGACCACGTACACGGTTTGGTCGCTGATTCTTTCTGCATCTTGTTGTTCGCTGGTGACCGTGCGCGGAATCGATCACAGGATCGATCCAATGATGTAACATCTATCCTGCCAGTCAGATCAATATTATACTGGCTTTGTACGACGTCAACAAGCAATGAACAAGATGATGGAATGGATAAGCCTCACACGAACGGTCCAACGTCGTGATAACGTAACAACGTGAGTTACGTGACCACCCTCTCAGCGATTCCAGTTCACCTATCCATCAGCTGCGCCCTCTCCGCCTGGGCATTGAGGAGATCGACAAGCGGAGGTGCGCCTTCCGTGGGCGGGCTCGAGTCCACCGGCGGTGGCAAATGCATGGTCGCATGGCCCACCATCTGCTCTTCGAGGGACCTGGGAGTCTTGGGCCTGCCGGACCTGCGGCTCTAGGGCTTCGCACCACGCCTGCGTTGGGAGTGGCAACGTCGGGCCGATCCGGACGTGCCCTGGCGAAGCTTCCTTCCCGCACGGAGCGTATGTTTTAGGCCGGTCACGGTGCGATTGGGGGATGATCACCACGCCCTCTTCTGGACAGACAGCTGGCTGCCGGAGGGCGCCATCTGCACTTTCGCACCCAACCTGTTCCGGGCGGTGAAACGGGCGGTACGCCGCCGCACCGATCATTGAGTCATTGCCGGACCTACGGTGGGTGATGGACATTGGCGGTCCACATACAGCGGCAGTCATGGACAAAGCATGGCCCTCTCCAGAGGCTACTCGAAACAACCTGCAGGAAGAACGCCTGGCCGTCTCGTTTAGCGCTGTACGTCAAATGGTCAGTACTCGGCGCCTCCGCTTACGTGGCGTTCTTCTGCGGTCGAGCGTTGGCGGCGGGCGGAGGTTTGGGAGCCTCGGCTCCGTAATGTGAAGTTCTTGCTTTGGCTGGCTGCATGGGCGCCCATTTGGGTGGCTGGCGGGCGGCGGCGGGGTTTGGAGCCTCAGCTCCGCCCAAGGTGAAGTTCTTCGCTTTGGTGGCGCTGCATGGGCGCCCACGGGCCGGTGGACCGGCACGATTTACAGCGGCGCCACGCATCCTATGCGGACAGGACGACGAGACCATTGACCATGTGCTGACTTCCTGCGTCTACGCCCGTCAGGTGTGGCACTCACTCCTCTCGCGAGGTCGGGACTGGACCACCTTTGCCCCACGACGGACTCAGGATGGTAGGCCGGGTGGCTGTGGTCGCGCCCTTGCGCCCCGGGACTACTGACGGGGTTTTGACTCTCTACTGCTAGTCAGATCCTGGGTCATCTGGAAGGAGAGAAACAGGCGTACCTTTAACACTGTTGGCAACGGCAAACTGGACAGAAGACCTTGTCGTGGCTCTTCGGGACGAGGCCGACGCATGGGTCACAGCGGGCTACCATAGAGTGGGCTCGGTCATGTCGGCGCTCGCTTAGTGCAGTTCTTACCCCCACCCTTAGTCACACAATGGGTGCTTTAGCAGAACGACCCCCTAAGGACCACCGTTTAAGCCGGTGATTCGTTAACCCAGTACGCCCCTAGGGCGTGTAAACAATGTCACTTCTCTTAATAAAATACAAGCACATGCCTGCGTTCCAAAAAAAAAAAAAAAAAAAAAAAAAAAAAAAAAAAAAAACCCTAAGAAGCGTGACATGTCAAACGCTAGCTCGATCATGTGAGGAACCAAACAACCATGTTGGCCCCAAAGCCAAAGACACAGGCCGCCGGTCGATCGAAACCTTGAAAGAGCCTACAGACAGACGGACCTGCACGCTAATTGATCGACTAGCTAGCAATCCACACGCGCTGCAGTGATGATGACCAGCGAGCGAATCAAACTTGTCCATTAGCGCGAGCTGATGAACCGCTCATTAATGGCGGTGGCGAGACTAATTAAGCACACGTTCTACTGCTGCGCGTCAACAATGTAACATAACACACGCACATGCCTAATCCGAAGAGGCATGTGCGTTCTACCTCCTCTGTAACACCTAGGATCGGAGGCTCTTCCTCTTCGGATTAGGCACACGTTCTTGCATTGCCTAATCCGAAGAGACTAATTAAGCACACGTTCTACTGCTGCAAGTCTAGATGCTAGGAAGATTTTTATGTTCATTAATCAAGATATCAACTAAAATTTTCTTAAGTCAAACTTTTAAGTCAGACTAAATCTATACTATAAAAGAGCATCAAGATTTATTCAAATCAAATTACTATATCATTAGGTACACCATAAAATATATTTTTATAATATACTTATTTATTGTTGTAAATATTTGCGCTCTTTTTTACAAACTGAGACAAACATACAAAAAAAAAAAAAACTACTTAATAATAACTCTAAGAGTGTATTCGGTGGGTGGCGACGAATATTTCAATTTTTCACTAGAATTACCACCAAACGCCAGAAAAAAGACCACTTGGAACTGATTCTCAGACCAATATTTCAAATTTTCACTAGGATTTGCCAGACGTGCGCATAATTTGCATGAACAATGAGGTGTGTGATTAGGTATACCTTTTTTAGGTAACACTATAACATGCATTGCCACATAGATCATGGTATTATGTTTTTTTTCGGTTGCAATACACGGGCATTTAACTAATAATAACAAATATAAAAATGCCAGAAGTCGAACTTGCATTTTTGGCCACTAAGAGGTGAGAGCGGTCGACAAACAAAAAGTTCGCTGATCGATGTGTCAAACTTGACCGTGCAAATGGTTGTACGTTTGCGATTTGTTAGTTCTAGAAGCAGGATATGATCCACTCGCGTCTCAATACAAGAGGAATGCTATACATCGGCCGGATGATTTTGGAGGCCGTCTGTTACTGCCCGCTCGATGGGTGTGGCCGTCCAATGATCCCAGCGCCCAACAGTCCTCCTCTGCATTCCCCCTATAGATGTCCAACGGGCCGGCCCGGTGCCACCCGTGCCCGCTTGGGCGGACCGGGCCGACCGCTGCGGGCCACGCCCGGGCCGTGCCGCCACCGGGCTCGGGCTGCGCCCTCGGCCCATGGCCCGGTCCGTGGACCATTTTACCGGGCCATGGCCGCGTCCAGACCACGTGCATCGGGCCGGCCCGCCCGAAGGCGCGGCCGCCGCCCCACCCAGGGGCGGCTCCGCGCGCGCCGCCCGCTGGGGCGGCCTCTGCTGTTGCCCGCTGCCGCGCGGGCTGGCCGCCTCGCGGCAGCCGCACTGCCTCCGGCGTCGGCGTGGGGGGGGCGTGGAGCTTCAGCGAGCGAGCGGCGCGTCCGGGCGGAAGGAATGCGGCGCGCGTCGTGGGGCGGGGCGGGACGGGAAGATAGGCGGGGGCGAGAGGGCGCGGCGCCGTGCCCTGCGCCATGCATGTTGCCCCCTTTCTGTCTTCTTTGCTACTCCGGTGGAGGTGCGGAGGCGCGTTGGTGGACTCCGTCCGCGCCCTGCGTGTTGCCCCCGCTGCTCTATGTCGTCGCTGCTCCGATGGTGGAGGTGCGGACTGTGGAGGCGCTGGCGTCCTTGGTGCCGGCTGGTGCGGCGAGCTGGGAGGGGGGGGGGCCGGGCGGGGTGGGAAGGCGATGAGCTAGTAGTGGATGAAGGTGGCGGCGGCGGTTGTGTCGAGCTGCAGCTCCATCTGCCAATTTGGGGGAAGAAACAAGTGAGGTGTGTTGGATTTAGGCTGATGTTTTGTTGGGCTGCTGCTATCTATTTCATCACCGGGCCGTCACTGGGCCATCCCTCTCACCGGACCGTGTCGGCACCGTGCCATGGGCGGCGGCGGCCCATGGCCCGGTCCGACGATCGGGCCGTGCCGCCGCGGGCCCGCTGTCACCGGGCCGGGCCGTGCCCCGCACCGGGCCAAAAGGCCGGGCCTCGAACCGGGCCACGTGCCGCGGGCCATGTGTGGACATCTATAGCCTTCCCGACGGCTCCTCCCTGTGCTCCCCTGCTTTCGATGCGCGGCCCCACCGTGCCCCAGGCCCCATCCGGCCACTGCCGCCACGCTTGTCCTCTTTCTATGAGATATGTATTTTTCTGAAATTTCTTGGATATTTGCCTTTCATACAATAATTTGTAAATTTTTATCTGATATATTTGTTAGTTTTTTTTCAATCCATAGAAATAACTAAATTATTTCATTGCTATGTTCAACAAATTAGAATGAAAAAAAATCATTGTAAATGTAGTAATAAGATGGTGTAAATTTACCTATATGACAATGTAAATTTTTTGTTGGGTGATTTATTTGCCAAAATCACCCAGATGATTGGTGGCCAAAACTGAAGCGGGTCTCCAGTAGACAGATCCCAATATTATGATCCATGATACCACAATAAGCAGGAAAAGATAGCAACAGAGATTTACAGAAGAGTTGGCATGCAGCGGCTAATGAGGTGCTGATTAATTTGCGTCGTGCCCCAAGTGATAGTATTGCGCTACAGTACGTAGTCTATTAAGTAGTAACGGTCACGCATCTGACTCTCGATCGGCTGCCCCATTCTTCGCACAGCTACTGCTCCGTGAACCTACAGTTTGGTTGCTGTCTTCTTGTGCGTGGAATCACAGGATAGGAATGAGGTGAGTCGTGAATCACATCCGGGCACCCAGTTGAAGATTATTATTGACTTTATATACGTCAACAATTCAAGATGACGGAATGATCGATCGAATGGCCTGACACGAACGGTAGTCCAACGTACGTCGTGATGATAAAGTAACAAGGCTGACATGTCAAACGCCAGCGCGTACGATGGAGAGCGAGGATTCAACGAGCGCTAATAATCCACACGCGCTGATGAAGATGATTATCTAGCAGCGAGCGAACTAATCCATACACACGCGCGCGCGCCTTTGATTAATGGCGCTGGCGGGACGTACTGCTGCGCGTCAACGTAACACATCACACACACACGCGCGCGCACAACAACACGCACATGCCTAATCCCAATTGCCATCGCGGCAGGTCAGGTCGGCCGGCCCAAGACCAAGAGGAAGAGCCTCCGATCCTTCCCATCCGCCCAATGCAATGCAACACCTGCCGCCACAACCACAACCACAGCCGGCGGGGCCAGGCCGGACTGCAGGACGACGACGGCCTCCTCTGTAGCAGACGGCGACGCCCGAGCCGCCATGCCTGCCGTGTGCGTGCACCTGCAAGCTTTTGCCTTTTGTCATTACGGGGAGGGACACCACCGTACGTGCCACTGGCTTCGTCATCGACCTCAGCCAGTGCCAATCAGCCAGCCTCAACCCCAATTACCTGGCTGACACGTCGATCGGCCAGTCAAAGGCGTGCGCGACACGTTGGCCGGCCCACAGTCGACCCCGGCCACGGTCGCCGTGGTCCACGCGCCAGCGCCGTGTGGTGTGATCGAGATGGTGCGCGGGCGGGCGGCCGCCGTCGCCGTCACCAGAGAAGACGACTGACTCTTGTCAGACGAGAGAAGAAGCTTCAGCTCGTCCTGTTGTCCTGTGTTATAAACAAAACCAATAATAGAAAAACCCCGTCACCGCGGACTTTTCCCACCTTGCTTTCCCTCAACGCAACGCAAAGGCCACCGTGCCATCGCGAGAGCGAGAGCGAGCTACTAGACCAAGACGCCTGCCTGCCTGCCCTGCACGTCTGCACCGTGCCGTCTCTTCTCGTCACCTCTGCCGCCGCGTTGCGTTCCCATGCCAAGCGACATGCCGGTCGGTCGGTCGGTCGTCGAGCCATGCCAACCACATCGCCGGCACTAGTGCACAGCAACACCTCGCTTTCTCTCTCGCCCTCCTCCCCAGGTCAGGTCCCAGGCAGCTACCCATTTATAAACCAACCAACGAGCCAGTAGCTACCCAACCCTGCTGCGTTCTGCCACCCTCCTCCTCCTCCTCCGACGCCGGACGGCGAAGACCACCATCACAGACACACACGCCCGCGCAAGCGCAACCACCGCCACACCCTCTCTCCTACTGACCACCGACCGACCCACCGACCGACCGGCCCGCGCGCGCGTGCGCCAGCCATCATCGTTCATTCGGCCGTCGATCCTTCCTTCCTTCCCATGGGTGTCGTCGTCGAGGCGATGGAAACCGCCGCCTCATCTCCCCGCCCGCCATCAACGACAGCACCACGACGATCGAGGACCTACCCGCAGACGTGCTGGCCCTCGTGCTCCGCCGGCTGGACGGCGCGTCACTGGCGGCGGTCGGGTGCGCGAGCTCCACGCTCCACGGCCTCGCCACTGACCCGGACACGTGGCGCGCGCTCTGCCTCGCCATGTGGCCCCTCAGTCCGCGACCTCCTCCCCTGCCTAGACCGTGCCGACGGCGTCGACCACCGGGCGCTCTTCGCCGACGCCTTCCCGTTCCCGTGCTCGTCATCATCGTCGGACTCCCCTCCGCCGCCGTCCTCGCCTCTTCCGGGCCTTCCGGCGCGCCTCGTGTCGGCCGTCGACCTGCGCACGCGCGGGGTCAGTATCCTGTCCCGCGTCGTGGAAACGGACGCTGCCTCAGACTGGTTCCTCGGCGCGCCGTTCCGCGTCGACGCGCTCGTGCAAGAAGGCTTCACGTCGCCGCCGTCGGCGTCGTCGTCCGCCGACTCAGGCTCGGCGTCGGGGACGACGACGACCATCTGCCCCGCCGACCTCGAGCTCAGCTGGGTGCTACTGGACCCGGCCACAGGCCGCGCGATCAACGCGTCGAGCCGCCGCGCCGTGGCCGTCGACCGCAAGTGGCTCACGGGGACACCGTGGCGCGCTTCGCCGTCGTGCTCGGCGGCACCGGCGCCGGAAGCGGCGGTCTGGCCCTCGACGCCGCCGTCACGTGCGACGAGCGGTACGGCCACGTCCGGGAGGTCAGCTTGCGCGTCGAGGACGCCGACGGCGCCGGCGTCAGCGGCAGGGACGGGCTCGCCGCGATCGCCAACGCCATGGCCGCGCCCAGGCGGCGCGGCGCCGCGGCGGAGGACGTTGCCAGGGAGAGGTACGAGGAGTTCGTCAGGGGAAGAGGGCGCGCAAGGAGTGGAAGGCCAGGCGTGAGGGCATCCTTGACCTCTGCTGCTCCGGCGTCGGCGCCGCCGCGTTCCTTGGCTTCCTCGTCATGCTCACGTTCCGGTGATCATCGTAGTGCGGCTCGCCGGCGTTAACCGGCAACGGCAAAGCCACAAGCTCACAATCAGAGAATGCCGTTGACATGTACAGTGAGTGTAGTTGAGGGAATTGTGAATATATGATTGTGATGTGTAGGTTATACAGTCGGCTGTCAAAGAAATGTACACTAGAGAAATTCAACATCATACATACCCTTTTTTTTTCCTGCCACTTTCTTTTCAGATAGCGAAGTTTAAGAAATAAAAAAAAACTTTCCTTTTCAGAAAGCGAAGTTTAAGAAACAAAAAAAAAAAAAAAAACTTTCAAACTTCTAGAATCTTATTAGTGTCGCCATTTGTCCACGCCCAGTACAGGCATCTATCTCATAACAAATGATTGTTTAAGCCTTTTATCATACAAGTTGCTCGGAAGCCACCGTGGTTTCATTTAGAGCATCTCCAACGGTTTGACAATTTGAACTTGGCAAAAGTTGTAATTTGTCAAGTCCTAAAGATGTTTGCCAAGTTAAATCAAAACTTATCTCCAACGGTTTGGCAATTTTTAACTTGGCAAAACCCAAATTGTGGACCCACACATTAACTACCCCAGTTTTTTTTTTCCGCGAGCTGGGCCTTGTCACGCGACGGCTTCCTCGCGCGCGGCCAGGCTTCTCGCGCGCCACCGTCGCCGGGCATCCAGGTCCAGCATTCTCGCGCGATGCCGAAACAAAGAAGAGAGGAAAAGCAGAATCGATCCTCGCCCTCCATGCAAATTGTGGCATTGTGCGTACCCCCGATCGATGCACATGTGGTGTGGCCGACCTGAGATCGATGACCTCCGCTCCTGTTTCGCTAGCTCTTCATCAAAGTTCCGGCGGTCTCGGTACGTTGTTTCGTACCACGATGAGCTAGCAATCTATAAAGAGTTTGTTAATTTCATCATTGTCCCGGCCCCGTTCGTGTCTGTACGACAGGTCGACGAGACGACAGCGCCGCTGAAGTCATCCATCGTGGGGGCTCTAGACGTGCAGAATCGATCATCGCGCGACGGCCGGGTAGATGTAGGTGTAGGACCTGCAGCAGCGTGTTGATCCCGGAGAGGAACAGGATGGTCTGGATGATGATCGCCTTCTCAAACTGCACGCATGCATGCGGCGGCCATCGATCAGTGCTCGTCCGTCCATAGGTCCGGCTGGGCAAAACGAAAGAAATAGCGGCGAGCAGGCAGAAAATAGATCGCGCGGGGAGGGATGTGCTGCCGTACGGACATTTCCTAGGCGCGGCGCGAGAGAAACAGACGCCGCGGGAGGAGCGATGCGCGGACTCTCGCATATATGCGCGTATTGGCCGGTGATTTGGTAACTTGGCAAATTTTGCCAAGCCAGATGCCAAACCATTGGAGAGTAGATTTCAGAGATTTTGGCAAAATTTCAGGATGCCAAGTCTATATGCCAAACCGTTGGAGATGCTGCAGCAAATTTCTCATTACTGAGGCGAAAAAGTTTAAACAAAACAGAACACATGTGCAACACGAATTCTGACACGTATAATGGGATTTCTCGGTACATCACACAAACATAGATCAAATTTCAATGCTTTTGAACAAACTTAGTTTTACTTCCACTTTTCAGTAACATAAATATGTTTATGACACTGCCAACACAGTTATTTGGAACCAGGGGACCCCACAAATACTACCAACCATTCCTAAAGTACTCTACATCAATACACTACACAAAACTATACAAGAGTTCGGTAAGGGAAGCATGCAAAAAGTCAAAAGGAAAAGAAAAATACAAGCATTTTTGTCATGAGCCAGAAATTCCGGAAAGACTAAGCAGCCTATACAAGTGATTTCTGCAATTCCCGATACACCAGATCGATGAACTCGTCGCTCTGTTAGGCATTTGGTGAGTTAGAGAAGATAATACTGATCCAAAGAATTGTACCCTGTATGTTTTCAGTGTGAACCTTACCTGAACAAGTCTCTGTAGCGCGTCCTTGACTCTATCCCTTGTAACAACAGGTCTATCACTGTGTGGGTGTGCAGGGTTAAGGGAAGGAGGTGGAGTGGGCGGTGGAAAAGGTTGGAGCAGCGGGGTGCCATATTGAGAGCGCTGAACAGATGCTGGAGTAGGATGAAGAGGCGGGGCAGTAGGAATCACAGATGTGCCCGGTGGAGCCAATGGAGTTGAAGACGATGGTGGAGGCGCAAAAGAAATCGGTGTTACAAGATTTGTTGACCGGCTAGTGTGGGTGTTAGTGTCGTGGATGGGCAATGGTGGAGCTGATGAAGCTACCGAAGGGGTAGTTGATGTGTTGGAGCAGCAGATGGAATGATCAATGGCACATGGGAAGATTGAACACTCTCAGTAGATGGGTGCACTCTTCCAGACAGTGGTGCGTTTGATACACTTCCAATGCTAACAGCGCCCTGCAGAAATGTTGGGAAAATAAGGTCAGCATAGTGACAAGATATTTTGTAATACAGAATGCAGCATACTTGTTTACATACATCAACTGAGATGCTAAAATGGTCATTGAGTACAACAATACAGATAAAATGAGGATATACCATTCAATCAACATGAAAAAAAAAATGAAATAGCTGTAGTTGACAGTTTGACATACACTGAAGTAACTGATTAATGATTCTTCAGGGGTATCAAGGACTACACCAGCAGATGCTGGTGGAGGTTCAAGGGGAGCATCTATAGCAGCAGATGCTGGCGGAGGTTCTAGTTCCTCAAACTCACTGTGGCCATGAAAGAAACTTCAGCACAATTGATAATACATAGTTCAAAGGAAAGAATGAAAGTGGTTGAATCCAAGACTGGAAACAAGTAATGGACCTTTTTGTGGAAGGCACTTTTGGTTTTGGAGGTACTTTGGCGTAAGCATTCAGTATCCTGCAAATGAAATTGAGCAGCAAACCGTAAACTATCTGCCTACATGATTCTAACAAAGAAGTTCATCACTGCATCCTGAGATACAATTGTTCTGTTTAAAAAGGAACAGATGTGAAAAGATTATGCCAAAATGATCATAATGCCCTGTAGCATTATACTGGCCATTTGTAGAAGTATCAGGGCAGCATGCCATCACCATAGCATCCTGAGGTACAAGTTTTTGTTTTGAAAAAAAAAAAAGCATCCTTAGATGCAATTGTTTTTTGGAAAGGACAAATGTGAAAAAGGTTATGCTAGAGTAATCGCAATCCAGTGTTGTATACATTCAAAATAGAGCGCAATACTAGCTATTTGAAGAAGCATCAGGGAAACATGACAATCTCCAAGTGTCAGAAGTTTGTAAGCACACTGCACATCCTTGCTCGATACCTAATTTTGCGAATTTCACTTGTTAGCATGCAAAGCTGTGATTAAGAGGGAGGCAACTGACTCTTTTCTGGGCACCAGTATGTAGTATAGTCATTACTTATTGCGATCTCGAAATAAATTTATCTAAATATTTCTGTCAATTATTTGGAATCTCAGCAGCATTTAGTAGTTGACACATGCAGTAAATCTAGAAAAGAAGCAGATCTCACACTTCAGGCTAACAAGACAAGTTACTTCATGCCCAAAAAGAGAGAACTAAGATTAGTAAGCCAGCCAGTATTTAGCTAGAATTTTCAAGATTTTTTCATGACAGGTCCTGCCACATTTCTCATTTTGAGAATGTGATCCCAGCTAACATTGCTCACATTTAGTAAGTAAGATTTTTTTCTCATTCAACCACAACTAACTGGATCTTCAAAAATACATAACCATACATAGTTCAGATCAGAACAACTACTAAAAAATATGGTACAGTAATGTTCCTAATATACTCCATCCATTCCAAATTGCAACTTGTTCTGGCTTTTCTAGTGTTATGGTGAGAAGAACCTACAAGAGGTGTGATCGAAGTGGCTGAGCCAGACCGTGAGGCACAGGTCCATTGGCCGCTCAAGCAGGTCCAGGAGTCTAGGAGATTTGGTTAGAGTCCAGATTTGGTTAGTTAGAGATTTGGTTCAGGATTTGGTCCAAGTCTGTTAATAAGAAGAGTTAGCCTGGGATTGTGACTTAAGTCACCCTTGGGCCTGGCGCTCCTATTCTCCGTCATCCTATTGTCGCTGCCCTCACAGCTCCCGCGACGCCCGCAAGCCCCAGCGACCCAGCGTTCCCTACTCTCCTCCCTATTTCCTCGGAGCAAAGCCGGCGCCATACCATCTAGATACATAGCTTTTGCTATGTACATAGATATACAATATGTATAGATACATAGAAAAAGTATCCAAATAAGCCAGAACCACTTACAATTTGGAACAGGAGAGTACATAAATTCAGAGAAAGATATCTCCAACATGGGAGAGAACATATGAAGAGCATTTACCTTCCAAATAGACTAGCAACAGCTTCACAGTCATGTTGATTGTAAAACCAAATTCCATTTACTTCTTGTGAAGCGTTCCGTACAACAAATATGGAGGTTGAAGTTCAGTATTCAAAATCACTTAAGAGATCCTCCACCAGATTATCTGTTGAGACCAACATCATCAGACTTCTCATGAAGGATTCACCACATGAATCATCTGGCTTTGTGTATATATTATAAACTTAAAGGTACTAAAGTTCTATCGAGTTATTTAACATGCTTTGGAAACTATAATTGTGTCCTCAGTCTAAGTCCTAATGTAGACCAACTACCCATACAAAGAAATGACCTCTTTTTTAATATAGAACTATACCAAACGGACCTCAAGTGGTCTTTGGCAGTACTGAAATTCAAGTTCTTTGATCCAAAGACACACTACAAAAAACTATTGTTTGGCTGGTCATTTGGAGCATCAAAGACTGAGAAAGAATAGGACAAGTCTCATCCAGAGCTATATGCTCTTGAAAAGCAAAAGCTCAAATGCCATTAGATCATCAACATGAAGCAACTAGCAGTGGCGGAGCCTAGTGGAGTCCGCCCGCCGAGGCGCCGACCCCCGCATGCGGCTAAGTGGGTAACAAAGGTTAATGTACATATTTTCAAGTCTAGCTAAACAGTCCATGTAAAGAGCTTCATATTCTAAGCTTGCCAGTTGCTTCCCTGCAAATTGCGCATGTGATGGCCCATCTATCTCCAGAGATCAGTAATAGCTGCCCACAAAACTATAACTAATCTAGTAATAGAGGTAGTTTCATCATATTATCCATGGACAATCCCATCCCCCCTCCCCAGTCACGATTACAAGCCATGCTCCACCACTGGCAACTAGAGCAGACAGGACATGATCATGGGGATTCAGATGAATGATTGAACAAAGGAACAAATGACAACGGATACTTCTGCAAAACTTTATCAACTTCCCCCGAAGTAAGCAGCAGGCAGTAGTATATGGCTACCCAGGCTACAGTGGTTCACTCTAGATCAAGAGAGATCACCTTGACAGCAACACAGGGCACACATGTGTTGCTAAATTTCGCAGCGACCTAGGCATTGCAGCGCACTGGTTAACCTTTAGGTATCATCACAAGGTTATATCCATTTAACAAGACCCGAAATGAATGGTTTTATGTCATGATGATTGATGTTGTTGGTTGGTACAGCTTCTAGTCACCCGTGGGTCATCATATCATAAAAATAAAATCAATTCAACGACCCAACCAGAGATAGTGCGTACCAGTGTTGCGCCTGTTCATGACGATGAACTGGAACCTGGGCTGCGAGTTCCTGGACCAATCGAGCAGAGCAGGATCAGGACACAGCCAGACCACCGCATAAGAGCGCAAACCCCCCGAAACCCAATTAAACCCTCACCTCTTGACGACGAACAGCGAACCCTCGACGTCCTTCCGGCTCTGCGCGACACAAACCAACAACCAACCAGTGAATCCACCGCCAGACATAAGCCGGATCGGATCGGGGGTACAGGAATTGGAGCGCGGGGGGGGGAGAAATTGGTGGCTCACCCATTGGTTGAGGTCGATGTTGAAGTCGTAGAGCGTGACGTGCGCGGCGGTGATGAGGATGTCCTCGACGGCGGGGTCCAGGCGCTGGAGCACGGTGAGGTTGAGCAGGCGCGTGGCCTCCGCGTCCATCGCCAGGTTCGGGGTCACCTTGCCCCCGTTCGGCTGCGGCGGCGGCGGCGGCATCGATGGCGCTGGATCTGAGGAGCAGCAATCGTGGAGTGGGGTGGGGAGGAGGATGGATGGATGTCTCTCGAACAATCCCATCACGCGGTGGAGGACGGGGATGGCCAGGTGGGCCGGCCCGCAGTCAAGGTGTTTGGGCGCGGCAGATATGGCCCATATGGGAAGGTACGTACGGCCTGTTGAGGCCCACATGCACATTGTCCGGAAATGCCGGTTGATAATATAATGTTGTTATGCACGATGCACCTATAATTGAGCATTCTCCAGTTGTCTCGGCGCCTAGGGCTTCCTAGGCGACTTCGAGTGGTGGTGTCGCCGGCGATCCGGATCTCCGTTCCCTTCCGTCTCCACCCTTCGCCCTCAGGTCCTAGTTCCTCCCTATATCGTATTCCATCTCGGGGGTGCGATCCACACATACCATCCATTCAGGTTTTTCCCATCTTGTGGGGACGATCTAAAACCCTAACCCTTGGCGGCTCAGTGCACCCCGGGTGTCCACCATATTCGGTTTTACCGCATCGGTCTTGGTGTGGAAGGCGCCGCGTCGGTGGTGGAGGATGGAGGGAGTAGCGGGGATGTTGGAGAAGATGCGCCTCTCGTCGGAGGAAAAGAAAACCATCAAGATCGGTGCGCCATGTGCATCGGTGACGGCGGCGCGGGTCGGCCGATCAAGGCGGTGGCAAAACTGTTGACGGAGAGGAGCATCCGTGGTGCGGATCGGCGGTCGGTGGGGCTGGATATGGTGTCCGGTGAAGGGGATCTCTTGTGATGAGAAGGGAGACAACGTGTTCGTCGTCACGTTTCAACCAGGAATCCGGGCTCAGGAAGGCGATGGAGGATGGGCCTTGGACGATCTCCAAGGGCTGGCGATCGCGGACGGATTTTGATCCTACCAAATCGGTGGAGGATTATGACTTCTCCATGTTTCCGACCGATACGGGTGGAGCGCCTCCCGTTTGGCCTTATGAATCGCGGATGCTTGGCCAGCGATCGGTGAAGAAGTGGGGGAGTTCTTGGATGCAGATGTTGAGGCTGATGGCCTAGCTGTTGGCCGAGCTCTCCGGATCAAGGTCCGACTGGATGTTCATAAACCTCTTCGGAGGGGTGTCATGGTGGATGTAGGTGATGAGAAGGGCGAGCGTTGGTGCCCAATCATGTATGAACGCTTGCCTGAATTCTGCTATAAGTGTGGCATCGTTGGACACGTTGATCGAAGCTGCTCACTAAGAACAAACAAGGCGGAGGGGGCTGTGTTTGGAAGGGAACTGCGATATATTCCACCGCGCAGGCCGGGCAGCTACAAGCAGCAAGAGGTTTCTGTGAAGACGGCCGACAGGAGTGGGGGTTCGGGTTCCTGGCGATCAAACTCGTCTGAGGACAAGTCGAGATCAGATGCCCCTTCGTGGCGTAAGGCTGGGGCTGTGATTCCGGCAAAACCTGCTGGCGAGAAGATTAACTCATCAGAGCAGGAGGCGACCAGCCCTCTGAAGAAGACAGAAGTAGTCGGCAAGCAGGCTACGATGGCGAAAAGCGATCTTATTTCTTGAGAAGTCCGGGCGTGGAGATGGAGGACTCTGGGGCCTTGGCGAGTAGCGGAGTTGGGAGCCCCACCAAGCAGGGGGTGCATGGGGGTGTTGAGGGAGTGCAGTCGGATGTGGGAAAGAATAATAAGAAGGGGAAGTTCAAGAGGATCCAGCGTGCTGGAGCGGATCGGGTTGTTTCTAAAGGGGGTGATGGGGGGGAGAAGGGCGCTGACAAGAAGAAACGCAAAGGTGAGGGGGAGGATATGGAGGTGGATGAGCAGGGAGTTACTAAGAAGGTGAGAGCGATGGTGGGAGAGGAAAACCTTGTAAACTACGAGGGCGGGTGGGTCGGTACTGACCCCTACGAGACGCAATGAAGGTAATAGCTTGGAACTGCTGCGGGTTGGGGAACGGGCGCGGGTTCGTGTGGTCTTGGACGTCCGAAGGCGGAGGACCCCGACATCCTGTTTGCATGCGAGACAAAGATGACAGAGAGCAGGGGTGGGTGGATTTCGGTGGAAGCCGAGCCGCCAAATATGGTGGCCAAGGATTGTTCGGACACTCATGGGGGTGGCCCTGGCGTTGTTCTCGAGAAGGGGAATAAATGTGCATGTTCGTGGCATCTCACGCTTGTACATTGATGCAGACGTGACGGAGGAAGATGGGTTCACATGGAGGCTTACGGGCTTCTATGGTGAACCGGAAGATAAGCAGCTGTCTTGGCGAGCCTTGCGCACTCTCAATGCGCCCCGGCGCGCCCCTTCTTTGATCTGCTTGGGAGATTTCAACGAGATTTTGCTGTCCGGTGAGAAGGAGGGGGGCAGCCACGGAGCCGAGGGCTGCATGGATCGCTTCAGGGAAGCACTTGGAGCATTGTGAGCTAGCCGACGGGTTTTGAGGGAGATCCCTTCACCGGCGAAATAATGGCCACACCCACTGATCTCTACATTCGGAGAGGTTGGATAGGGCGGTGGCGAATAAAGATTGACGCCGAGGTTTCCTCAGATCATATAATAAATGGGGAACCAAGGCATTCTGACCATCGGCCGGTGATTGTTGATACTAATCCCCTCCCCTCGTATTGTTGGAAGAGGTGGGGGGTGGGCAGCAAGCTTTCCGGGCCGAGGCCGGGTGGGTGAAGGAGGAGGAGTGTGGCGTGGTGGTGGAGAATGCTTGGAGGACGGCAATGGAGGCTAGGGGGAGTCGGTGGGTGGTGCTGTCCGGTGTGTGGCGAGGAGTTGGGTGATTGGGGGAGGAATGTGTTGGGAGATATGGAGAAAAAAAAAAAAAAAAAATAAGGAAGGCGTTGGAGAATTGTAGGAGAGACGGGGTGTCTCAAAATTCAATAAATCGAGAGGAGTTACTGAAGTTCCAATTAGAGAAGTTAGAAGAGAGGAGAAATATTTATTGGCGCCAAAGAGCGAAAGTTCACTGGTTGAATGAGGGTGATCGTAACACAAAATTTTTCCACCAATATGCCTCGGATCGGAGACGGAGAAATAGAATTAGGAAGTTAGTAAAGGATGGCGGACCATGTTTCTAACTTTTATGAAAATTTATTTACTGCCACTACAGGTGCGGGATGAATGATCTGTTGAATCATGTTCCCGCTCGTGTCACGGAGGCAATGAACACTGACCTCCTGCGGCCATTCACGGCTGAAGAAATAAGGGCGGGCTTGGAAGGCACCGGTGATCTCAAGGCCCCGGGGGTAGACGGTATGACCTCACTGTTCTATAAGCGATTGGGATGTGGTGGGTGAAGATATTACAAAAGAGGTTATGCTGTTTCTAAATGGGGGGGCGTTGCCACGTGAGTGGAATGAGACTATGATTGTGCTTATCCCCAAGGTGCCACAACCAGAGAGCTTGAAGGACCTACGCCCTATCAGCTTGTGCAATGTCTTATACAAAATTGCATCTAAGGTTCTTGCAGCCAAGGTTGAAGTTGATATTGGATGAGATCATCTCGCCAAATCGAGTGCCTTTGTTTCTCGGCGCCTCATCATCGATAATGTTCTTGTTGCATATGAGTTGACACACTTCCCTGCAGAATAAAAGAACTGGGTGTGTGACGGCTATGCAAAGCAATAAAACTTGATATGAGCAAGGCGACGATAGAATTGAGTGGCACTTTTTGAAGGGTATGATGGAGAAAATGGGCTTTGATGCGAGATGGGTTGAGATGATCATGCAATGTGTGAGCACCGTCTCTTATAAAATCAAGGTGAATGGAGTGCTAACGGAAGAGATCACCCCCGCCGAGAGGATTACGGCGGGGAGACCCATTGTCACCATACTTGTTTCTTCTGTGTGCTGAGGGTTTCTCGTGCTTGTTGAATGAAGCGGAAAGGAGTGGGCAGCTGGAGGGTGTCACTATATGTGCAGTGTGCACCGAGTATTTCTCATCTTTTGTTTGCGAGATGATTCTTTGCTTCTCCTAAAAGTCAATGAACGGAGTGCAAATCACCTGCAGCATGTGCTACATCTATATGAGGAGTGTTAAAGGTAAAAAATAAACAAAGACAAGTCTTCGATTACATTTTAGTAAAAATTGTGATCAAGATAGAAGAATGGCGTTCAAGGACACGATGGAGTTGTCTCAAGAAGCTAAGACGGAGAAGTATTTGGGGCTGCCAGTGTACATGGGCAGATCCCGTTCAAAGCTGTTTGCATATTTGAAAGAGAGAGTATGGAAGCGTATACAAGGGTGGAAAGAAAAATTATTGTCGAGAGCGGCAAAGAAACACCGATAAAAGGCAAAGGGTACGAGGCTATTCCTAGTTATGCTATGTCGCGGCTTTGATCGGACGAAGAGTTTGTGTGGACGAGATTAGTATGATGATCTGCGCCGGTTTTGGTGGGCACAGCAGAGAATGAGAAGAAGCTCCATTGGCTCTCGTGGCATACACTCACCAGTCGCAAGGAGAAGGGAGGGCTGGGCTATAGAGATTTACATCTCTTTAATTTAGCAATGCTTGCTAGACAATTTTGGAGGATGATCCAACAGCCCAACTCTTTTATGTGCACGTTGTTACGTGCAAGGTATTGGCCGGATGGGAATGTTTGGTCAGCATGTGAGGGGGGGATCTCATACACATGGAGGAGTATTTTGAGGGGGGCTTAGAGCCTTTGGAGCAAGGAATTATTTGGAGGATTGGGGATGGAATGGCTGTTCAGTATCCAGGAGGATCCTTGGATTCCCCGGTGGGAGCAGCGACCAATAACACCTAGGGGCAAACAATTATCACCAAGGTGTATGCGAACTTATTGATCCATACACCGCTTTGGGATCTTGAGCTACTTGAAGGAGGTGTTCGGGAAGAGGATGTAAAGAATATACTAGCTATACCGGTGCATGTTGATAGGGAGGATCAGGTTGCTTGGCACTATGACAGGAAAGGAATGTTTTCGGTGAAATCAGCGTATCATGTTTTGCAGGATAATGCCCAAATCCAACGTGTAAAACAGCCCGGGGAGCAGTCCAATGAGCACAAACGAAGGGGTAAGAATGTCTGGAAGTCCATCCGGCGATTGCATGGGCCTCCAAAAATCAAGCAACTCATCTGGCGTGTGGCTCATAATAGCCTTGCTTTCAAACTGAATATTAGGAGGAAGGGGGTTCAGTTGGACACGGCGTGCCCGGTGTGCTGCAGGTTCGATGAGGATGCGGCGCACTGTTTTCTGAAATGCAAAGAAGTTCGGAAGTGCTGGATGGAGCTCGGACTTGACTCATTTAGGACCCAGCTGTTAACCGCTACGCCGGGGGACTGAATTTGTCAAGATGATCATGTCGTTCAGACCGAGGACCCGCGACTCGATGACGGTTCCGGGTCGCGCTGGTGGTCGGTGCGGAGGAATAAAATCAACGCGGGCGAGCTAATGCCCGCTTGATCGAGATACTGATGGCATTTGTGATGCGAGATGACATGGGATATTATAGGCTCTTGCCCCCTCAGGCGTGTAAACCGATCTCAAGTAACCTGGGCTGGCTTCCACCTCCGTAAGACATACTCAAGATCAATGTTGATGGTGCCTTTGCGGTGACTCAGCGGGGGCTTGGGGCTTTGTCATTCGCGATAGTGATGGTGCTGGTGTGTTAGCGGGAGGCGGCAATCTGGGCTCCATCCAGAGTGCCATGATGGCGAGACCCCGGCTCTCAAGCAGGCTATTGAGGCGGCAGTGCACTTTGGAATGTCCAAGGTCATAATCGAGATCGATGATTTCTGCGACTTGGCGGAGGCGGTTAGATCTCCGGCCCAGTATAATTTAGCCCCAGAAAGTGGTCTTCTTCAAGAGATAAGTGATCATCTGTGGTGATAGTTTTAGCACCGCTTCCTTGCAAAAAAATTTCGTTCCTCGTAATTCGAGTGCCGATGAGCTCGCCGTCGGGCGTTGAGTTGGGACCCGGGCGATTTCATATTTGACTGACCCCCCGGAGTTTGTAATGACTGTGATGGCTCGCGATTTGGGAAGCGTCGATGTGTTAATGCAACGCATTAAGCCGGGTCCGGCAAGTTCAAAAAAAAGAGCATTCTCCAGTTATACAGTCTCCATAACGTCCTATTGCCGCTAATAGGTGTAGAAGGCGGACTAAACCTGTTGAAAGGTACATTGAAGAATACAATTTTGCTTATGTTAAGAGTGTTGCATAAGAGATTGAAGGTAATTTAGAGCCTTCTAATTATTTTTTTAGGCTATTACTTCTGTTGATTGCAAACAATTGGATGCCGCTATGCGATATTTGGATGGAGTCGCTCGAAAAGAATGTTACTTGAGATTTAGTAAAGTTGACCAAGAATAGAAAGGTTGTCCGCTATAAATGGATCTATAGAAGAAAAGAGGGTATTTCTCCCTAGTGAGCCACCAAGGTATAAAACGAGGTTGGTTGCTAAAGGCTATAACCAGATTCTAGGCATTGATTTTTAATGATGTATTTTTCCCCAAACTGTTAAGCATAGTTCTATTCGCACCTCCTTCTTTTTTTTTTGAGATTTAGTTCTATTCGCATATTTTGCTTTTTGTATATTCGCCATGCATGCTTATGGACTTGAGCAACTAGATGTTAAAACTGCATTTTTACATAGGAATTGAAAGAAGACATTTATATGAACCAACTTGAAGATTTGTTTGTTATTCTTGGAAAAGAAAACCATGTTTATAAACTAAAAGAAGTTTATGGTATGAAGCAATCTCCTAGGCAATGGTATTAGAGTTTTGACTCGTTTATGCTCTCTCATGGATTTAAGCAGTCTAATTATAATAGTTGTGTTTATTTAAAGATTGTTAATGGCTAAAATATTTGTTTGCTTCTTTTTTTGTGTAAATGATATGTTGATTGTTGCTAAAGAAAAATCAAATAGCTAAATTAAAGGCACGATTGAGTAAATAATTTGAGATGAAGGACTTAGGTGCATCTAAGAAAATTTTTTGGTATGGAAATTACTAGAGATAGAAAATCTTGTAAATTATACCTTAGTCAACGAGGTTATATTGAAAAGGTTCTTCATCGTTTCAATATGTATAATGTGAGTACTCCATTCGCTACACATTTTAGATTATCCTAATATTTAAGTATGGAATCAGATGATGATATTGAGTACATGTCTAGAGTTCCATATTCTAGTGCAGTTGGTTCTCTTATGTATGCCATGGTTTGTTCTCGTTATGAGTAGTTTCATGGCTAATCTTGGTAAGGAGCATTGGAGAGCTATTCAATGGATTTTTAGATATTTGCAAGGTATTTATAATGTCCGCTTGCAATTGCATAAATCTAGAGATGAATTTGTTGGTTATTTTGATTCTGATTATGTTGGTGATTTGAATAAGAGGAGATCTCTCATGGGTTATGTTTTCATCATTGGTGGTTGTGCTGTTAATTGGAAAGCAAGTTTGCAGCCTACTGTTGCTCTATCTACTAAGAAGTTGAATATATTTCTAAAGATTGTAAAGAAGCTATTTGGTTGGGAAGTTTATACGCTGAATTATATGGGGTTACTTCTTACGCTACTATACATTGCGATAGCCAAAGTGCTATTAGTCTGACTAAAGATAGATGTTTCATGAAAGTACCAAGCCTTAGTCTCTGTAGCATTCCGAGTGACCAAATAAACTAGAAACATTGTAAGCCTGAGTTGTGTACGTTCAAAGAGGCCACAATTTTTCCTTTTTCTACTGAATAAGTACAACAGGTATTGTACCGATACATCAATTGACAACCAAAGGATACTTTGTGATGGAAGAGGAGAATAACTCCAAGAGACTCACTTTATATCCTTCATGATTAATAGGAATATAAATGGTGAAAAAAAATCCTCCAACAATCTCTTTAAATAAATAGACATCATCTATTCTTGTTTCCTTGCTATGCAAAAATGGAGAGCGAGGATGTTTCTCTAGAGGTCACACAACATATAGAAAAGTTATTGGAGGATAAAAAAAAAAGATAAGAAAACAATTTTGCCCAAATGACTCTCAGAGATGCTATACTTTTATATATATGCAAATTAATATTTGGCATGTACGGTTCAAAAGAAAGCAAAACCGAAATATTGCCGCCCCTGCGACTTTGCAACGAGTCAGGCATGTAGCTACTACGTAAAAGCAACCGGCCAACATCACCTCGTCGACCACTTTACCCAACTTGGTGTCGAACACATCTTCATTGACATTAGCTGCTGTGAGTCCGTCATCCACAATGGCGCACTGCACGATGAAATTTTTCCTTGCAAAGCATGGCATGTGGCGCCCTGTTTGACGCTTCAAGTGTTACGGTCACACTACTCCTGGAGTGTGGTGGCATAATGCCTTTGTTCGGTTGTACGAAATAGTTAAGTATGCTTGGCTTTTGGATGTCGAAGGCGATGTAGTCATCCCTCTCATTGTTTAGCTCAATTGAGGAATGTATTTGCTTGTTCGGCTTGAATGAAAAAATTAAGCTCGAGTGGGTCAATGTCAAGCAGCTCCCAGGGGTAAGGGCTTATCTGGAAAGAAACATTGTTCTATTACCTTATTTGAAAAGAGTAGATGTCTAATAACAACATAAAAATAGATGTAGAAGCATACAACATACCTGGCCATCCATGGATTCAACAGCATTATTGGTTATTATGTGCTCGTCTGTGTTTTCTTCTTCCTTTCTGTCAATGATTATGTCCCATATGTATGGTCTTAACTTTGGGTTTTCTGCCATGCAGCTTCGTGAAATTTCAATGCATTTCGATATTTGTTGGTATCCTAATGGTGGATACTTGCCTGATCTATTCCACCTGTACCTCCATCTTCTATGTACCTAATTTTAAAAGGAAATTTGTCATTGACCAGATAAAATGCTTACCACATCAGTTTAAAACAGCCATAGATCTTGTCATGAAAACATGTAGGCTAGGACAAGATTTAGTTAAACTTTAAAAAACTACAAAATAATTCCAAAAATATTATAAATTTAAAGGGCTTTAATTAAGAATATAGTATACTCTGAAATTTTGTCAAAAAAAGTAAATATACTCTAAAATAAATCAGTGGTCTTTCATCAAAAAAAAAAAAATCAGTGGTCACATATATGCATTTAAGACCATGTATACAACGTAAAATGTGACAAGCTTCTTTTTAGCAGATAACCAAAGTTATATCTGAAACTCAAATAAGAATCAAAATGAGCATTGATGTTAAAAAAGAGAAGGAACTAGGAGGTAAAACAATTCATACATTATTGCTGTCAATGTCTTGTTTATGCCCAGACACAATATCTCTAATTATAGCGCCCAAACTAAAAATGTCGGCTTTCAAAGACATCTCGCCTCCTCGTAAATATTCAGGTGCACAGTATCCTCTGCATCGAATAGTGAGTTCAATGCACTACCATAAACAAAGTGGTAGGAGCAAATGAAGAAAACAAACTTGCTATAAATACACGGCAAGGAAAAACGGTGCCTAGCCGTACTTACAACGATCCAAGACATTGTTTAGTAACATGTCTTGAAACTCCATCAAGGTATCTTGAGATGCCAAAATCGGTAATCTTTGGCACCATATAATCATCTAGAAGTATATTAGAAGGTTTAAGATCCATATGAACAATATTTGTCTCGTGAAGATACTGCAAACCCTCACAAATTCCCTTAATGATTTGGTAACGTGTATGCCATTCAAGCCCCCTCATTTCATCTGCAGATAGAATGGAGAGCACAAAATCTTCAATCTGTATTTATGTACGCTACACTGGATATGCATCATTTTCACTTGACCATTGTGAGCTTTGTGATTAATCGACAATGACACTTAAAACATGGAAACAGAAATGAAAAAACGAGGATATAATGAAGTATATGCCAAACTTTCGTACCAGTTAAATGGCTGTCGAGGTCACCATTACTCATATACTCAAAACAGAGCATTCTCTCTCTTATCTCAGAATAAATAAGTTTTTGACGACTTCCTGACCCTTCCATTTTGATGAATTTATGATCTGTATTAGCACAGTATCCAAGAAACCGTATGACATTCTTGTGTCTAACATCCATCAGAGAAGTAACCTCACGACAAAATGGCTCATCTTCAATTGTCTGGCTATTGAAAAGCTTCTTTACAGCAACGCATCCAGTTTGAAGAATACCCTGTGTTTAAATTGAATTGTTTTTAGTACAACCATGGTTTTTGAAAAGAACTATTTTTCTTTGTTCTAGAGAAAAACATAGGACTGGAGATTACTAGAACTTTTTTGAAACGGTCGGCAGGAGCTCTGCCGAACTTGTATTGATAAAGAAGGGATTGATTCCTAGACTTAATTTTACCTTGTACACGATTCCGAATCCTCCTTGACCAATTTTCCGCTCATCGGCAAAATTCTTCGTAATGTCCTGTAGAACTGCTAATTGTAGATTTATCGGCTCTGCAGCCACGTCATGTAATAAATCATCCAGGCTATTCACCCAGTTTTTGTTATCCTACATGCACAATGCATTTTGAAAATCACATCAAGGTTAAAATAAACTGCCTTCACGTCAAGGGGTATCAGCATAGTTAGACACAAAAGATATTTTGTAATGCAGAATGCAGCATATATACTTGTGTACATACATCAACTGAGATGCTACAATGGCCATTGAGTACACAATGCAGATAAAATGAGGATATACCACTCAATCAACATGGAAAAAAAAAAAGAAATAGCTGTAGTTGACAGTTTGACATACACTGAAGTAACTGGTTAATGATTCTTCGGGGGTATCAAGGACTACAGCAGCAGATGCTGGCGGAGGTTCTAGTTCCTCAAACTCACTGTGGCCATGAAAGAAACTTCAGCACAATTGATAATACATAGTTCAAAGGAAAGAATGAAAGTGGTTGAATCCAAGACTGGAAACAAGTAATGGACCTTATTCTGGAAAGCACTTTTTGGTTTTGAGGTACTTTGGCGTAAGCATTCAGTATCCTGCAAATAAAATTGAGCAGAAAACCGTAAACCATCTGCCCACATGATTCTAACAAAAGAAGTTCATCACTGCATCCTGAGATAAAATGTTCTTTTAAAAAGGAACAGATGTGACAAAAGATTATGCCAAAATGATCATAATGCCCTGTAGCATGAGGTTGACCATTTTGTAGAGAGAACTAAGATTAGTAGGCCAGTATTTAGCTAGAATTTTCAAGATTTTTGTCATCACAGGTCCTGCCACATTTCTCATTTAGAGAATGTGATCCCAGCTAGCAATGCTCACATTTAGTAAGACCGCACTTTTCTCATTCAACCACAACTTCCTGGATCTTCAAAAATACATAACCATACATATTTCTGATCAGAACAACTACTAAAAATATGGTACAGTAATGTTCCTAATCTACTCCCTCCATTCCAAATTGTAACTTATTCTGGCTTTTCTAGATACATAGCTTTTGCTATGTACATAGATATACATTATGTATAGACACATAGAAAAAGGTATGTATCAAAAAAAGTTAGAACGACTTACAATTTAGAACGGGAGAGTACATAAATTCAGAGAAAGATACCTCCAACATGGGGAGAGAATACATGAAGAGCATTTACCTTCCAAATTGACTAGCAACAAATTCACAGTCATGTTGCTTGTAAAACCAAATTCCATTTACTTCTTGTGAAATGTTCGGTAAAACAAATATGGAGGTTGAAGTTCGTATTCAAAATCATTTAAGAGATCCTCCACCAGATTTTCTGTTGAGACCAACATCATGAATCATCTGAGTTTATGCATATATTATAAACTTAAAGGTACTAAATTCTATCAAGTTATTTAACATGCCTTGGAAAATAGAATTATGTCCTGAGTCTAAGTCCTAATGTAGCCCAACTGCCCATACAGGCCAAGCCATCATATTCCCCAAGTAGGTTCATAAGAAAAGCTGGAGCTTTACTAGAGTTTACCTAAATTCTTTATGCAGGTATCTTAAAAGGGAAATTAGCTCTTTTTACATAGAGTTATACCAAATGGACCTCCTATGGACCTACGGATCCAATGTAGTCTTTGGCAATACTGAAATTCAAGTTGTCTGTATTTAGCTACCCCCTTTCCAGCTTTGATCGAAAGACATGACACTACAAAAACTATTGCTTGGCTGGTCACTTGGACCATCAACGATTGATAAAGAATAGGGCAAGTCTCATGCAGAGCTATACGCTCTTCGAAAGGCAAAAGGTCAAATGCCATTGGGTCATCAACATGATGCAACTAGCAGTGGGCGGAGCCTAGTGCAGGTCATCAACATGATCCAAAGACATGATGCTTGCTTAGTCGCTTCCCAGCAAATTGTGCATGTGATGGCACATCTATCTCCGGCAATCAGTACTAGGCTACTAGCTGCCCACAAAACTATAATTCAACGACCCAAGACGCAAACCAGAAAGTCCAACACAGACATGTTGCGTACCAGTGTTGCGCCTGTTCATGACGATGAACTGGAACCTGGGCTGCGAGTTCCTGGACCAATCGAGTAGAGGATCAGGACACAGCGAGACCACCGCATAAGAGCGCAAACCCCCGAAACCCAATTAAACCCTCACCTCTTGACGACGAACAGCGAACCCTCGACGTCCTTCCGGCTCTGCGCGACACAAACCAACAACCAACCAGAGAATCCACCCGTGAGCAAAACCATGCCGGATCGGATCGAATCGGGGTACAGGAATTGGAGCGCCGGGGGGGATCGGTGGCTCACCCACTGGCTGAGGTCGATGTTGAAGACGTAGAGCGCGACGTGCGCGGCGGTCAAGAGGATGTCCTCGACGGCGTTGTCCTTTCGCCGGAGCACAGTGAGGTTGAACAGGCGCGTCGCCTCCGCTTGTTCCATCGCCAGGTTCGGGGTCACCTTGTGTTAGCAACAATCGGCAGAAGAGAATAGGAATCGGAGGAAATTGGAGTATGGATGGGAAGCAGAGCAATGGAGAAAAAGAGCAGAGGAACCTTAGTTGGCTGTGGGGAAAGTTCATACAAGTTCCATAATCTATACCTCTTAATAAAGAGAAAATTTCCGCCAAAATTTTCTTCCACCTTTTTCCTTTCACTTTTTTTTTCTTCCGTCTCTATCCCTCTCCCGGCCTTTTTTTTTCTTCCGCTCTCTCGACTTCCCTAATCACATACGGCACCGTTGCTTTTCAAACCGATACAAAATAAGATAAAGAAAAAGAGAACCCCACCCGTACTACTACTTCGTAGTGAGGAAAGACTTCACCCGCCATATATTCCCTCTGCCTGTGAACATGCACCTGATCGAACGAATCAACCGAACCACCGGCAACTGTTTGCCGGCCAGTCCGCCTGGTAGCCGAGTCCATGGGTGTCCGTGTCCGGTTCCAACACGAGTGTTGCTATTGTGATGAACGTAGCTGGGCAGCTGGCATTTGGCATCGTGTGGTGCGTGGACTCATTGCTCTGCGATTCGACGATACGGATGTACCGGTATGTATAATATTCGACGAGTATGTATGTATATGTATAAATATGGATCGATCGGATCCATATCCCAGGACACGTGCACGTGTGCATGACCTCTGTAACCACCACATATAGTGCTGCTGCTGTGGCGCGTCAGAATGGTATGGTATTGTGTGCCTAAACGTACACGTGAACTTTTTGCACACATCCGTGGACGGATCAATATATATTGAGAACGATATCATAACATGTGGGGAGTACTAAAATTTAATTTACAATCAAAATACTTCTTTAATGTAGCATAAATCGTCGTGTTAATTTTATATTCATTGAGCTCTGCTAAAAGACTGAATACTATTATTTTTATTTAATGAATACATAATGCTCTTATTCCCCATAAATTATATAAAAAATATTTCATAGGGTTGGACTAGATATTTTTTATATAATGGATAGTTCATATCCTCTTTATCTATCAACTCGTAGAATTAAGCCAATTATTACAGAGTTAAGTTCGCCCGTAGGCACACACTTTGGCGGTAAATAAACCCTCTTATAACCAAACAAATGGAAAATTGAAACCAAGATAAAAGTTTTTACTAAACATGACCAACTCAGTACAACAATGATAGCGAGTCCAATTTGGATGTCATGCATTTCTGATTATAAGATATAATATTGCATTTAGTGAAAAGCATTAAAGTTTATTATAAAGGGTAAAATATAAACAGGTATGTATAATTTTATAAAAATAGTTGTTTTTACTTGCACCCGTTGCATACGCACGGGCATATTTGCTAGTCTTTCTCAAGTATCACACAAACCGCTATTTAGGCGCCACGCAGAGGGATTCGATTCACACATGCTTCCCTCTCGCCCGAATAGACGCACATTCTTGGTCAAGGCCTTGCCTGCCGCCCAACTTCGCCATCTATCTATAACTCCTATATAGGAGCTCCCCACTAAGAATTCTTTGGGAGTTCTTAGGCCTCTTATTGGTCCACGTCACCAGAAACTCCTTTGTACCCACTAAGCCCCATTCATTTGTTGCTCATGAAGCCAACAACCATCAGTCTCTGCAGTAATCATGTCCACTGAATGTTGCACGCCCCCTACATCTTCCCTGTCATCACTACTCATAATATACTATATTTAACCCATCACGCGAGAGCCTTTGAGCACTGGACCCACACATTCATTCGGCATGCACGAGATCCCTTTCCTCTCCATCACCGTCAAAATCGATATCTCCGTCGGGCGCCACCATTGCGGGGCGTGGCAACCACGCGCAGGCATCCTTCAGGGGCCTTCCGCCGCCACCTCCTCCCGAGCGGATCGGCTCACGAAGCGGGAGGAAGCCCCCATCGGGTGGCGAAGGCGGCGGCGGTCTTTGCATCAAAGGAGACGGCGGCGGCGACACTATGGCTTTGGCGGAGAGGTCACGGCGGTGGTGCAGCCGCATGCCCTCCTCATCCATCGGCGGCCACCACCTCGCAAAAGCACTCCGGTGCGAACCGGAGGTCGGGCTCCGCCGTTGCCGCGAGGTCTTGTGGCGGGGGGGCTAGAGGATAAGGAGTGCCTAAGCCCACTTGTGGATTCATTTCGGTCGTCTAGCATGCATTCTTTCATGATAAATATGTATCGTGTGTATATACTAATATACTTATATTTATTTATACACCATAGCGTTTCTTTCCATCCTATGTCTCTTAATTTATATATACTTATATTTACTTATACACCATAGCGGTTCTTTACATCCTATTTCTCTTAATTCAATTCAAATTACTTTTACATTCCCTTGACAGCATACGGGGAATTCCCCTAGTTACCTTGGATAGAGCCTACATCCGATGCTTATTGCTAATAAAATCAAATAAGACTTTATCTATAATTGTTTATAAGGCCGGTTTCAATGGAGGTTTTATGAGTGTGTCATACACATTAAATGCGGCGCCACATCAGTAAAACTTAACTTTTTGCATGAAACACCTAGGAGAGAGAGAAGTAAAAAGTTTCACCATGGTGAAACATTTGAGCATTGTTTCACATGCGTTAGAAACGGGTGAAACCCCCATTGAGACAAAATAGAGTTTCACCATGAAACTATGCAATTAAACCATGCAATGAGAGAGAGGTTGTGTAACACCCCAGGTGTTAATTACCAGTTAAGCAATGGATTTGGCCAAAGACAAGTGTATTAGTTCATGGACAAGTCGTCGGTCGAAGAGGCGCGAGAGGAATTAGATTAGGAAACTATCCCCCTTTGTCGGAAACCCTAATTCTAAACCCTAGTTTGTCCCCTTTTTATTTTATTCAAAATTTATCAAGATTTTGGGTATGGTCATTAAAGAATTTTTGTAGAGTTTTTAAAACTAAACAAAGTTGGTATTTTGAGTTTTCAAAGTTTAGTTAAAAATTTTGAAGCAATTTTAAACTTTATTCAAACCCTAATTACCCCCCTTTTCTATATTTCAAAATTTATGCAAAATTTGAGAAAAACTTTCAAAAGCTAGTTTGTAGATCTTGTTGAGAGGAACAAAAAGTCATGTACAAAGTTTTTCAAGTTTTTACATGATTTTAAAAGTAATTTTGAATTCAAATTTTAAATTCTTTGACCCCCATTTTCAGAAAGTCAAACTTAGAGGCTGAATTTGGAAATGCTCCAATTGTGAAAATTGTAGATCTTGAAAAATTAAGGGGGGGTTACTTTTTGGAAATTTTTAAGTTTAGTTGAAATTTTGAGAGTAATTTACAAAATTCAGATTGAAAAGAAGGTCAAACTTGGGACTTAGAATTTTTCTAAGTCTGAGATCAGTATCCGACAGGATCGGCGTCTCGCGTTCTCGAGATTTTGTTAAGCAACTTGAGTTGGACCAAAAAAATACGGATTTGAGTTTATGCTTTGAGGACCAACATATCAAAAGTTGAAATCGATCAGATTTGATTTGACAAGGTTTTGACAATCATTTCCAAGTATTATTAAGTCGTGGACAATGCAAGTTTTGGAGGTGATTATCTCTTAATCTGAGCAGCTAATGATCATGGGCCTGTTATGAGAAGTGAAGATTGATCAGTGGGGGAACATTTTTGTCTCTTGGCCCATGTTGAGATTCGGCCCAGAAATAGCCCAAAACGGCACCACAACCGACCCACTTTTTCATCTGCCAGGTGTTCGATGGAATTCCTAAAAGGGTGGCCGTGTCCGTGCGCCTGGCAACTTCAGAGAGCGCCGACGGCCATCGACGCACGTCCCTCCTTCGCGACGCCTTGACCGGTGCTCGGCTGCCCAGGTTGGAGGCCGAAGCCGTGTTCGAGCATGCCCCTGCCTCGCTCCTCTCCTCCCTCCTCGCTCCTCGCCGACGCGCAGCCGCCAGCGCCGTCCGCCGTGGCCGCCGCCATGCCCGCGCGCGTAGGTGGCCGGGGCCCCTGCGGGCTGCCTCCAGCTGAGCCAGGGCCGGGCGCGGGTGCGGCCCGGTGCCGCCTTGGCTCGCCGCCGTCTCCCCGCCGTCGGTAGCCGGCCGACGGGGCCGGCCGTCGTCGCCCGTTCCCCTGCCCTGCTTCTTCGAAGAAGAGAAAGAAGGAAGGAGAAAGAAAGAGAGGAAGGACCTATTTGCGAAATTGGAAAAATCCAGGGAGCTAGGTGAGAAGTCCTGTGACTCATATGAATAGTGCTTTGTACCTATTTATAATTTCATAAAAGTCCGGGGTTCTTTTTGTAAATTTGCCAAATCCAGGTTCGGGCAGGCCGAAGTTGGGCCGGCCTTTTACTGTTCATATAGGCCGGCCCGGTACTGTTCTTTTGGGCCGGGCAGCTTTGAGACCGAAGGCTTTCCTTTTAATCAAATGTTTTATCAATTTCTATGTGTTTGAATAGTGTCGGTTTTTGTTATTTTCATATAAAATCAAATAGAGCTTCTAAAATTCTGAAAATTTTTGTGTAACCTTCCCATGAGTATATCTACCCAAGAAAAATTTGAAACTTTGATTTTGAGTAGTTTTTGCATGATTTAAAAAATACAAATTTTAATTGAAAAAAATACAACTTCTATGATTTTTAATAATTATTTTATTTATCCAAAAATCATGAACTTTTTTTGGTGCTGTTTTTATGAGATGGCCTACTTGTGGAAAAAGTTTGGTGTCCATTGGGGAAAGTTAAATTATTTTCTATTTTATGCTTTAATTATTTAATTAGAAAACGAGATGATTAGTGACTTTCGACTTAGGGTTTTGAGTGAGTTTTGGGTTGTTTTGTGAACCCTAAACCGTACCACTATCAGATGGTTCTTGAGAACTCCTTAGGCAATGGTGATGATATCTTGTAGAGTAGTTGATAAGTTGGTTTTGTTAGGTTGCAACTTTATCGTGAAGGAAAGATGTACTCAAGTTGTTTATCATTTCATGCATACATCAAGCATCATGTTTACCATTCCATCATGCTAAAGCATGCATCATTATCCACGTGTAGAGTATACGAGAGTGAGTCGGATCGTGTTGATGGAGCCTTGGAGAAGGCGTCGAGATGGTTCAGCGATGATCAAGCTTGAGAGAAGATCCGTTCATCGACGAGGATAATGTCAAGTTTGACCGACAACTTTTCTACGGAATCGACTTTTCCTGCAAATACAGGCAAGCCCCGGTTCATTTAAACATTTCCTTGTGTTTTACAAAGCTTTATATCACCTTTGCTTTATGCTTGCATTAGGTGATAGGAGTTGAGTGACAACCTAATTGATGCATTACCATTCCTTGTTTATTTCAATATCTACCTTGATAACCGGATTTGCTAAAATGCTAGAACGCTTAGCCTGGCTAAATTAGTTAGACTTTTGAGTCAAAATGTGACAAGTCCTTATGATAGCCCGAAGAGGCTTTTGAGGAGAAATAAAGCTATATTATGAAACCATACTGGGATATGGTGACAAGTTGAGACCGGTCGGGTAATTTGCATTGAGAATGGAGTCTCAGTGTAGTATTTCCGGCTTGTCGATTAAGGACTGAAGCATGTAGGCCGGCGTAACCGAGACTATGGAACGCAATTTTCCGAGGTCGTTGGACCAATGGCACGTCTGTCATGGGTGTTGCCCCATCATAGTCGACCCTAGTTCCGGACACATACTCCGGTAAGCCTGATCTTGGTGGTGTCAAATCGGAAACGTACAACCGCGCACTGGGAGTGGAGAGATGGCGGGAGTACGTGTTACCCTCGTGGGTTAAAGTCCCGGATTGGAGGTGTACGGTACTCTCGGGTGGCGGGGACGCGGTTCCGTTTTGAGTATCCGGGAAAGGGTTGATATATGCAAGCTTAAGTGCTACATATGTCGTGTGGAAAGAACTCCCCAGCTGGGTTAATCGATTTTGAAATCGCCGTGCTTCTCGGATATGGAGACTCGGCTTTCCCCACTTACATTGTAGTTTAATTATGGAACCGTGAAGAGAAGGTATAAGTGATGGAATTTCTACAAGTGTTTGCTATAGTGTAAGATCACTTAGAATAGGTGAAATACTAAATTGAGATTAAAACATTAAAAGTAAGGATTCACTACTAGTAAGCTTTTACGCAAAAAAAGGAGTCCTTGATTCTTGCTAAAAGCCTTACCTTGATTCCTATTAGACCCGGCATTCTGAGTCTTCTCCTATTTTCTTTAGTCGGGTAAGTCTTGTTGAGTACTCCGTACTCGGGGGTTTGTTGACCCTTGTTGCAGTCTTGACTCATGTTGTTTAACCAAGGTTATGTCGGTGGGCACGACATGATGCAGTTTTTATCTTCGATTCTACCTAGCTTCGCAATAAAGTTAAGTTTACTTAAGTGTAACTTATTCACAATTTGTAAAATTAATGTTATTATTCTTCCGCTTTTCGATCTATATTTTTTGTAATAAATGTTGTAATGTTGTAGCTACTCCTTTGTTGATCCTGGTATGAGATATCAACGGGGCTTCTTAAGTTATCGGGTGTATACGCATAGCATCAAAGGTCTTAAGGACAATGACAGTGGGGTGGGTGTGTGAGAACCTCCTAATTGCTGGGCCCACACACTTTGTCTTTGTCCCAAAGACCTCGGCGGCTATGCAGATGCACCCAATAACTTTAAAACTGTCAGTGTCATCGGAAACCCCGATTACACCATTCTCATACCGGGATCAACAAGGGAGTAAACAACATTACCACATTTGTTACAAAAAATATAGATCAGAGTGCGGAAGAATAATAACATTAATTTTACAAAACATGAATAAGTTACATTTTAGTAAACTTAACTAAATTTCGGAAGGCGAGGATAACTATAGGAGACATCAAGTCATGTCGAGCCCACCAGACACAACCTTGGTTAACGAAGACGAGTCAATACACGCAGCAAGGGTTAACAAACCCTGAGTACACAATGTACTCTGCAAGACTTACCCGACAAAAGACTCCAAGGATATCTTTGGCTTAAGGGAAGTAGAGCTAGAAAAGGAGAGTTTGCGAGAAAAGCTTACTACAAGTGGATCCTTACTTTCAATATTTTTTAGCATCAATTTTGTTGAAGCATAATAAAGCTAGATTTGCACTGTTCTATCTCAAACACTTTTTAAGCAACACATCTCAACTTATCTCTTGCATCTCTTTTTCTTTCATAACCATGAGTAACCTTGTTTCTTCAATTACTACGATGAATGGGCGCGGAAGAGCGGGTCTCCATATCCAGAAAGCAACGGCGATCCGCGAATCGATTCAAACCCGGTAGGGGATCCTAACCACACGACATATGTAGCACTTAAGCTTGCATATATCAACCCTCACTCGGTTCGTCCAAAAGCGGGAATTTGGGTCCATCGCCACCTGAGAGCCACATTACTCCACCTCCCTACCCCGTCCTAATGACGAGTTTGACCCAGTAGGGTGGGTACATGCTACTACTCCCGCCATCTCTCCACTCCCGGGCGCGGTTGTCCGTTCGATTTGGCACACCCCGAGATCGGGCTTTACCGGGGCATGTGGCTAGTTAGGGTCGGCCCGACTGGGGTGACAACGAGGCGATCGTGCCATTGACCAAACGGCCTCAGGCGCAATTTGCGTTCAAAAGTCGAACTTAACAATCCAAACAACGGGACGGTCCTTATCGACCAACACGGGACAACCACGGACTAGGTATCCCGCCGGCTTTCAACCTCGTCCCGTCGATCTCAAATTCATCACTACCATATTTATTCTCATGAACCACCATCGGGGTGTTCTCTTTTTCCATAGCCGGGAGGAACAAAGATAAAACCTATATCTCGCATGACGATGAAGCCATCATTCGACTTCTACCGACATCTAAGCATTACTAAGCATTTAGAGAAAGCGACCTACTCATACTAGTGGGATAACATTAGAATAAGCTGAAATTCAAGGTAGTCATGCGACAAGCGGTATCAACCAACTCTTATTAACCTAATGCACATTACACTAGACTTAAGGTGAATAAAACATTTATAAACAGAGAAGAGTTTATGCTCAGGGGCTTGCACTGTGTTGCGGGGAAAAGTTAGATTCCAAAAATTTGGATCACCAAAGTTAATCTCGACACCTTCACCTCTGGTGGATACACCTTCTCCCAAAGCTCGATCTTCGCCAAACTACACATCACTCTCGTTCACTACACGTAATTAATGATGCATGTTTAACGTGATGGAATTGTAAACATGATGCTTGATGAATGCATGAAATAATAAACACTTGAGTACAACTTTCCTTCACGATAAAGTTGCAACCCAACAAAACCAACTTGTTGAACTACTCTACAAGATATCATCACCATTGCCTAAGGAGTTCTCAAGGACCATTTGATTGTGGTATGATCCAAGATTCACAAGACAACCCAAAAGTCACACAAAACTTAATTTATTTGACTCAAAACAAAATACAAACCACATAAAATAATAGGGTTTAAAAATAGAAAATAATTTAAACTTTTCAAAACGACTCCAAACTTTTTTATACAAGTAGAACAAATCATAAAACAGTACCAAAATAATTTTCATGATTTTTGGATAAATAAAATAATTATTAAAAATCAAGGAAGATGCATTTTTCAATTAAAATTTGTATTTTTAAATCATGCAAAAAAACTACTCAAAATCAAAGTTTCAAATTTTTCATGGATTCATATACTCATAAGAAGCTTCTACAAAAATTTTTAGAATTTAAAGAGCTATTTTCAAATTTCTATGAATTTTGAAAGAATCAAGCACTATTCAAAACAAAGGAAATTAGATAAATCAAGATTTAAAACAAAAACAGAACCTCAGGGCGAAACCGGCCCAACAAACACGCGACCCGGCACTGTCGCGGCCCAGCCCTCTGCTACAGTAGCAGGCGGCCCAACCGACCCGCCATACGGCCGATGGCGGCGCCGGGCGTGTTGGCCCGGCGAGAACTCGCCCGGCGGTGTGGTCTCCGCCGACTAGACCTACCTCTCTCGACTCCCTCGACCCGCGGACCTCATGGCACCCAAAACCCGACACCTAAGGCACGGGGCATGACCACCGACGGCCATGGCGGCACGGCGGCGCGCCGGACGACGGCAACGGCCAACGGGCTTTCCGTCGACGGCGAGGACACCGGCGACTCCGGCACCATCGGGCGAACCCGAGCCCTCGCTTAATTGAGCCTAAACAACCCCTACTGGACGCTGGCGCGCGCGGCGGAGGGCAACGCGGAGCTCGTCGGCGATCGACGTTCCGGCGGCTACAGCGCAGCTACGACCCAACGGATGGCACGAGTGCGGGCGGGGAGCTCACCCGGGTTGCGGTGCGCACGGGTTTGGACGGAGACGAGGGCCGGAGGGTGGTCGGCGACGGTGGCGGCGGCGGCGGCGGTGCTCCCGGTGGCAACAACGGCGTTCCGGCGTGTCCTGTGGGGCAAACACAAAACGACCGGCGCATCATTACCAAGATCTCAAGGCGCCGCTAGAGCTCTAGATGGTTTTGCACGAGGCTCACCGGAGACGACACTGGCGGCGACGACAGATGGTGCCGCGCGCGGTGCCGTGGAGAAGACGACGGCCACGCGTACGGCACGGACGATCGCGAGGAGAGCGAGATGGCTCAGCGAAGCGCAAAGAAGCTGCGGAGATGATGGCGCGGCCAATTTGAAGAATGGCAGCGGTGGCGGTGGTGTGGTGTGGCGCGAGCAAGGTGACCCGGCGGTGGCCGGAGAAGGAAGAAAGGGGAAAAACGGCGTCGGGGTCGCGTTTTATAGAGCAAGAAATGGAGGGACAGGTGGAGGGAGACGTCACGCCCTCGGCCAGCTGCCCCCGACGCGCGTCCTCGCCGGAACCAGCGAGAACGACCCCACGGCGACGGGCGACGACGGCCGGTATGGAGGAAGAAAGAGAAAACACTATTCATTTTGTAGCTCTCTCAACCCTAGTTTTCTGAATTTTGTCAAATTCTCCCAAATTTTGAACTGAACTTCAAAAACTCCAAAAAGTGACTTAGGCTAATTTTTCAAGATCTACAATTTTCATAATTGGAAGATTTTCAAAATCAGCCTCTAAATAGGACTTTTTGAAAAGCAGTTCAAATTTTTGAAATTTGAATTCAAAATTACTTTTAAAATCATGTAACAACTTGAAAAACTTTGTACATGACTTTTGCTCATCTCAACAAGATCTACAAACTCACTTTTGAAAGTTTTTGCAAATTTTGCTTAGATTTTGAAATATGATTTTTAAATCAAAAGGGAACAAAACCCTAGTTTTGGTATTTTCAAAATTACTCTAAATTTTTGAACTAAACTTTGAAAACTCAAAATACCAACTTTGTTCAACTTTAAAAACTCTGCAAAATTGCTTTTTAATAACCATACCCAAATTATTTAGAATTTTGAATAAAAAGAAAAAGGGGTAAAAGAAAGAATAGAATTTAGGGTTTTTGGAGTTCAATTCAAATTTGAAATTTGATTCAAATTTCAGATTCCCAACCTATACTATCCAACCAACATCCAACAACTCAACCAACTATAACTAAACTTATTTTTGTCCAAACCGGGGCTTGACTGGTAAGTAACACTGGGGTGTTACATTGGCCCAATTAATTAGGAGGTTACATTCTGCAGTGGTATCGAGCTCATACTTGGGATCGGCTTACGACATTACTTTTTGAAAACTTCAAAATGATTTTGTAATCTAAAAGTTTTTGAAAGTAACAAATTAAAAATAATCTCCTATCTTTCTTTATGCTTCTTTGGAAGGCTCGAGAAGATGTTTTGATGGATCAAATAAAAGGTTTGAGAAGTTTTCATCTCTTCTTGTGAAGAACAATTAAAGAGTCAAATATAAATCGACAAAATTCTACTAAGAGCCATTTCATCATTGTGCCAAGATCACCCAAGAATACAGATATATAAAGTAAAAGCCCTATGATGTAACGACATCTAACATCTTGAAGGCAAAGTACTCGACGTTGTGAAGGCGTATAGGGCGAGCATGCATCATATCATGCATATAATGTAGAAGTACTTTGATAATGTTGAGACTTCCTTCTTTCATCCGGACAACTATTCGCCTTTATAGTTGTTTATCCCGAATTTCGCCCTACACCAAGTCCTTAGTTAATGGATATTTATTTGGAAATCTTTGCTTCATAAGTTCCTAGCCTTTGGGAGCTTGCACCTTGCTATGTCAACTCTATTTAAAAGCTTCAGACTACTCCTTGATTTCTCAACTCATACATGTGTCGTATTTTGACTTCTTCCATTCGACACATGCTCTTCTCTTCTTCACTATAATTCACGATTACCGTGCTTTCACCTTCGTTGCAAATTCTTTTCGAAAATTCATATCCGAACTCTAAAAATTTTCGAAAACACTTATAGGTTGCAATCACCTTTTTTCTTCGATTGTAATCTTGATACTAATTACATTTGTTTTGTAAATTTTTTTTTTATAAGCCCTTGTTCTTTGCAACCAACTTTTTGTTTGGGTTGCAATCTCGAATCAAACCTTGTTGTCTTTTTAAACCCCTTGTAAGTCATTGTGTTTGATACCTTTCCTTTCCCATTACTTATCCTCGGGATTTGTCTCCTTTGAAATTCGAATAAGATTTCATTTAAGGGGAAGGATCTTCACATCCCGGATGTTCATGATCATCTTGTTTGCATCATTAGCAAGCATCATTGCATTGCATATGTTGTTTATAGCATTCATGTAATGCACATATGATGTTTCGCATGTTATCTAAAATGGTGTAATGTTGGGTGTTGTTTGTGTTTTCTTGCTAAGTCTATGTGTACTTTGTTCGAACCTTAGTCCAACTAGAATGTTATGTGTAAGTTTTTGACCCGGCTTATGTTGTGCCGTGTGGAACCATGCCAAGTCTCTGTTGGACTTCTTAGACGTTTCTTCAAGAAAGGAGCCTGATGTCATACAATTTCTCTTTGATCTCTAAAACTTTCTTGGCTTTGATCTTGAAATCACCTTCATAATTGACTCCACACACCTTGGAACTTTCTTTGGTTGTTATCTTTTCTTTGTAAATCCTTGGTTACCACTAATTTTTATCATAAGGATTCTCTCTGTGGTTGTGGTTTTGGCCGTGGTGTTATGATTAATGATTTTTAATCATGATCCATTCTGAAACTACACTAAGCATTCCCTTACCATGAATTTCTTTGGTTATTTATCTATATTCTATCCGAGGACTCGTATATCGGATCAGTTGCTTTGTGAGTTCCTTCTGAAAGTTACAAGAAAAGGTGATCCTTGAAGAGCAAGTCACTGACATCAACATTAACAGACTACAAGAAGTGGTAGATAAGGGACTCTGTTTAACCATTTCTGAAGGTCAGGATCATTGTGGTATCCTGTTACCGCCATGTGTCTTCTGAACGCCGTGAGCATCCTGATCTCTCTTCCGCTTGCCTCACGTGTTGCGATCTCATTTGTGCCTACACTTGCTTTGTCGGGTCACGTTTTCTCCTGCACCCCACCCTCTTTCTTCCTCTCTTTGTGTGCCATGTTTGCCGTAGCTCTTGCCATTACACCATATCGAACCCCTTCTTGACCTCAACCCGCTACTCGCCTCCACGTCACGGGAATCCTGTCACCCAATATATGAGCACAGAGCGCATTATAGATTGGTGGAGAAGATTGGATAGTTCTACGTGACGCAAACACTTGAGTATGTGGAATAGCTTCTAACGTAAAGGATGGTAGGACTATGAGTGCTATTGGTCAAGTCATTAGCGGCGAAGAAACGGAAAACTCTCGAGGCACTTCGTGTTCTTTTGCAGCAAAGGTTTCTACGAGTTGTATATTGACATTGGATTGAAAGTTAAATATTTTGGGCAGCTCAACTCCAAAGGATAGTTCTGTTGTTTTGTTTGCCACGGGGAAGACAGATGCATTAAGAATCAAGTAACTAATTGATTTATTGGGTAAAGATTTATACGAGGCACCTTTATGCAGTTTTGAGTGGGGGTGATCGGGGATTTTTCGAGAAGATTTCCCATCCGAACTCAACATTTGGACAAGCCCGGATATGCAAGGAGAAGTAACAATGTTTCATGGGAGTCAATGAAGGAAATTCTATGGACAAAGATCAAGGGTAACATACCTTCGTTTCCCTTAAAAGTCTTCTATCCCAAATCTGGGGACGAGATTTATTTAAGGAAAGGATTTGTAACACCCCAGGTGTTAATTACCAGTTAAGCAATGGATTTGGCCAAAGACAAGTGTATTAGTTCATGGACAAGTCGTCGGTCGAAGAGACGCGAGAGGAATTAGATTAGGAAACTATCCCCTTTGTCGGAAACCCTAATTCTAAACCCTAGTTTGTCCCCTTTTATTTTTATTCAAAGTTTATCAAGATTTTGGGTATGGTCATTAAAGCATTTTTTGTAGAGTTTTTAAAACTAAACAAAGTTGGTATTTTGAGTTTTTCAAAGTTTAGTTAAAAATTTTGAAGCAATTTTGAACTTTATTCAAACCCTAATTACCCCCTTTTCTATATTTCAAAATTTATGCAAAATTTGAGAAAACTTTCAAAAGCTAGTTTGTAGATCTTGTTGAGAGGAACAAAAGTCATGTACAAAGTTTTTCAAGTTTTTACATGATTTTAAAAGTAATTTTGAATTCAAATTTCAAATTCTTTGACCCCATTTCAGAAAAGTCAAACTTAGAAGCTGAATTTGGAAATGCTCCAATTGTGAAAATTGTAGATCTTGAAAAATTAAGGGGGGTTACTTTTTGGAAATTTTTAAGTTTAGTTCAAATTTTGAGAGTAATTTGCAAAATTCATATTGAAAAGAGAAGGTCAAACTTGGGACTTAGAATTTTTCTAAGTGCGAGAGATTAGTATCCGACGGGATCGACGTCTCGCGTTCTCGAGATTTTGTTAAGCAACTTGAGTTGGACCAAAAATACGGATTTGAGTTTATGCTTTGAGGACCAACATATCAAAAGTTGAAATCGATCGGATTTGATTTGACAAGGTTTTGACAATCATTTCCAAGTATTATTAAGTCGTGGACAATGCAAGTTTTGGAGGTGATTATCTCTTAATCTGAGCAGCTAATGATCATGGGCCTGTTATGAGAAGTGAAGATTGATCAGTGGGGAACATTTTTGTCTCTTGGCCCATGTTGAGATTCGGCCCGAAATAGCCCAAAACGGCACCACAACCCAGGCCCACTTTTTCATCCGCGGTGTTCGATGGAATTCTAAAAGGGTGGCCGTGTCCGTGCGCTGGCAACTTCCAGAGAGCCGAGCGGCCATCGACGCTAGCGCTCCCTCCTTCAGCGACGCCTTGACCGGTGCTTTCGGCTACCCGAGTTGGAGGCGAGCCGCTGCTCGAGCATGCCTGCCTCGCTGCCTCTCCTTCTCCTCGCTCCTCGCCGACGCCTGCGGCCGCCCGGCGCCGTCCCGGCCCGTGGCCGCCCGCCATGCCAGCGCTAGGGTGGCGGGGCCCTCGCGGGCTGCCTCCGGTGAGCGGTGGGGCGGGCGCGAGGTGCGGCCCGTGCCGCTTGGCTCGCGCCGTCTCCCGCCAGTCGGTAGCCCGTGACGCGGCCGGCTGGCCGTCGTCGCCCGTTCCTCGCCCGCTTCTTCGAAGAAGAGAAAGAAGAAAGGAGAAAGAAAGAGAGGAAGGACCTATTTGCGAAGTGGAAAAAAATCCAGGGGAGCTAGGTGAGAAGTCCCTGTGACTCATATGAATAGTGCTTTGTACCTATTTATAATTTCATAAAAGTCCGGGGTTCTTTTTGTAAATTTGCCAAATCCAGGTTCGGGCAGGCCGAAGTTGGGCCGCCTTTACTGTTCATATAGGCCGGCCCGGTACTGTTCTTTTGGGGCGGGCAGCTTTGAGCCCGAAGGCTTTTCCTTTTAATCAAATGTTTTATCAATTTCTATGTGTTTGAATAGTGTCGGTTTTTGTTATTTTCATATAAAATCAAATAGAGCTTCTAAAATTCTGAAAATTTTTTTGTGTAACCTTCCCATGAGTATATCTACCCAAGAAAAATTTGAAACTTTGATTTTGAGTAGTTTTTGCATGATTTAAAAATACAAATTTTAATTGAAAAATGCATCTTCTATGATTTTTAATAATTATTTTATTTATCCAAAAATCATGAAACTTTTTTTGGTGCTGTTTTTATGAGATGGCCTACTTGTGGAAAAAGTTTGGTGTCCATTGGGGAAAGTTAAATTATTTTCTATTTTATGCTTTAATTATTTAATTAGAAAACGAGATGATTAGTGACTTTCGACTTAGGGTTTTGAGTGAGTTTTGGGTTGTTTTGTGAACCCTAAACCGTACCACTATCAGATGGTTCTTGAGAACTCCTTAGGCAATGGTGATGATATCTTGTAGAGTAGTTCAGTAAGTTGGTTTTGTTAGGTTGCAACTTTATCGTGAAGGAAAGATGTACTCAAGTTGTTTATCATTTCATGCATACATCAAGCATCATGTTTACCATTCCATCATGCTAAAGCATGCATCATTATCCACGTGTAGAGTATATGAGAGTGAGTCGGATCGTGTTGATGGAGCCTTGGAGAAAGGCGTCGAGATGGTTCGCGATGATCAAGCTTCGAGAGAAGATCCGTTCATCGGCGAGGATAATGTCAAGTTTGACTTCGACAACTTTTCTGGCTGAATCGACTTTTCCCCGCAACACGAGGCAAGCCCGGTTCATTTAAACATTTCCTTGTGTTTTACAAAGCTTTATATCACCTTTGCTTTATGCTTGCATTAGGTGATAGGAGTTGAGTGACAACCTAATTAATGCATTACCATTCCTTGTTTATTTCAATATCTACCTTGATAACGGATTTGCTAAAATGCTAGAACGCTTTTAGCCTGGCTAAATTAGTTAGACTTTTTGAGTCAAAATGTGACAAGTCCTTATGATAGCCCGAAGAGGCTTTTTGAGGAGAAATAAAGCTATATTATGAAACCATACCGGGATATGGTGACAAGTTGAGACCGGTTGGGTAATTTGCATTGAGAATGGAGTCTCGATTAGTAGTATTTCCGGCTTGTCGATTAAGGATCGAAGCATGTAGGTAGGCGTAACCGAGACTATGGAACGCAAATTTCTTTGAGGTCGTTGGACCAATGGCACGCCTGTCATGGGTGTTGCCCCATCATAGTCGACCTAGTTTAGGACACATACTCGGTAAGCCCGATCTTGGTGGTGTCAAATCAAAACGCATAACCGCCCTTTGGGAGTGGAGAGATGGCGGGAGTACGTGTTACCCTCGTGGGTTAAAGTCCCGGATTGGAGGTGTACGGTACTCTCGGGTGGCGTGGGGACGCGTTCCGCTTTTGAGTATCCGGGAAAGGGTTGATATATGCAAGCTTAAGTGCTACATATGTCGTGTGGAAAGAACTCCCAAGTGGGTTAATCGATTTCAAAAATAGTACTTCTCGGATATGGAGACTCGGTTTTCCCCACTTACATTGTAGTTTAATTATGGAACCGTGAAGAGAAGGTATAAGTGATGGAATTTCTACAAGTGTTTGCTATAGTGTAAGATCACTTAGAATAGGTGAAATACTAAATTGAGATTAAAACATTAAAAGTAAGGATTCACTACTAGTAAGCTTTTTCAAAAAAAAGGAGTCCTTGATTCTTGCTAAAAGCCTTACCTTGATTCCTATTAGACCCAGCATTCCCGAGTCTTCTCCTATTTTCTTTTAGTCGGTAAGTCTTGTTGAGTACTCCCGCTTTCGGGGTTTGTTGACCCTTGTTGCGTGTCTTGACTCATGCTTTGTTTAACCAAGGTTATGTCGTTGGGCACGACATGATCCGGGTTTATCTTCGATTCTACCTAGCTTCATAATAAAGTTAAGTTTACTTAAGTGTAACTTATTCACAATTTGTAAAATTAATGTTATTATTCTTCCGCACTCGATCTATATTTTTTGTAATAAATGTTGTAATGTTGTAGCTACTCCTTTGTTGATCCCGGTATGAGATATCAACAGGGCTTCTTAAGTTATCGGGTGTATACGCACACGGTTGTCAAAGGTCTTAAGGACAATGACAAAAGTGCAGGTGGGCCCGGTAATTAGGAGGTTCATTACAGGTTGTGGGACCCTTGAGCCTATGAAAGCGTGCGTTGAAACTATGCATTGAGGGAGAAGCCTATTTCATATCAAAGTTTCAAATCTTGAAAACCGAGGAGGAGAAACTCTTTATTGAGGCTGGCCTAATTGTTGTTGCCATCCATTGGAATGATGCCCTACCTTTAGGTGACCTCTAGTAGACTTTCCTAAGTGTGTACATGTTGGCAACACTAGGGAACATATCCTAAGCAAACCAGGATTTCGTGAAAACCCATGCAAACCACGGCAAAAAGGTCATCTAAATTCACCAAAAAAAATCACACATATAGATGATATGATGATGCCTGAGACTTGTAAAATATCATGTCCAAACTTGACTTCGTTTGTGAGATATAAAAATAACAAATTTCAAGCCGTAAAGCTATCTAGATGATTTGTTAAAATTTGTTATTTTTATATCTCACAAACGAAGTCAATTTGAACAAAATATTTTTGCAAGATTGTGTACCATCGTATCATCTACATGTGTGATTTTTTTAGTGAATTTAAAAAAAATTGCCATGGTTTGCACATGTTTTATGAAGGAGTTGGTTTACATATGATACGTTGCCTACATGTATACACACATAAGGTACCAAGGTTTAGAATTATTAGAGGAGAGAAGTAGAAATGAAATTAAGAAAGAAAAGGAAATAGAAAAGGGGGGAAGAAGAGTCGGCCCAGCCCCTCGATAGCCGCCCCCCTATGCGGACACCGGTGGAGCGGCCGCCGGCCAACGGGCCGTCGCCCTTACCCCGACAGCGTTGAGCCACCGGCAAATCGAACCCCAAACGTCGGCGCCTTCCACCGCCCACACCGTCACCCCAAGCTTCACCCTGTTGGTATTTGTTAAGCCCACGTAAATATTTATAATTTGTATAATCCATAGCGCACGGATACCAGGTGAGCGGGAGAGGGTTTAATATCGAATCCATAGGGAAACGGGTGAGGGAGACTACGATCTATTCTTAACCCGGAGTAGCACAAGACTAAAAAGGTTGAGGGTATGGAGAGGTTTACTAAGATAGCTAAATCTTAGTTTGGTAAGTGATGTTGATAATATTCTTATGGGGATGTACTCAAACGAAAGTAAGGCCGAAACTCACTATTCCCCCAAGAACTTGTTCCTACTTAGTCCTATCCAACGGGATGTGGAATCCAAAGGAATCAATGGTACTGTCACTACCACGAACTACCACGCCCAGGAAGGTAGGGTGTATCTATGAGATACCCAGGAGCCTAAGCACCACGCTTACACTATTTAATATTACCTTAACCTATTGCAATAGATTAAAGTACTCAAAAAGAGATTCATAGACCAATAAGAATAAATATAAACAATATAACTTACTAAAAGAAGAAGTAGATTACCGAGTAATTCCAAATGTAGATTAACTTCCACCGAGGTACAAGTATGGAGATAGCACCGACAGTGGCACTTCCTCCGATTCCTTCCCCTCTCTATCTCTCTTGTTCTAAAGATTAGAACTAATGAGTTCTAATCCTCTTATACTAACTCTTCTAATTGTAGTTCTAATATGCTTCTAATTATATTCTAATTCACTAATCCCTTAGAGAGAGATGATCCTTACATGGGACCCTCTACAACCGAGATAATGAGATAGAATGAATTGATAATGAATTGATGATTAGCCCCGGGTCCGGGGTCTTATATAGGCCTTGGCGATGAACGTGAACCCTTGGATCAAACCGACCTTGGCAACGGTGTAGATACAACCTCAAAGTCGGTAGTAAACCGACCTAGAAAGGAGAGGCCGACAGTGGGTCCCCCCGGCGGCCGGCCTAAATGGGCTCGCATCCGCCGGTGGCACTGTCTCTCCCTTGGCCTCTCGGTTCCTTCCGGTGTCTTCTAGAATGTTTTAGTCCACTTTTCGGGTTGAGTTACTTCACGGTCAAGTCTTGTCATCATATTGGATGTATATTCGGAACTTTCTCCATTCTTCTCTGCATTTATCTGTTAAGTCCCCGAAAATGTATAAATCACCAAAGCTCGTGGAATTTATGTTAGTTAAACCCTAGACTTATGTTGATATTCATTTTAAGCCTTTATTTCATGTTAGTTGACTAGTAATTTTATGCTATAACAGGTGTCAACAACCCCGCAGCCTTATTGAGCCACCGACGGTCGAACCCCACTGTTGGCACCTTCCGCGCCCACACCGTCACCCCAAGTTGATGGCGGCGGGACGGACCTCGTCACCCCTCCCGTTTCCCCCTTTGGAAAGGACCGTGCCGTGTTGCACCCATGCGCTGACGCGACCTTAAACGCCCCGCGGGCCACTCACCGCCCGGCTCACCGGGAGGCATCGCACCGTGCATGCCCGATACACAACCGTCCCCGAAGCGGCGCAGCCTTCCCCTTTCTCTCCAACGATGGCGGCATAAGAGGTACTCGCCTCACTCTTCAATCCTCGTTGTCTACGTCTCACTCTCTCTCGACCTCCTCTTTCCCCACGGGGCTTTGGGTCGGCAAAGAGGCGTGCGGCGGGATCCAGTGAGGAGGCGGCGGTCGGGCCTGGATCCGGCGAGGAGGTGGCGGCCGCACCACGGATCAGGCGAGGAGGCGAGGCGGAATAGAGCGTTTCTAGGGACGGCGGCGGCGACGCGAAGATCGGGCGGCGTTAGGGTTACGGGCTAGGCATGGGCTCGCGGTGGGCTCAAAATGGGCTCGTAGGTGGGCTCATGGATTTTTTTTTTTTTTTTTGAAAACATTTACCGTGGCGGGCATTTTAATGCGCCCCGCCACGGTTAATCCCATTTTGGCGGGCACGGCCGCTCGCCATGCGAAAAGGCCACGATTAACCGTGACCTCACAGGGGTGACGGGCGGCCGTGCCCCGACACGTAAAAAATTTTCGTTACTAGTGCACTTCATAAAGACTGAAATACTTAATACGGGGAGCTAGAGGGAGTATGGTAGCACAGTGTACATGTAACTCCCTTCACTCCATAAAAGAACGTAAATATGAGATTTCTGTTCGACGTTAAAAGTTAGACCAAATTTATTGTAAAAAATAATATTAGAATTTATGTCTCTAAATAAATTTATTATAAATATATATATTACTCCCTCCGTCGCACAAATAAAAGTTCATTTTTAACTTCCTTCTTGGTTTGACCGTTCGTCTTATTAAAAAAAACTAAAAAAATTGGTTTTTCTTTGTTATGACTTGTTTGTTGTATCATTGGAGATACTTTCATAATAATCTATTTATTTTATTATTTACATAAAAATTTTAAATAAGACGAATGGTTAAACAAGAATTGTAAAAGTCAAAAACAAAATTTCATTTATAGGACAGAGGGAGTATGTATAACTAATTAATCTAAGAGTATTTATTGTTTTTGTAGAAAAAGAATCTAATAGTATGATCTATTTTATATCATACACTAAATTTTAGTAGTTTTTATTTGGCTCCATGCGAGTCCACGATTGCACGAAGTTCCGTCGTGTGGCATCTTCGCTCCATCGTTGCTTGTGCTGCTACCGGGCTTGTTTCGTAGTAACTGGCCCGGATGGAAAAAAAAAAGTACAGTGTACCCCGTGACGACAGCCTGAATAAGTCTCCTCATGCACGCCGCCGTGGCATCTGCTACTATTACTACTCATGTTTGAACAGTGCTCCGGGAGTTGGGACGGAGATGACGACACGCATACGCCCATGACAAGGCAGGAAATGGAACGTGACGACATGTATGTACTAGTATGTATGAATCGAAAGCCGGCCGGCCGGCCGGCCGGGCGTGTCCTTCCGCGAGACGAGGGGCCGGCCGTCACAGCACACCACGGGACAAGGACAGCCTCGCTCGACAGTCGACACTCTAGTGATCGAAAACCCTGCCGGCTACGCACGCCTATCAACTGCTGACGTACGTACGTACTCTAAGTACGGCGGCGACGAAGGCCGCGCCTATCGTCGCGCTGCGATCGAGCTGGCCGCCGGCCGATATCGATCATCATCTGCGACGAAGTGCCCGGCCGGCGGTGACCACGACCGATGGAAGAGGCCGGTTTTTATTCAGGAACAAGAGAGGTTACCGTGATTTTTTTTTTTTTTTGGAAAGAACCGAATGGGATCTCGTGCCGTCTATTGGGCTCGGCCAGCAGAATCGGAGCCGACGATCAGCTACGCAAGGCGGTGGGGCGGCGACCGCGAGCCGCCGCCGTTGCGGTGGATGAGCCTCCACCTCCACGCATTGTCGCCGACGTGGGCGCTCGCTCGCTCGCCACCAGCATGCCACGACCTGTGCGAAGTGGGAGTCCCCTAGGCGGCGCGTGAAAGCCGGGCCGGGCCCGATCGATCGATCGAGAGACCAGGGAGTGGTGTCCCATTGGTCACGTACACTGTACGCCACGAGGGGCCGGCCGGTCTAGTCTGCATGCATGCATGGTCATTGGTGGGACGACAACTTGCGCACGGCAGCAGCTGCCGCCGGCGTCGGCTCCGTCCCGGTCCGGTGCAAGTCCCAACTCCGGCCCCCGCTCGCCGTCGTCGTCGTCCCAACAGTGCAGCTGCACTCTGCACTGTACACATCGCTGTGCCGCCTGTGCATGCCTGATCTGATCTCGACCTGCCGTGGGTGTGCATGTGCATAGCACTGCAATGGCATGGCATGCATGGACCAGGACCAAAGACCGCGCGCCGCTGTATCCGTCGTCCGTGCGCGCGTTTTTTACCTCACCGACTCATCTGATGAACGGTGACACAAGTGACAAGTTAAAATAATAATAAAATAAACGCCGTCCCTTGGAACAGAAGCCAAGGAAGCGATCAGCACAGCACCAGCAGGGATCATGGGCAAAAAAACCCAGTTCTTGGTTCGTGGCTCTGGTGACGTTAATTCGCGCGCGCGATGACGGGGATGGCTATGCATGGCTCCACCGTCACCGACCTCCTGCTACACGTACGGCGGAGCCCGTGGGCGATGGACGCGCCACCGTGCCGGTCCCGGTCAAGCAATCTTCCCCTGCCTGCCCCTCCTTGTGCTCTTGTTCCCCACCCTACACGCAGTCCTAGTGTGGGGGTGCCTGCCCCTCCTTGTGCTCTTGTTCCCCACGCTACACGCAGTCCTAGTGTGGGACAGACTTATCGTGGGGGTGCATGCCTAGGCCGCTAGTAGCATGGCGCGCGTAGCCTAGGCAGTTGGCTTTGAACACTGCCTTGGTACCTTGTCCGCTAAGTTGCCGATTCAATTGAATACAATATATAATATAATCTCAAATCCTTTATGATATTGATATTAATAATGCGTGATGCACTACGAGATCTTGGCTTTGTTTAGATCCTGAAATCTGGTACTATTCTGAACTGAAAAACACTGTACTCTCCTCCGCCCAAATTAAGTGTCGTTTTTGTGTGTTTGTACCTTAAAGTTTGATTGAGTTTATAGAAAATACACACAAGATTTGTATCTCCAAATAAATTTGTAGAAAAACTAGGCTTAAAAATCTTTCCGATGATACTAATTACTTGGCAAAAATGTTTATATATTTTAATATATAATTGCTTTACGATTATTTCTCGGAAGCGGAGACCGACACTTATTTTGGGTCGGAGGATGTAACACTTTTTCCTTTGTTTGTGGTAAATATTATCCCATCATGGGGTAACTAGGCTCAAAAGATTCGCCTCGTAATATACATCTAAATTGTGTAATTAATTATTTTATTTCTTACATTTTATACTCCATAATACACCGGTCTTTTGGTACAGTTAATGATTCGATGTGACGTGAATTTTGAAATTTCAAAACTAATTCAGCTGATCTAAACACACCCCCAGAATTATCTATGCGATGCATTACGAGCACAGACACTACTTGCCGAGATCCCGGAAGGGAAAAAAATCCTACTAGTATACTACACGTACTGTACGTACAGTAGATCCAGCAGCATAGTACTAGTACAGTACAGGAGACAACAGGCAGTTGAGTCGGTTGTCCGCCTGCCTCGGCATTCCCGCTGCCTGATAGCGGTTGGTCGAGCACGGACCCCTGTGGGCTGAGCAGTGGACAGGCTCGGCGATCAGCGGTCAACACACGCTTCTCCCTCCCCATCGCTGCTGCCCATTCAGGTCTTGGTTAGGTCTAATCAGACAGAGATCAGATTACCCTGCTGCGGCCTGCTGCTGCAGCAGACCCTGCACCAGCAGAGCATGCATCATAGCCTTCGCCGAGCCGGATTGGGTGTCCGCCCGCCCGCGCGCACGGGAGCCGTAGCGGGCCGCGGGCCGAGCGTGGTGTTCCATCCATCCAGGACCCCTTCCAGACGCTTCCGCCATGGGTGTGTGGGTAAAGTTTTTCATGGGGTGTGTGTTCCAGACGCTTGCACCGTGGCGGCGTACGTCCCTCCGCGGCCACCAGGCCGACGCCGCGGCTTGGCACGTCGCGACCCCGGCTCTGACATGCGGGCCCCTCTTCGTCCTCCCTCGTCCTCTCTCCTCCATCCAAAGCGCCTTCGTCCGGACACTGTGACTGACTAAGCGTCCCATCCCATCGCGAAGGCCACGTCGTCACCGTGGAAGCCAGCAAAGGCACTCGCTCGGCGGGCGGGACCCGGCCCCTCTTGGTGGGTCCAGAGAGCGGCTGACACGCGGGCCTTTTGCGCCGCCTCGGGCCACGAGCCCACCCTCTCCCCCTCCCCGCAGTCTGCATGCTGGTACGGGGCCGCCCGGCCTCCGCGTGTCCACGGAGGGCCTGCTGCGTGGAGGTGACTCCGGCCGGCGCGACACGTGGCGGCAGGGGACGGGCGCGATAGGGCTCCACCAGGCGCTCTCGGGGTGGCTCGTGGCCGCGAGGCGGCGAAGCGAGATATTTAATCCGGCCCGGGGGACGGGGGCCTACTCTAGTCACTTTTTTTCTCTTGGCACCGCCCGTCCCCGTCGCCGCCGTGGTCGAAGTCGACCCCTCTTCTCTTCTCTTCTCTTCTCCCGCACCGTCACTCACCTCTCTCTATTTGTTTCGAGCTCCACCGTGATCCTCCATCCATGCGAGGCTCCGGCATCTAGCAGGTCGCTCGCTCTAGCTCCACGCGCGCGCGCATGCACTCCGCCATGTCTGATGATAGCGATGGGCAGCGGCAATGTCGCCGGGGCGTCACCGTCGACGTCGAGCTCGACGCCGCCATGGCGCTTGCCGACATGGCCGGAGTCGGACCGGCAGGCGAGCAGCCGCTGCCGCCGCCGACGGTGCGACACGCGCCTCCTCCTAGTACTACTCAGGTGAATGAATGATTACAACCGCCGTCGCCAAGCTTTGCCTAGGTTGCTCTAAATCTCTAATAACAGTTAGTATAATTCTTCATTCATGATCGACCGACCAGGACGACGAGGAGGAGCTGGCGAGCACGCGGCTGAGCCTGGAGCTAGGTAAAGTGGGCATCCAGGCATCCCCATGCTCCAGCAGCTCCAGCGCCGGCGGCGGCGGGCAGTACACGCACCACCACCAGGCGTACCAGCAGCAGCAACAAGTGGCCGCCGCAGCGGCGGCGCCGGCGACAGGGTACGGGCCACGGCCCCGGCACGCGCTCACCGAGGTAACCTACTCGTGCTCCACGCCCGCGATTCCGTGACCCGTCTTCACTTCACCAGCGTCCGTGACAGGCCGAGAAGGAGGCGAAGCGGCTGCGGCGCGTGCTGGCCAACCGGGAGTCGGCTCGCCAGACCATCCTCCGCCGCCAGGCCATCCGCGACGAGCTCGCCAGGAAAGTCGCCGACCTCTCGTCCCAGAACGAGAACATGAAGAAGGTACGAACGTACACCTCGCCGGCGCCGGCCGGCGTCAACTAACTGACGTCGTCTTTTTCACCATCTTTTGAGTGAATGATGTGAGCTCGATCGGTGACGACGACACCTGTTGGTACGGTGCAGGAGAAGGACATGGTGATGCAGGAGTACCTGTCGCTCAAGGAGGCCAACAAGCAGCTCAAAGAACAGGCACGATATCATCAACGCCCATCGCTTTCGTCCCCTTTCTTTACTTGATTAAATCGCTACGTAATCCTCTACGTAGCATCACCTCTGATTAGACTAAGTGTTATCCAATAATGATGTTGCCACTGTTAGGCCAACAGGAATCTAGGACGTTCCAAGCCTCCACTTGTTCCCCCTCAAACACCTACACACATGCCACTTTTCTGCCCACCTCCCTTCTAGTACGCATGTCGTGCTCGAATTGTGATTTTCTTGTACGCTTGCCACGCCGACAAAGACCTTCTTCTTTGGATAATGACGCCATAGCCATAGTATACTATACTATGCAGTAGGAGGACTGCAGAGTGAGTGATCCTATCTCTGCCATTTGTTTCGTCGCCATGCCGGCACCTTGCTCGGTGCGAGCGAGTGCAATGCCGACGCTTGCCGCATGGGTGATGGGAATGGGATTGGGATCAGTCTGATCTTCGCACACGTTGCCCATTTCTTCCAGTCTGATCCTGCGTGACCACGTCGGCGGATTCCGTCGTCTTCTCCGTCCGCCGAGTTACTAGTCAGACGGACGGACGGACGTGTGTCCTCACTCATTCATTCAATTCTCTGCGCGCAGGTGGCGACGCGAACGGCCAAGAAGGCGCCACCAGTAGCAGCGGTGACCGCGGCGATGCCGGCGCAACAGCAGGCGGAATCCCTGACAGCGGCGGCTGTGGCGTCCCCACCGGCGACGCCGCCACGTCCGGGGTTCCTGTACACGACAGCGGCGCCAGTGCCCTACGTCTGGGGCTCCTGGCCACCGGGACCCGCCGCCGCCGCCGCGGCCGGGTACGAGCACCAGCACCACGGCAGCAGCCCGCCGGGGGCCGCCGCCGCCGCCGCTCTGCCTGCAGCCTTGCGCGTGGTACTACCCGGTCGTGCCAGCCGACCCGCGCGGGTCGCCGTCGTCCGCGTCCGCGTACGCGCAGGCGCAGCAACTGCCGGCGGTAGCGTTCCAGGACCCGCGTGCCGTCGAGCCTGCGGGCAGTGGCGGGGGTAGCCCAGCTGGCGGTGGTGGCGGGGCGACGGCTGAGGAAGCGGACACGGATGACGACCCTTGCTCGCTCACGCTTGGCCTCGACGTCGATAAGCGGAGCGCGCCTATCAGTATCTTCCCCGCGGGGTCTGGTAACGGCGGCGGTGGCGGAGCGCAGAGTGAGAGGGATAAGGCGGCCACGGCGGCGGAGGCTAGGAAGCGGAGGAAGGAGCTCACCAAGCTCAAGCACATGCACGCCGCCGGCCGACCCGGTGGCGAGCAATGGTAGGTAGGCAGGACAGGCATTGTGGCGGATGGAAATGGAATGACAGGGAGGGCCGGCATGCTCAACGGCGGCATTGGTGATGGTGGTGGTGGGTGACTCCATTGGTTTTCTTCACGGCGGCGACCGGCGAACTACTAAACAGCTTCGTCATCTCTTGTTTGAATCCATTGGTGATGGTGGTGGTGACTCCATTGGTTTTCTATCTACTAAGGTAGAGGCAGGAAGGAAGAAGGCTTTGCATGCAAATGCATTTTGGTTTCAGGTTCAGGTTCAGATTCAGGTTCTATTTCGACGAAATGTTTTTTCTGTTTTTGGTAGTATTCTTTTTGCTGCAATATGTAACTGAAGAAGAAGTTAAACAGAGTGCTATAGCTAGAAGTATTTTTTCTCGATGCATGATGTAGCATCCATCGAAGGTCATGTATAATGTAACAATTCTTTCGTTACGATTTTTATATATTATATATTATACTACCTGCAAGCAAGGTTCAGACAGTATTAGTGTACTGCCTTTTATTTATATTTCAGTTCATCTTTCAATTTGGCTTAGGATTTCGATTTACGAAGAAATGCATGTTGTGATTAGTCAGTGTAACCATGACGACGTGTTCTCTCAATGGGCCTACCTATATTTGGTTGAGACTCTTTGGCCTGCTTTTTTCGCTATCAGGTCATTCACCTCTTTTTCATTAAGGGGAAGAAAAACAAAACAGTGCACAATACACCAACACGAGGAGCCCCTTCATGATACAACTCTTTGACTTGCAGCTTGTCTGAGCTAAGGCATATCGTTATAAATGAACCTAGCTCCAACAAGCTTTGGCATCTCAAACTTGAATTCGACTTTCTCAAAAAAAAAAAAAAAAAAACTTGAATTCGACCTGGTAAGAAGTTGAGCTTGCGATCTGAGATCAGCAGGTGTTGATGATATGTTCAAAAACGTGTTGCTAATAGATCTCCATTCAGATGGCAGACGTCGTTTTCACTGAATCCGATTATAGGAATCACCTTTTGTGCCCCTGAAATAACTGAAAAAGCATGTAAGCAACTGCCGTTGTCGATGCCTACTGTATGCTTAGTTTCGTGTTTAAAACATTCACTCGTTATTTCGAAGCATGCGCTCGCGCCAATTCATATATGTGATGCCCAAGCCCACATATTTCAGTAGGCATGTGTCCTGGGCCTTTAGCCCACATGTCATCCTAAAGCCCATGTGTTGAAGCATACGCTCGCGCCAATTCATATATTTTATACACAAAATATAGATAAATACGAAGTGTATTTGTAAAGATATTTCGGAAGACGGGAGATACTGTACCATACCGGTTACGCAAACAAGAGTAAAGCAGTTCATAAGCTGATTCCCGGAGACGTGTAGCACCGCGTGGCAAGCGCGGTCAGCCATCTACGATTATTCGAATCAATGATGATAGTTGTGTCTTCACAGATCCTCCGATGATGACAAGCACACTACATGTGTGCTTAGCTTTTTTTTTTTTTTTTCTTCTTCTTTTCATAATAATAAATAAAATCTCTGGAATGTTTTCTTTAATCTGCTGCAAGCTCCACTCCAGCTTCTTGTACAATCTTGTGTTCTGTTTTCCACCTTTTAAAAAAAAATATTGAAAAATATGTCGGAGTTTTTCTAATCTGCTGCAAACTCCAATTTCTGCTTGCACATTCTTGTGCTCTTTTTTTACATATATTTTTTTATTTTTTTAAATAAAACTATGGCATGTTCCTTTTTTTTTTTTAATCATCTGCAAACTCCAGCTTCTGCTTTGCATGCGTATTAACAGGAAAAATATTCACACGCGTTTATCAAAATCATCATCAAAATCCAAAGGAAAAACAGGCGCACGCACAACACACTGATACACACGGTGCGCATCACCTTCACGACACGTGCAGGATCCACACGTACGTGTTGTTACCTTGGTAAGACACTTGGGCCTGATTCATAGCATGATTAGCATCCAAGACCTTCAGCCCACTCTGGACAAAAAAAAAGGATGTTGACAAAATTGAGTCCGGTGAGTTATATGAAACCCTTTTTTAAACAGTAAAACCCTGCTTTTGTACCGTACCGATTACACAAAGGGAAATCAAACCTGTCCCTGTCCATATGCCGATTTTTAGATACGTGTGGTACCACCAAACGGCAAACGTGGTTAGCCCTTCATCAAACTATCAAGTTTCTATTTACAACAATTGTATTACATGTGAGCACCATACATGTGTGCTTAGCCTTTTGCATTTCTCTCATGATCCTTCTTCTTGGATGCTTGCTATGTCCCATTTTTTTTCCCCTTATTTCTCACATGTTCTTTTCTTAGGTGATTTCTATGTCCTGTGTGCACTAACACTAATTTTCTCACTATAATAATCACTAATTTAAAATAGAATATGTTAATTAGCACAACTACTACCCTAATTAGCACACCTAAAACATGCATTAGCACTAACAACATTAATCTTACCGCTAAGTAGAATAACATATAACATATTATTAAGTCTTATTTTTTATTTCCTATTGATAAATATTGGGTTACTCCACTTGTTTTGGCTTTTCTAAATACATTACTTATTATTGCCTTTCATACAAATCTAAATATATAATATGTACAGATACATGTTAAAAAAAAACGATGATCACCTACAATTCGAAAAACAAGAGTAGAAAACATGGAGTTTGTCCAGCATATGGACTAATCTTATGTAGCATTTATTATTTATAGAGAATATTCTTCTATGGCGGATGTCTCTACCTCCAACTAAACACTAGTACTAGAGACTATCTACCGTCATCATTTTCCACCTATAAATATGAGATTTTTACATGTGTGGCATTATAAAAAGTTTCCCTTAGCTATAAGCTATATTGACTTATTGTTGTTTTGGTGGCTATGGCTGAGACCCTGCTGCTTTATTGTACACCTCCATCTAAATCCATCGATCTGTGTCTAATATAATCAGCTTCGGTTTATATTAGGAGAAAACAAAACTAAGTACCCAACTTTAGCTGCCTTGTAATTCCACATGTGAATTGTGATTAATCAACTCTTTAATAATCATTAACAAAGTTGTATCTCCTCCATCACATACGACATAAAGATTGTCATTTCTTAATTCGTGAGAGAAGTAAAACATTTGCAACTTTAATAAAAAATTACCATTAGATAAGTTGTTAAGTATTTTTGTAATAAATTTATTTAGAGATATAAGTATCTCTAATATTTTATTTACAAAGTTAATTAAACTTTAAAAAGTTTGGTACACATAATTTTGGACGGAGCTTGTAATTGGCTGAGCAAACTTTTTGAAGTGACGGATGGTAAATCATACGAACATTTACATTTTATAGGTGCACAAGGTAATTGTTGAACTTATTTAGTCTTTTAGTAATAATTTTTTATAAAAATAGAATATACTGTAATTCTGATCCATACTTGGTCAAAACTATGTTAAATATTGATTTAAAAGACAATTTCAAACCTGACTAAGTTTATGAAAAAATTATTTTCAACATTTATTATAAAGTCAAAATATGAATGCTATATGAACATAAAGTTAGGATGATATTTACGAGGTTTTTGACATTTTATTATGAAGGTGTGTGTTTAGATTGCGGAAGAAAAGCTTCACATATGAGCTGACAGTCCACAACTGGTCGCCTGGGTCAGCTGCGCGGACCGTCGATTGTGATGAAGGCCCACCAATTTGCATGTGCGCCTCTACAGGCCGTACCTTTCCCGCGGGCCGGCCCGCCTGGCCATCCTTGCTCCTCCGTGTCCAATCCCGAAATCTTATGGACCGGCCCGTAGGGCTTAGCTTCACCAGCCCATCACACTGTACTAGGAGCCCAATATTTCCTAGTCCGTATGGAATAAATATATTTTGTTTTATTTATTATTGAACATCGGTTGGCTCAGCTCTTATATTTTTATTCAGCATTCTTATTAATTTTATTACTGTTATTATACTAAAAATGAAAAAATCGTGTTAAAAAAAAAAAACTCCTAGATATTTAAAAAATATTAGAAAGATCTAGTTATTAATTTCATGGGCACTAATCACTATTGACAATTATACCAATGGAAAAAGTCTAAATCACACCCGACCTATGGGGGTTGGATCACATAAGCCCTAACCTATGAAAGCGGTCTCTATCACCCCTAAACTTTCCAAAAGCGGTCAAATTACCCCTAAAGCGGTTTTGAAAAATCATAATAAATCATAGAAAAATCATAAAATGAAAAAATCCAATTGTGTTAGACTCCAAATGAGTAGATCTACACGGTGAACATATAATATGGTATATTTTAGTATATTTTTTTTTACAGCTATAAAGAAAAACATAGATCTAAAGCTACAACAAAAAATGTACTAAAGTATACCATATTATATGTTCATTGTGTAGATCTACTCATTTGGAGTCCAACACAATTGATTTTATATTTTATGATTTTTCATTGATTTACTATAATTTTTCAAAACTGCTTTCGGGGTAGTTTCACCGTTTTTGAAAAGTTCAGAGGGTGATATAGACCATTTCAATGGTTAGGGGTTATGTAGTCTAGCCCTATAGTTGGGGGTGATATAGACTTTTATACCAATGGAGCCTATTATGTTTCACATAATATTACCCACTTTGCTATTAAAAAAAAAAAAACACCCCATAAATTTACATCTAAAATTTCCTGAAATAGTGACATTTGAATTACTACGTACTACCATTTGGATAGACAATTAATCAAAAATCATGTAAAAAATATTATACCGTCAAATCTACATCTAAAATATCAACATTCGCTGTCATGAAAAGTATAAATTTGAGGGTATAATGTTTTTTTATATCAACATTCGCTGTCATAAAAATAATAAATTTCTATCAAATCATCCGACAACTTTTTGGTTTGAAACTTTTTATTTTTATATCCTACAAACAAAAGTCGAGTTTGGACAAGATATTTTACAAGGTTATGTATCATCATATCATCTACATGTGTGATTTTTTGGTGAATTTAGATGACTTTTTTTTTGTGATTTACATAATTTTTCACAAAGGGGTTGGTTTTGCACGATGATATGTTGCCTTCTTTGCTACTATATATGGATTGACAACGGGAAAACGTGTGGAGCACGATCAGATTATAAACTGAAACGCTCAAGGTAGCACACGTATGAGCCCCTCCTGTAATGCGTATAACATACTGGTTCCATCTAACCTCCTCCTTAATACTTTGATGTGAAAAAAAAAATCTAAGAAAGACCTAAACCTATCTAAGACAAATGAAATAGAACAATGATCTTGAATCTCTAACCACAATATGCATATACATAAAACCAGAAGACTTTATTTATGGATTTAAGTGTGCCAATCTTTTTTCACAGCTAGAATCTTTTCACACTACAAACACATGTCTAAATGGTTCCAGCCTTTGTCTACACAGAGCCACACAAAAAAAGGTGCCAAAAAATTGGGTTACCTTCTCTGAACCATGTAACAAAAGTTATATAAGACATGCTCTATACTTCAAGCCAACTTACATTATGGATCAAATAAGAACATACAACAGTAATAATGACACAATTCGACAATAATACAACAATTAAAATAGCACCCAATGAAAGCAATAGCCGCATATTCCATCAAACTATCTTCAGAAAGTTACCTGAATAAGTGTAGATTTTAGGTATCCTTTGCTTTGTTGTCTTGGAGCTTCAACTCAGCGGCAAGTGCTGAAAAATAACAATGTTCCTTCAACAAACAAGAAAACTTGTGTTGGACTCCTAAAGCAACCTCATATTCACAAATTAAGATTCATACTAGTTCACAGTTCACATTTTACAACCACAAAGCATGCAACAAACCCAAAAACATCTTTGGCGAAAAAGAGATGACCTAACTAGCTTCAAAAAACATCTTTGGCGAAAAAAAGAGATGACGACCTAACTAGCTTCAGATTGAAGACTGCAATTGAGCTGACAGCAAACAATGACAAAGCACCTAAACCAACTAGTGTATTCGACCATAAGCACATCAAGTATCAGTCTTTGACTATGGCGCATCAACCAGATCTACAAATGCCACATTGGCTCCATGAACTAGATCAACATAAAATCTCAAAAATGCCTAACCCTAAATCAACAACGCCTTGTCTCCTCTGGTAGACAAACGAGAACATCGCAAGTTGCACCAGAGACCACCACCGAAATCCTTAGACAAGAAATGGAAAAAGAGAGCAACCCTATCGCATCCGCTCTATCACATCATTTCGAGCTCGACCTCCACACAAAACCTAGACATCAGCAAACCCTACACCTCTCGTTTAAGAACAGCAAACAAAACCCTAACCGAGAACAACTCGAACGTAACAGGCAAAATAAGAATTAAATAAGAAGAACACACCATACAAAGAGTGTGGCTGAGAGGAGAGCCGCCGCTGCGATAGAAATGGTGGACGCCGCCAACCGAAATCACCGTCGCCGCCCTCGTCGCTGAGAAGAAAGAGAGAGAGAAAGAGAGAGAGAGAGAGAGAGATGACTGGAGTGAGTTGGAGAGTGGGGAAATGTCGGGCATGATTCCCAATTCAAAACAGTGCCGTCGCGACCCACCAGTCGGACCATCGGTTCGCATTCGACAACGGGTACAACTTCGACCCGATAACGATTCACATTCCATAAAGCGCTGACGGGCCGCCGGATCAAAGACCGAATTGAACAGACGAGCGTGTTGCACGGGTGAGACGCTAGAACCCAGGCGGTAGAGATATAGGAAAGATGTTAAAAATCATTTCATTTTCTAACCAATATTTTGTAGAAAAAACCCCCTTAACTTACACAATGCTCCATTTCTCCTGTTGTGTCTACACAAGTAAAGCTAGATAATGAGCCAGCTCATTTCGGCTCGTTCGCTCGTTAGGATAACGAGCGGCTTGGCTCGGCTCGTTATCTTAATGAGCAAAAAGTCAACTTCATTTCGGCTCGTTAAAGCTCGAGCTGGCTGGATTAAGCTTCGCGAGCCAAGTATAAAAAATACACAAAATATATATTTGTATTTATCTAAAGTTTAAAAATTGTAATAATACAAAAGTAATACATCTAGAACCTTAAATTGAAAAAACTTAATATGTGCTAACATATATAATGCACGACATAAAGTAATACGAAACTAATATAGATTTTGCTGTTTTTTTCCTGAATGTATAGCTCGTTTGGCTCGCGAGCGGCTCGCGAGCTGGCTCGAGTTGGCTCGTTATAGCTAACGAGCTAAAATCTTAGCTTCGGCTCGTTAGCCTAACGAGCCGAGTCGAGTTGAGCAGAGCCAGCCACGAGTCGAGCGAGCTAACGAGCTTCGAGTTTTTCGTCCAGCTTTATACACATGTGCGGTGTCATTATTCCAGAAAGATTGGCGGATCGCTTTAGTATACAGATTATAATCTAGATATGTAACTGAACGACTTTCACGTTGCTAAAATTCATTGTATTCACACATGCTACTCAATGTGTAGTTATGTAATTCAGTTGTTGGAAGTGGATTATCATGTGATACAAGGCTGTTTAATTTGTTATCATCTCAAAACAATTCGAATCGTTAAAGTCAAGGCACTGGTTGGTTTAGGAAGAGAAATCTAGATATTTGACACTGAATTTGCACGCCAAGCTAGTATACTGCCCAAATCGCGCGGCTTTAAAAATTTGGCACTCCACAGCTAGATTTCTTTCGATTCAAGTATCGCTCAGGTGGCCTGGTTCTCACGAGGACGCCCTCGTGAATGGTGACAGCGCTGCACAGGCAGGCCGTGGGCGGCTTCCGGGCCGCCGGCAGGACGTCGACCTCGCGTCCTCGTCCCCTTGGCTGGGACTGCATGCTGGACGGGGGATGATGACGATGCCGGAGAAAAACTTAGCATCCGTCTGTCTCGTCGTCCTAGTTTTAATCGCTACTCCTGCTTAATTAGTATGTATTCCTGGCCATCCACAGATTATTGCTCAACACGTATTATCTTCAGTTATTAAATTATATAAGTAATGTTATATATTCGCTATGTTCTTGTAATTGGATTGTAAAGATGTATAGCGTGTGTGTCTCACGACAAATGTCCAGCTCCACCGATGATCCAGAGGCAGACGCAGCTGCGAACAGCCTCTGCATCTTCTGAAACCCCGCCTGCCTCGCCCCTGGCACCACGATCGACGCCACCCTCTCGCGTGGCACCGACCAACCCCACACGCCGCCGCCGCCCGACGTTCCAGCTCCAACCCCTCCACGGCGCAGCTGTGTCGGCAGTTCCGCGCGCCCAGCCCAGCAGGCGAGCTGCTGTGCACCACCGATCCGAAGCGCCGTCCGTGCCTCTCCACGCCTGGCCTGCAGACGCGCGCCCCTGCCGCTGGCATGTCGCGCCCCGTGGGCGCCGTACGCGATCGGTGCGTGGAGCTGAGCGCTTCATCGCTGGCCGCGTCGCTCGCGTAGCCTCGGCCTCGACGACGCACTCAAGCTGTTCGATGAATTGCTTCGACACGCCAGGCCCGGCTCAGTTGTCGCCTTCAACCACCTCCTTGCTGTTGTGTCTCAGTGCCTCGGGCCGACACTCCTCCACCCCTGAGTCAAAGACCGTCGCCTACCTCTTCAACCGGATGATACATGAATGCTCCACCAAGGTGGCACCCAACCTTTGTACCTACAGCATCCTCATCGGCTGCTTCTGCCGCATGGGTCACCTGGCGCATGGCTTCACTGCCTTTGGCCTTATCCTGAAGACGGGTTGGAGGGTGTGGATCACATAGTCATCAATCAACTGCTCAAATGTCTATGTGATGCAAAGATGGTGGATGAGGCCATGGACGTTTTGCTCCAACGAATGCCTGAGTTTGGTTGCACGCCAGATGTAGTTTCATACAACATACTTCTCAAGGGTTTCTGCAATGAAAAGAGAGCTGAGGATGCACTTGAGCTGCTGTGTATGATGATTGCTAATGATCATGGTAGAAGCTGCCCACCAGATGTGGTGTCATACACAACTGTCATCAATGGTTTCTTTACTAAGGGTCAAGTGGACAAAGCTTACAACTTGTTTCTTGAAATGAGGGATCGAGGGGGATTCCACCGGATGTTGTGACATACAACACAGTAATTGATGGCATGTTCAAATCTCAATTGGTTCATAGGGCCAAGGGTTTCTTTCATGAGATGATTGATAAAGGTCTGAAGCCAGACAATGAGACATATAATTGTCTCGATCCATGGATACCTTTCTCTTTGGAAAGTGGAAAAAGGCGGTTCAAATGCTTGGACACATGTCCACACATGGTCTTGTCCCAAATATTGTTACTTATGCTTTGTTGTTGGACTATCAATGCAAGAATGGAAGATGCACAGAAGCCGGGGAAGATTTTTAACTCCATGATTAGGAAGGGCATAAAACCTAATCTAACTACCTATGGTATTATGCTTCATGGGTATGCTACCAAAGGTGCTCTTTTTCGATATGCATGATCTCCTAAATTTGATGGTAGAAAATGGTATCTCGCCAAATCATCACGTCTTTAACATATTCTTCGGTGCATATGCCAAATGTGGTATGATAGATAAGGCAATGGATATCTTTAATAAGATGAGACAGCAGGGGTTGAGTCCTCGATGTAGTCAGCTATGGTGCACTAATAGATGCACTTTGCAAGATAGGCAGGGGTGGATGATGCTGGCGCAAGTTTAATCAGATGATCAATGAAGGAGTGACTCGACATTGTTGTTTTCAGCTCCCTAGTTTATGGAATGTGCACCATTGACAAATGGGAGAAGGCTGAGAAATTATTTTGTGAAATGTTGGATCATGGAATCTGTCCTAACTTAGTTTTCTTCAACACAATAATTTGTAACTTATGCAATGTAGGAGGGATCACGGAAGCCCAGAGGCTCATCGATCTGATGGAACATGTAGGCGTAAGGCCGGATGCTTTCTCATATACACCATTGATATGTGGTTATTGCTTATTTTGGAAGGGTGGATGAAGCGAAGAAGAAGGTATTTGATGGTATGGTCTCGGTTGGCCTATCACTTACTGAAGTTACTTATAATACTTTTGCTTCATGGCTACTTTGTAAAGCTCGAAGGATAGACGATGCATATGGCCTTTTCCGAGAAATGTTGAGGATGGGAGTTACACTGGAGTTGTGAGTTACAGTACTATACTACATGGTTTGTTTCAAAATGGGAGATTTTTCGGAAGCAAAGGAACTCTATCTCAATATGATCAAAAGTGGAACAAAGTGGAGCATTTACACATACAACATAATTCTAAATGGTCTTTGCAAAAGTAATTGTGTTGATGAAGCATTCATATTGTTTCAGAGCCTGTTTTCAAAGGATCTTCAACTTGACATTATTACATTCACCATTATGATTGGTGCTTTGCTCAAAGGTGGCAGAAAGGAAGATGCCATGAATTTGTTCGCCGCTATCCCTGCTAATGGTTTGGTTCCAAATGTTATGACCTACAGCTTAATAGCACAAAATCTCATTGAAGAAGGATCACTGGAGCAGTTTGATGATCTGTTTTCAGCAATGGAAAAGAGTGGTGCTGCTCAAAACTCACGTATGTTAAATTCTCTAGTTAGGGGGTTGTTGAGTAGAGGTGACATAAGCAGGGCTGGGGTTTATCTCTCCAAACTTGATGAGAACAACTTCTCACTTGAGGCTTCCACTACTTCCATGGTTATATCACTTTTCTCGAGGGACGAATATCATCACCAAGCAAAGTCCCTGCCTGAAAAGTATCATTTCCTCATTGGAGCCAACAAATGAGTGTTGACAAAAAAAAAAATGAACTCACTTTTCAACTGTAATGATCATCTTTACGTGACAATGTAAACTTTTTTGGGTTGACTTGTGTCTTGTGCTCTATTTTTCTGGCCATGCTCTATGTCTCTTTTTCTTCTTGCAAGCACACTATGTTGACAGCAACAGTCCTATTTTACTTTGCTGTTTTTTATTGGTTACCTATAAGACGTCTCTAAGCAATGTTTTCAGGTTGTCCAATTAATCATGATTAGTCATTGTTATGGCTGGCATGACCTAAACCAGACGTGGCAACACCTGAAGACCAGGGACCTGATCAGCAACACCTACAAGGTGGGTCTACGCATTTGAATAAGCTGTAGCTGGTTAGCCTTGAGTTTAGGGAGTATTTCCAGCAACTGGCACGAAGATTAGCAGCAGCAAGCGCCAGGATTAGTAGCACCTTTGAACAAGCTGTAGCTGGTTAGTCTTGAGTTTAGGGAGTACATGTCTGTACTTGTCCGGTCAAGGAATGAAGAACTCGGCCAGAGATTGAGAATAATCTCTCGCTCCCGGCGAGTGTGTCCAGTTCGTGTGCATGTGTGTCTTTGTTGTCGGCGCCATAGCACGCGGTGCCGATCACTTGGTTGCCCTGCCTGTAAGGCCTGGGCGGAGTCACATCGGTGCGCTCTGTCCTGACCCAACTCAAATGACCACATTGGTCGTTCAATCTGGCAGGCCATGAGCCATCACGTGGGTTCCTTTCACCGCTGGCTATTGGCCACCACCTGTGCTCCTCCCCTCCCTTCCTCTTGGTGCCCGCAACAAGACCGGGGGGCTCCCCGCCCGGTGCTTCTTCTCCTCCCCACCGGTGCTCATCTCCCCCTGTGCTTCTTCTCCTCCTCCTCCGGGCGTTCATCTCCCATCGGACTCCAGACCGGGCGGGCGCCATGTCCATCGCGAGCCCCATGGCGTTGAGCCAGCGACCTCGCCTGCACCGTGTGTACGCTAGAGTGGCGCCCGGATACTTTTTGAATTCATTTAGGGTTTCCAAATACTTCTTTTAACGGCGAGGGGTTCTAAATACTCATTTCAAAATCGAATGAAGATAAAATGAAGACGACGAATATCCCAAATGGGCATAGCTATCTTATGGTGGAGTGGATTGTGGACAAAAGTGTGAGGCTTGAGGTCTCGAAGTTCGAGGCCCTACGACCCCTAAGGTGCGGTTTTCATGCAAAGCTTAATTTGGAATCTGTGGGCGCGAATCCCATGTATTATCTAATTAGGGATGAGTGTGTGTGTTGTTTTTGAGTTTTTGCATTGTTATGTATCTATTACACCTATATAGAGAACCCCCATTAGAGAGTTCTCTCGACACATAAGCATGCCACCTCAGCTTACCCACTTTCGAGTATGACATCCAAAGGGCGGCCGTTGAACTAACTAAAAATATTATAACTCACAACCCAAAAAAAAAAAAAACAAAATAAATTCTGATTACAATATTGAATTTCTTTTTAATAAATCCTTTAAGACAAGATCTCATATGGATATATTTTAATAAAATTATAAGTGAACCCTACTGATGGTAGTTGGTATAGAGTAAAGTAAAAAATAAAAAAAAGAGAAGAAAAAGAAAGAAAAAGAATAGGAGGGTGATAGTAATATTCTAACTCATAGATTTCTCCTTCATATCAGCAACGCAAAGGATATATGACGTGAAGGACAAAGTTAAAGGGATTAAATCATCTACTAAGGATTTCCTCAAATAATTTATTATATATGTTTTATTACATTACTAGAAGTTGTCACTGGTCCAAAGTATATCTAAATATTCCTATTCGATATTGGTTCATCTTGGAGTTTAAACATAAGAGTAAGATTAAATAATTTTTGTGCCAATGAATATATACTCTTGTTTCATACATTTAAGTTCTTAGATTTACTAACTCTGTTTCTAACCTGCACAAAGTAATTTTCCTCAAGAGCTAATTGTGATCAGATTTTTTAGTGATTACAATTCAGTCCTTTAACAATATCCCCTTCCTACCCGCGGCAATGCGTGGGAAATCTCTCTAGTTTAAATAAAGTCTAAGAGCAACTCTAAGAGAATTGGTAAAAAGTAGATGGCTAAATCTTAAACAATAGAAAACTTTGTAAAACAAAAAAAAAAAAAAAATAGAAAAACCCAACAACCTTTCTATTATGGCAAGGCTAGATAGCTAGTGCCAATTGCAAGCTATATTTAGCACGAGATTCAGAAATAGCTAACTTGCTATTTTACAAAACTAAGATAGCAAACTTGATGGAGCTTGGCTTTTGTAAGAGAAATTGTAAAAATAGGCTACATGACAAGGATAATATATCTCTTGGAGTTGCTCTAAAACGGATAAATGGTCATGCAAATAAATCCCAAGTCCTAGAAAAATTACTGCACCTGATGTAAATAATTTTTCTAGGTGGAAATAAATCCCACGTGCTTGCTCTAGATACACACAAATAATTTTTCTAGGTGAAAATAAATGGTCATGCAAATAAATCCCACGTGGCTACAATCAGCACAGCTTTATTTTGGTCGATAAACGACGACACTGCTATGAAAATCTTTAAGCACATCACACCGTCGGTTTTTAATAAAATCTACCTTCGGTATAGTGATTGAAGCTTGAGGAAAAAAAGACAACAGTAAGCATAGGTTAATAAGTCTATATTATGTAAAAAAAAAAAGGTACTTTTGTGCTGACAGTTTTTGGTGTACCCTTCTTTGCCTCACATGTTGTCCACACCTTCCCCGAGCTCGATTTCACCGGCATCGTACGCACGGCAACAAGGACAGCAAGATTGGCACCTAGCCGGAATTTCCTCTTACATACCTTCTTGCTTGGCGGAGCCACGGAGGTGAGCCCACGCGCCGGCCGGTAGTGAAATTACGCCGTGCCCTCAGTGCATTGTGGTCTCCCGTCTCCCAATCTATGCTGCGTAGTGTACACGATATATGCAACTCCTGCACTGACCGAAATTAATTATGTGTTATCCCAATCAAAGTTAACGAAGTAGATTCCATTGCCAGGCATCGTTGGACACTATAGGGTCAGGCTTGCGCACGCTTTCTATACCCTATAAGTACGCACGATATGGATCTCTAGATACACACAATAAATTTCATCACAAGATGTCGACGGCCAGCCTCCTCATGCTTGCTCTGGCAGGCCTCCTGCTCGTCACTTCCCCAAGTATTTGCGGCGGCAGCGCAGCTCACGGCATAGACCAGTGCCGGGGCGACCCGGTGCGGGCGCCGAGGAACGGCCCCAAGTGTGCGGAATGCTGCAAGCCCGGGCACATCTACCAGACTTACACGTGCTCGCCACCGGTCTCCGAGCACACCAAGGCCATCATGACCATCAAGGACTTCACCGAGGGCGGTGACCTCGCCATCTATTGCGACGACAAATACCACAGCAACACGGAGCGCGTCGTCACGCTCTCCACGGGGTGGTACGGCAACGGCAAACGCTGCATGAGGGACATACGGATCCAGGCTAAGGGCAACTCCGTGCTCGCTAACGTCGTCGACGAGTGCGATTCCTGCACGGCTGCGACAGCGAGCACGGGTACTACGAGCCACCGTGCCGCCCCAACATCATCGGCGCGTCCAAGGGCGTGTGGGACGCTCTCAACATCACCCGGAACGAGGTTGGCGAGTACCCCGTCACCTGGTCGGATGCATGAGCTAGCCGGATCTATTGCTAGCTAGACGGCAGCTCTATATTTACCGGTGTATTGCAACTACCAATATGATCATATGAATTTGTGGTGATATAGTGTAAGTTCATGAGTGCCTCAGATGCAGATGCCATGTTGACGTTTCGTCTCGACGGATCAATAAATGATGATACTTCCTTCGTATAAAAACCAATTATCCCATTTAACTTCGTAGGATCTTCGATGCGTACCTTTGTGCTGCTTGCATCCTATGTTTTTCTGGTGGATAGTTTTCAAAAAACGTGTCTAGACATCAATCTACTACACCTATATGGAGAACCCCCACTAATAAGTTCTCTCGACATGAAAGCATGTCACCTAAGTAATTAATCTCATCTACTGCACCTATAGAGAACCCCACTAATTAAGGAGTTCTGTCGATATGTAAGCATGCCACCCCATTAACGCCCACAAACATTTTCAAACATGCGTAGTATGCCACCTAAGCAGCTCCACGACACTTCCAATTAATGATCGAGCATGTATTCTTGCCGCAAAACCGAGAATTTTTGTGTTTACATTAAGTTCCAAATATGATCCTTCACTGCTATTGACCCATGTTTTGTTTCATGAAGTTGAAGATCTAAGATTATGAGGACACTTTTTATTTATTTCATTACTAAAATTACTTTTACATTGTTCTTACTAGATTAAAATTATTTTGCATACCCATTAAAGAACGCACGGTGAATTCACCTAGATTTTTTTAAAAAAAGGAAAACATTTTTGTTACTTGTGAGGATTTTTAGGGTTTATTTCCTCTAACATGCGTCATGTGAGTTATCACGGAGTCTCGCTTTAACCGTCGCCGCCACATATATCGAGAGGTCAAAATTAAGCGCAAGGCCATCCTCGACCTGGAGAAGAACATGAAGTCAGCCATGGAGCACTCCGCCTTTGAAGCTTCCTCAAGGCCTACAAGGAGAATGCCAAGATCGCCGTGGAACCACAGCTAGCAGCGGAGTTGGAGACAAGGGTGGCCGCCATGCTCGGTCCAGCGCCAGCCCCGACGCTGGCGCCCCCAAGACGGTGCATGAGCACCTCCCGGGTCCCCTCCAGATCACTTCCCCGGACTCGTTCCTCGCCTGCACAAGCTGTCCTTCCCGACGTACGATGGCAAGGAGGATCCTCTTCCCTGGATCAACCGTTGTGAGCAATTCTTCATGGGACAAGGTACGCCAGCCACAAAGTAAGTCTGGTACGTATCTTACCATCTCACAGGAGGAGTACAATAGTGGTACATGCGTCTATCCCAAGAGAAGCCGGTGATAGATTGGGCATGCTTTGCCCAATATGTCAATGACCGCTTCGGTCCGACTACCCAACGCAATCCTCTAGCGGAGCTGACATCTCTTCGCAAGACCGACACTGTGGACAAGTACACGGAGCAATTCCTGGCGCACGTGGTGCGCGTAGGGCACCTCGACGATCAGCAGCAGGTCAACATCTACACAGCAGGGCTCGATGAGCCGCTAAAGACCGATGTCGAGCTCTAGAATCCCAAGGACATGGAGACGACTGTGTCGCTCGCCGGGGCATACGAGCGACATCTCACCAGCCTCTACAACCCCGGCAAGACAGCACCACAGTGGGGTAGGGCGCCACCCCTAGCGCTACCCGCGGCGTCGCCGACTACGCCACCTCCAAAGACAGCTACATCGACTCGGCCGTTCAAGCGGCTGACCCCGGAGGAGATGACATAAAAGACGCAAGGTGGGGTTGTGCTTCAACCGTGACGAGCCCTTCTCGCGCGGTCACAAGTGCAAGCACCTCGCCGACATCATGGTCTTCAAGCGACTCACGACGGCGACAATGACGACGCACTCACACAAGACAACGCCGACTTGAGGGACCTCATCGAGCATCCCAACTCCCCGGTACGTGGTGTCCACTCTCTCTACCTCATTGGAGTAATTTCAGTCACTGGTGTCAACATGGTCGTCGACTTGGTAGCCACGCCACGCAATACGTCGATCCGGCGTGGTGGCCCTTCGCTGGACTCCGACGACGGCCGGTCGCGGTGGCGATCCTTTGGCGGGCAGGGCGCCACCTCGACATGCCATGCAGCAGCATACGACGTGCTAGTACGCATCGACACTGACATCTTCAACATCAACGCCTACGTCCTCCACATCGGCAGCGATATCGACATCATCCTAGGCATGCCATGGCTGGCATGCTTGGGGAAGGTGACCTGGGACTTCGCATCAAATGAGCTGGCATACTATAGACATGGTTAGGCCCGAACATTCATGCAAGCACCACCTCCATGCATGGACACAGTGGCACCCAGGTATGGCAGTTGCTAAAGCTTGCCAAATACCTGCCTCTGCCCCTGAATATACTAAGGCATTTTTTTTCACAATTTTCATAGCCCTAATAAGACCTCACAACTAGAAACCATCTCCCTAATGTATAGCTTCCATAGTAGTTCTATGGAAAAAAGGAAATTTAATATATAACACAAATAAATAAGATAAGCCGATCTCTATGGCACCAGCAAAGTAACACCGATGATGAGGAGGACCAAGGATGGCAACAACGCTATGTGCATCTACGACTCCCCGCTCCGTGAGGGGCTTAGAGCCAAATATATATGGAAAGGTCAATTAGGCATGAAAATCGCAAGGTACAAAGCACATTTTTTTTAGACAAGGGAACAAAGTTCTAGCCTCTACCATTCGAAAATGGTATATAGCTGAGCAACACATTACAAAAATGTCATTAGGCAAACACACCGCCAAAGGGCAAAAACACAACCAACCTGGAAACAAAACAACATTCGTCTCAACTAGTGAGGTCGGATACCAAAAAGACAAATCTAAATGGCAATACGATTTGTGAATTTCCAGCCGAATTTTGCAAAATCTAGCGTGATTAAAGTCTCCCCATCTTCTGCATCCTTCATTGAAGAGTGGGCAATCCTCCTCCTTATGTAGCATGGACCACCGATGGATCCAAAGTAAGCTGCCCTGAAAATTACCTGCATAAGGTAGTAGTTTTAGCTTTATTGAACACCGTATTATTCCTATTCAACCATATTGCTGAACATAATACGGTTGCTCCTAAGAATATTTGATTTTGAAGCTTTGGATTTAATCTATGCAACCAAAAACCAAACACGTTAGCAATGCTAGTAGGTGGTGGTCGAATTCCAAAAGAAATATACACTGTGTTCCAAATAAAAGCTCGTAAAACGACACTTAAAAACAATTCTACTTGGCGTGCAAGCAAATGCTGGATCTTTGCTATATATAGGAGCTTGTAAATGCGTATATGTCTCTGCAAGTCCGCACCTAGGCAAGGGAAACGGCGATTTGTGCTCACTTGCCGTCTGATTTTTTTAGATAAAGGATAAAAATCCGGCTTCTTCTATTTGTGGATAGAATCAGACCAATTATTACAAGGTTCAAACCCAACTTAAAGTTTTACTGGATACAAATTCCAGCCACACACACTTAGCCAACAAAACAAGCAAATAAAGTCTCGACTAAAAACATAACCAACGTGTCTCTCACGAAAGCCAACCACTTGAACAGGAGAAAGATAAAGCCGACGTTTCTAGGTGACATGCTACGGAGATCAATTGATCTTGAAGATCTTCATGCCGCTGCAAGTTTGCCCACTGACGTAGCCAATGTGTTCCTCGGAACAAGTACCTACAAAAGAGTTTTTGGTTTGCATTACTACTTCATTCCTTGTTATCCAAATTGCCCATATGAGTGCGGATGCTGCTGTTAATAACAATGTATTGTACTTTTTGTTCCCCATCTTAGACCAATTGTGAAACAAGTCATTTATATTTGAAGGAGGTGTTAATCCAAAAAGTAAATGTATAGAGCGCCACAAAAATTTGGCATAGAAGCAATCAAAAGAGGCGTTGAATTGTTTTTCGAAGATTACAGAGAGAATACTATCTATCCCCAGTCCAATTTCTCCTAGCCAGGTTGTCCTTGGTTAGAACAACTCCTCTTTTAACATACCACATGAATATTTTAATTCTCATTGGTAGCTTTGTCTTCCAAATATCTTGTGACACTCTTACCCTATTGTTAATTAAAACAGCATACATAGACTTGACTGTAAACGCCCCGGAGGCCTTTAGATCCCATACAAAAATATCTCTTTCTTGTAGTAAGTTAACTTGTTGTAAGGATGCCACAATACGAAGCCAATTTGACAAGTTTGCCCCCACCAGATTTCTCCTAAAAGAAATATTGAGTAAGGGAGAACTCAATATGTTAGCTATCGTCTCCTGTTTTCTTCTTACAATGTTAAACAACCCCGGAAACTTATCTTTGAGAGAGGTTTGTTGCCTAGCCAAGTATCAATCCAAAAACGTGTTTGTGACCCATCTTTAATAATAAAATGTCCTAACTTGAAGAAAGTATCTTTAACATTCATCAAACTTTTCCACAAGTGTGAGTCTATTGGTTTCTTCTCGTAGCTGCCTAGTGTCTTATTTTTAATATACTTGTTCCTTAATAATTCTTGCCACATCCCATCTTCATTTAATAATTTGAATAACCACTTACTAAGCAAGCACTTATTTTGAATTTCCAAATTTTGAATGCCTAGACCACCCTGGTCCTTAGGTTGGTGCAAAATGTCCCATTTGACTAGTCTGTATTTCCTCTTGTGTTGGTCGTTTTGCCAAAAAAATCGGAACCTAAAGCACTCAATTTTGTCTAAAACCCCTTTTAGCATTTCAAAGAAAGACATCATAAACATCGGTAAGCTGGACAACACCGAGTTTATGAGAACCAAACGACCACCAACCGTGAGCAGTTTACCTTTCCAACCACTAAGTCTTTTCTCAATTCTCTCTTCGATAAATTTCCAGTCCTTATTTGATAATTTCCTAAAATGCATTGGTAAGCCCAGATAACGAAATGGGTATTTACCAATGACACACGCGTCGTCTGATGATTGATGATGCTTGGCGCTGCATGATTGGGCGATGCATGAGACCACGCAATGCAATGGAAAATGTGGTGAAGCTTTCGGATGTGTGCCTCCAAATTGCTCATCACCGGCTACTTGTAAGGATATGGTTGTTAGTCACTGAACCTGTCGTGTCCGACCACTACTCACTGGTGCCTCGCACGACCAGGACCAGGTCAAGTCCAACGGATGCACCACTGCATGGATGGCCTATCGCCGAGACAGACGGAGACGACAGGGACTGGAATGGTCGGCTGGCCGCCTGCTCCTGACTGACAGTGTCGTCTCCGCCGCTCCTTGACGTCGACGGAGAACGCGTTTCCACAGGCGACCGGATCGGCACACTTGTAAGGATGCAGGTCAGGTCGATCGGTCGCCCGCCCGGTTGCTACGAGTATAGGGTGCCTTGCGTTTCGTTCTTCCCGGTTGTCTGCCTTGAGTTCAGGCTGGAGTTGCAGTAGTTCAGTCCAGTGCAGGGGCGATGAGGAATGCAGAACCTGAACCCTGAACCTTCCAGCTGGAAAAATTCAGCGGCGACTGTTCAGATACCTCCTTCCTCTCGATACTACTAGTAACTGTGATCAGTCAGAATGCAAGCATGCATGCATATACACAAACCGTTGTGACTCTAGACTCTCAACGGATTGTACGGACAAACATCGTCGTCACTTACCTCTCATGGATCATCATCTCATCCAAATACGAGTTAATCAGTCAGAAGACAAGACAAACTCCCCATCTCTTTCTCTTACCAGTTCCAAGTTCCAACTTGGAAGGAGTTAGCTAAGTTATCCTGAAATGCACACACACGGTTTGAATAATATGCAAGAAACGACGTGCCCTGCCCGGTGCCACACTCCCATCTCCATCCAATGGCTGATTCGGCCGGCAATTCTAATAAAATGCTGCTTTGACTGCTCTCCTTGCTTTAGCGTTGTTACAACAGTCCCAATCTCGAACAATCGCCATAGAGACCAAACCAGTTGCTGTGGCCAACACACTACGTTAGCCGTTAGGCCGCCGAGCTTTGATGATTCGTACGTGCAACCACGAAAAGGACTTTTTTAATGTGTTCTCGTTAACTTCACTCCAAACTTTTTCCAAAAGCGTTTTTTTCAATCAACACACAGACGCATACAGACTTTACCTTTATGATCGAGCTAGTTAAAGTGATCATAAAGTCGTCATAAATGTTTCGCTATCTTGATGGAAACTAATAATGTTATCTACTACTATTAAAAAGAACAACATCAGTAAACTAATCTAGATCGATGGATAGATTATTCCACCACAAGTCTCGCGTTCAGATTCAGTAGCAGAGACTAGAGACTGATGCATATATATGTGGTTTACTTAATTTCCAGCAAGGGTTGTAGTCAGTCGTGAGCTAGGTCAAGCTTCAGTTCCTTTGCTGGCTTGTGAACCAACTTAACACTGGCTGTGGCTGGCTTCAAAGCTTACTTGGTGAGTCCACTGGACGATGTCAAGACGTTGGTTCCTTGGTTACAGCACGTACTACTACGTACTGGACTGGGTACTGCGCTGGACGGAGTTAGACTGACGACGCACGGACGTCACAGGCACACGTGGAACAGAACTACAGGAAGAAAGAATTCAACAACAACGACGAAGCTTTGTCGTGTTCAATTCCTTGTGGATCGGACTCAGGCAGGCACGAAGCGAGTTTGGCCAATACATGACCTGCTATTGACCTGTGTTAGTTAGTTTAGTAGTGCTGCCTTATACCGGCCAGTAGCATACTCACACTTTTCTTTACTCTGACCAGACCCAGGAATCCCACTACTACAAAACGTTACTAAGAGAACGCCAGCCGTTTACATTAGGAGCGGTTCATTTTTCGAGCCGCCTATATGGTGAGACACCATACGAGCCGCCTATATAGTGACCACATTAGGGGCGGCCTGTGTTACGAGCCGCCGCCCTACTATTATTAGGGGCGGTTCAATCACCAACCGCCCCTAATGTAGTCCGCAAGAACAGGGGCGGCTCTATATTGAGGCGCCCTACGGTGGGATCCCGAATTTTGAAAGAAGGCACTAAAAATTAAAAATTGTGAAACGACCTCGGATGGAAAAACTTCCTACATATGAAATGTAGTTTGAAATCATTTAGTCATGCAAAAGTCGTGGTTCAAATGTCTCAAATTTGAAATTCGAATTTAAGTAAACGACCTCGGATGGAAAAACTTCCTACATATGAAATATAGATCTCGAAAAGTTATGAAACTTTGTAGTTGACCACTTTTTAGTTTGAAATCATTTAGTCATGCAAAAGTCGTGTTCAAATGTCTCAAATTTGAAATTCGAATTTTAAAACGACCTCGGATGGAAAAACTTCCTACATATGAAATGTAGATCTCGAAAAGTTATGAAACTTTGTAGTTGACCACTTTTTACTTTGAAATCATCTAGTCATGCAAAAGTTGTGTTGAAATGTCTCAAATTTGAAATTCGAATTTCGTAAACGACCTCGGATGAAAAAAACTTCCTACATATAAAATGTAGATCTCGAAAAGTTATGAAACTTTGTAGTTGACCACTTTTTAGTTTGAAATCATTTAGTCATGCAAAAGTCATGTTCAAATGTCTCAAATTTGAAATTCGAATTTAAAACGACCTCGGATGGAAAAACTTCCTACATATGAAATGTAGATCTCGAAAAGTTATGAAACTTTGTAGTTGACCACTTTTTACTTTGAAATCATCTAGGCATCCAAAAGTTGTGTTGAAATGTCTCAAATTTGAAATTGAATTTCGTGAAACGACCTCGGATGAAAAAACTTCCTACATATGAAATGTAGATCTCGAAATGAAGAAACTTTGTAGTTGACCACTTTTTAGTTTGAATCCATTTAGGGCCTCAAATAGTCAATTTACACTTTCGGAGTTTTACGCGAAAAAATGGTCCCCCTAAAAAATAAAAATGTTTTACGATTTTATTTTGATTTTTGAAACGCGATTTACGGGCGTTCATCGTAGGGGCGGCTCATACAGTAGAGGGGCAGTTGCATCACCAACCGCCCCTACTATGTTTTTGGCCAGAAGCAACGGAAGATTAGGGGCGGTTACGAAAACCGCCCCCTTACTGCACTTTTGAGCGCCCCTATAGAAGCGTTACGTAGTAGTGTCCTGCACTTTTTTAGTACGTAGCAGGTACTATAGTAGCTCTAATTAAACAGTGGTGGTACCAAATAAAACCACACTCAACTCCCAAACTGTAAATAAGACTAGCTAGCCACAATGTTTTTTTTTTTTTTTTTTTTTGAGAATGAAGCTAGCCACAATGTTATCGATGCCGAAAATCATCTTCGGTAGGGCACCTTTTCTTTACTATGCATGAGACCCAAATAGCAGAGAAGGCAAGCAGCAGCAGCCCCCCGACGAGGTGGTGACCGAGAACCTTGATTAAGACGCCAACGGCCACCCATAGAAGGCAGTTAGGGCCATTCAGAAGGCGGCGAAACTGGGGAACAAGGATGGTGAGGATGCTAGAAGCAGTGGTACACAGGAAGCGGGCGCCGCAGAGATGGAGGCCTGATCAGTTTGTTTCACGGAATGTGTGTTGTTTTTGTCAGTTTGACTGTGTTAGTTAGATTAATGTTCTTTTCGGCTGTGGTCTGGGGACTTGGTTCCTAGGACAATTAGTGAGTAGTCAACTAAGTTCTTAAACCCTGGCTCTGCCTAGGCCATGCCAGGTAGCGCTACTCACGCTTATACTCCTCCTAGATCTTACTTCAAGCTCCATTTCAGGATCTTAAGCGCGGCGTGAGGAAAGATTAAATTACTATTTGTGCTATCCTAATTAGAAATGTAGTTTAGGACATGAATCTTTTTTTAATAAAATACAAAGGAGAGAGGGGTTTTAATAAAAGGTAGTAAGGGCAAGACATTATTAATATGCAGATGTAAAAAAGTTGTAGGAACTAATGAAAATCTGGAAGTCAAAATCTAGAGCTATGGTACTAATATAAGCATTTATAACTTCAACCAATTAACGTTTATCGAAAATACATTTTTTTTCAAAAGGACGGCAACAGAATTATAGTGAATTTTATTAAACGAGGAAAAAAACTGTACGTATATAGATCGAAAATATATAGAGTAATAACTAATGAGTTTCTATAACCGATCGAACAGAGATTACAATGGGCAAAAAGAAAAAGAGCAAAAAAGAAGGTGATAATCTTGATTAGTTGTACCTGTAAGTACAAACTTTCTAATAATTATAAATTATGTATCCTATAATTGTAGGCTTGTAGCTCCTGCTGATTCGATCTACTCCCTCCGTCCCTTTTTTAGATGTCGCTATGGGGTGCGTGCGGTCAAACTTTCTCAACTTTGACTAGGTTTGTAGAAAATACGTGCAACATTTATATCTCCAGATAAATTTATTAAAAACTAGACTTAAAGATCTTTTCAATGATACTAATTACTTAGCATAGATATTTATATATTTTTAATATATAATTACCAGCAGTTTAAAACGTTGACTTCTACCGGCGAGAATGACATCTATTCAGGGACAGAGGGAGTAACCCATATGCCGAAAAAACAGGCTAACTACTGTGTGCTTTCTTGTCTACTAGTAGCTATACTGGCAGCAGCACAGACCTGCTAGCTACTGAACTTCTACCTCGTTTCCTCGCAGTTTATCACGTTGTACGAGATCTACTACTTTGTCAACTAATACGCCACTAATCTAAGCACTAATCATCTTACATTCTCAGGAGTACTAATTCACTGTAATATGAGCACGTACACTGCACACGGCAGGAGATGACACTGGTGTCAATTATTGTGGGGCCAAGTAACGACACGGGTCAAGTCATCGACGCCACTGAAGGCAAGATCATCCGCGGGAGAGATGAGCGAATCCCAGTCGATGGCCGTGGCGGCATCTTCTGCTCCGTCCACGGCGCCACCTTGCGATCCCGACGAGGAGCTGTCGTGAGATTTCTCCGCCGCCGCATGTCTTCCGTTGTTGTCGGCCATGGCGGCGGCGTTGACGACGACCGCATGCATCTGAGGATGGTCATGGTGGTGGCTCGTCGCCACCGCCGCTGCTTCTGGTAGCAGTGGCTGTGGATGTTGCTGTTGGTAGCCGCGGTGGACGACTTGTTGAGCGGCGACGGCGAGGCCACCCGGCGGGTTGAGCGGCCGGCGGTCGAAGGACCTCAGCCGCTCAGCGTTCCGGTGCTGATGTACACCCGGCAGACGCTGAACTCGTTGCGCAACTGCATGAAGACATGTCAGATATGATACCACTGTATAGCATCAGTTGCATCATTAATACTTGCTATACGACACGATTAAAGCTATCATTAAATGCAAAACAACCATAGTCCAAAAGTAACTACAGTATGGTACGTACTATGCACGACCGAGGACGGTAGGACGTACCATGATGGGCGCCGTCGGCGGCGGCGCAATATCGTCGGCGTCGTCGGCGGCGACGGCCTTGTACTCGTTCATCTTCCAGCGGGTCTTGTTGCCGGTGGGCGCGCGGCCCTCGTAGAAGACCATGGTGCGCTTCTCCCCGATGATGCGGTGGTTCTTGGTGGCAGGCGAGGACGAGGAGTAGACGTAGGACGGCGACCCCGTGGCCTTCCAGTACCCCGACGGCGTGGTGCGCGCGGGCCGGCCGCCGTGGAGCTCCCCTCCGCGCGCGGGCAGAAGAAGAACCACTGCTCCGTGTCGGACACGTTCGCCGCGCCGGCCATCGCCTGGAGCTCCGACGGGTGGTACCCGTAGATGTCGACGACGGGGATCAGGTGCTCCACAACGGGCCTGGTGCCGGCCAGCCGGTGCCGGAGGTAGAACGTCAGCAGCTCCTCCTCCGTCGGGTAGAACCGGAATCCCGGCGGCAGCACCGGATCACTGCCGCCACTGCTTTCCATCATATGGAGATCCATCAACAGATTTCTGCAAATTAAACTAAAAAAAAGGTTCCTGTTCCTGATGATGATCAAGCTCACCAACTCTTTGTTGCTCGATCAAGCTAGCATGCAAATAATAAAAGCCTCATGAGAGTTTATTAATTGGTGCTGGATTATCTTGTAGTAGAGGATTATTCGGATGAGACCGATCGAGATCGAGATACAGAAGAGCAGAATATATAGAAGCGGCCGGGATGGCCGGCCAGTTCGGTAGCTGTTGCTATTGCTAGGTATCTCTCCATCACATACAAATTCAGAGAGAAGATTGACGAAGCTATGAAGAAAGTTGATCATGGCCGTGTTTTCTGCGTTGACCTGGACCGAGAATGAGAGATGGCATCAGGACAAGGACAAGACAATCCATAATGCCCGACCGCCTTTAATTTTAATCAAAACATATCATTATTAGAACAGTAATTAATATGTCTTGTGTATATGTTGCAAAAAAAAAAAGATAATTTCTCCCTTTTTATTTTGTTGTTGTTGTTGACCACCAAATTTATATTATTAAAAGAATAACATTTATGATACCAAATAAATACTTTTAAATTATTTATTAGTTATATGTTTTCATGCATAGTATGTCTATTTTATGTCATAAATATTTTTAATTCTCATATAATTTTGGACAAACACTTGAGATGCTTTGACTCTTAAAATAGCCAAAATAATTTGAAATGAAAGGAGTACTACTATTACTATAGATTCACGAAGGAACAATATAATATCCCGACATTGCTGCATCAACAAAAGATGCAATACCATTTATTGTTATGATGCCGCCGAAGAAGACGGTTCTTGACAACATGTTGGCGATGTTTTTGGTTTGTGGCATCGTATGGTGACAACGTGCACGAAACCTTCTCAAAATTTTATCACAGCCAACACATAAGATATTGTGACAACTTGATAAGTTTCAAGATTTTTTGGACTTCGTTTGCTTTTTATAGACTTTAAAAACAATTCACCCGCAAGTAAATGATCATGTTTCATGAACAAGATGTTCAAAATTTTGGGTGTGTACGGATGAGGCCTCGAGATTAGAGTCAATAACACGGATATCATTTTTTTTTCATTTTTTCATTATTCGAATGACTTGCAGTTTAGATTTGGCTTATGAAAAATTCAAATAAAAAAGAGAGAGATTTTAAAAATATAGCAAAAAAAGTCCCAACAATATTCCAAATTTGGACATGGAGTACCAAGTACCATAGCAAGGCCATAGAAAAGTAAAAAATACTTTTGTCGAGTGTCAAAAGTTGTCTCTCTACATAGTTGCTCTTTGCCGAAAGTGCTAGATGTAAAGGCTGCAGCCGCAGACATGATTTGATGCATGCAATTTGCTGAGTGTCATTCTTTGCCAAGTTCTCATACTTGACAAATTGGATTTTTGCCAAGTGGCCGATATTTGGCACTTTCGACAAAGCCTCGACACTTTCGGTAACGATGTTGTTTCGAATAGTGATGGGGGCATTTGCCCCCTTGGTCTTATGCATATGTAGACTTCCCGGTGCATTAGAATCCACCCTTACCAATGTAATCCATAGCACTTAGAGGATGAAAACTGTCTGCAGTGCTGCCATGAGGGCCATATGGCGGCGTGGCGGAGGGGGGGGGAGGGAAGGAGGGACAACCGGCCCGACTTGGCCTTTGCACCTCCGCCGACATATGCTTGTAATGGAAATTTGCCTCGAGTTGAGCCGGGTCGATATTTTCCTAACTATAGAAATAAAAGAGCTGAAGGGATATTGAATTTTGCCTTGATCAATTGGTCACCATGTGTCGATTTGAGTATTTGTGAGGCCGGTAGGGGTTCGATCCCCGCTTTGCATTGGTTTTTGCTTGATTGCTTCCCCTCTGTGGGTGGGAGTCGAAACAATCAACCCCGACATGGAATGACATCGTCATGCCAACAATAGACGCCTTTCTTGGTTAGATTCTGTGTTGCTTAATTATATTTTTTGTGTGATGTGTGGCCTGTAGACGTAGGGTAGGCTCTATATTAACAATACACAATCGAGTCAATCGTGCCATATGTTGTTGCGTGTGACACAACACATGATCTTCCAAATGCAGAACATGTCATCGATTACCATGCGATCAGGCGCTACAAGCCCGCTACAGCTGGGAGGTTTTAGACAAGAGTCTTAGAATGCACTGATTTGTTGGTCTTAGTTGACTTTCAACATAATTGATTCTTGTTGTGGTGGCCTTGGGTGAGAAGGTGCCTTTCGAAGCACTTTCGTTGTGGTCTTGACTCCCTGATCCTCCTCACAGGTTGGATGCTTTGGAAGGAAAGAAACACATGAACCTTCAGGAACATGAATATGTTTGTGTGCAGTGTAAGCTCTAGGCATCCATCTTGGACAAACTCTTCTTTGGGACCAAGTGAGGCGACATTAGAGTCTATATCAAATATTAGTTTATTTTTAAAAAATTCTAGCTTGTGGAAGGGGACATTATTAGAGTCTACCAAGTTAAAAGATAAGTATTTTTATTGTTGAGGATTTTTTGGGCCTTTTTTTCTCTAACCCGCGTCATGAGAGTCAACATGGAGTTTGTTTCGTGCATATCTTCATGATGAATTAGTGCAATCGCTCATGTTTAAGCATGCAAAAAGAAAACCAAATGGCCAGCACAGAGGTAACCGATTGAGATTTATATGCATGCAGAGTAGAAATTACAAAACCGAGTGGAAGATGATGCATGCCACTTTTCTTAGTATCTAGGATTTCATTTGTTGCTCTAAAACAATGATAGAGGGGTAATAACTTCTTCCCTCCATTCCAAATTATAAGTCGCTTTTGAGTTTCCTGGTACATCCATTTTGCCATATCATATATTAGATGCATAGCAAAAATGGATGTATCGAAAGCTTAATGCGACTTATAATTTGAAATGGAGGGAGTAACTAGTAATAACAGAAAGATAGATGTACTATGGTATGGTTTTCATTATGCCTAAACTAATCGGTCAACAAGGCTCGACGTTGATTGGTAAGTTTCGTTGTGGCACAATATATATGATTTGCTTATGCGGTCCCTGCATATGCTAAACAATGAAATGGCGCAATAAATTAAACTGCTGAGACGTGTGGGCCGGCCGGGTTGACTAGGAGTCAAGGCAACCGAGACGCGGTCTAGTCTTGTGAAACACGACGATATATTGGATGACGACCAAACCATACGTGTACACGTACATATATAGTATGATATATCTGTGCTCTGCAAAGTACTGTGCGTACTACGAACCGGTGTAATGAACGCATGCGCACGTAGATTGGTGGCCCTGTTTGGTTAAGGGACTTTTTAGTCCCAGACTTAAAAAAAGTCCCTGAGAAACCAAACTTTTTAGGTACTTTTTCCTTACTAGCAAATTTGCCCGTGCGTTTGCAACGGGACAAACGACGATAGAAATCTTGCCGTTAATAAATTTTAGTTATGTAAATCTAGATACGTAACAAAATCCATGCATTTAGATATATAAAAACCGAAACATTCTACAACATAGAAATAGTTTATTTTATGATGACCATGACATCCATAATCTTGTATTAATATTGAAAACAATACGACAATGTCTTATTAATCTCGTATTCTTATCAAATCTAAATATAGTATCTATAGATTTTTTTTCTCTCTTGTTGTAAAAAGAAAAAAATATTTAGATTTAAATATTTTATAACTTTCATTTTAGTTCTATACACATGTGTTATGTTACTATTGTTAAATATCTTATTGTATGAGTCTTCTAGTGCTAAAAGTTACGTTATTCTAATATACGTATTTTTCCATCATGTCAATAAAAGAGAATAATTGGTCTATCACAGGCTCTAGATTTTGAGTCGTAAAACCAAACGGACACGGAAGGTGAAAGAAAAAGGGGTGGAAAAAAAAGGCAGAAATTTTCATGCTTTTAATAGTAGGTATAGATTAGTCTCAAAAAGACTCTCAGAGGGATTTTTTTTTTATTAGTCCTGGGACTAAAAAGTCCTAGGACTTTTCTAAACCAAACAGCCCCTCCTATATACGCATCAAGTATATATGCTCCAGTTGCAGTATTTAAATGTGCTAAACCGCTTTGGCTTCGTCAAATGATGATTTTCTGTAGTTTGTTTTGGAAGGCTAGAAGTGCCAATGGTTGTTAGCGTGATGACGGGACTGATCGGTGGCCATATTTGAGAGCACAATGGTTCTAATATACATGAACAATTCATGACATTTCAGGCACTAATAAGGTAAAGTGCAAATCTGTAAGAGAAGCTACGAGATGGCCCATAATTTGAATTCATATAAGGACAGGGAACTAAACATTATGCATGCGAGAGACTAATTTATTTATATATTTAGGAACGACATGACCCGCACCAAGAGAAAAAGTATGTAGAAGGCTACCTTATTGTTTTGACCTGTTTAAAAATTATTACTGTGCTAGGTTCTGGACACCAGGACGAGGAGTCGAGGACGGGCAAAGCAATTTATTTACCCCTACATAGGTACTAGTGGTCCTAACACTACATATATTTGATATAGTAGGCCAAAAAGTTATGCTAGATACGAGTAGTTCATACTCCCTCGGTCTCTAAATAACTGTCACCGTTAGTGTAGTACATACTCTCTTTGTCCCTAAATAATTGTCATCGCCGGTGTTCATGCCATAAGTTTGACTCAATTTAAAAAAAATGTGCAACATGCGTATTTCTAAATAAATTTATAAAAAATATTCAAAGATATTTCCAATGATACTAATTATATACCATTAATATTAATATTAATATTTTTAATATACATTTAGTCAAGATTGTTTTTATCAGATGTCTTCGAAGAGACAGTCAAGGTTGTTTTTTACGAAAAACTTAAACGACACTTATTTAAGGACGGAGGGAGTATATTACCTACATTTGTGCAACTATAAGAGCAGTCTCAATACAGGAACTAGGATGCATGGTTTTATATATAGCTAGGGTGCCAACGACTAAAAGCAAAAATAGTATGATGTAGCATTGGAATTAAGAAATAGAGATAGCTTGATGAATGGCTTAAACTGAGAGAGAGAGAGAGAGAGAGAGAGAGAGAGAGAGAGAGAGGAGAAATGATCTGTCATACGTACATACAGAAAACTATATGTACATGGGAATCAAGACACATAATTGGACATAATATTTGAAGAAACCATCCATTAGGCATGGCCATGCATTGTGTTACTTGACAAGTATAGAAACTTTCTCATACATAGTTTCTGAGTTGATAGTACTGCTAACCCTGTCACGAAACCATATAACTTACTGTCGCAAAAAAAGGGATATAACTTACGTAGCCATAAATCAAGCTATGTTACGTTAAATTGACCAAATTTCCAAAAAAAGGTTATTTATATATGACCAAAGAAATTAATGGCATTAGATTCACCATGATATTTTTTATCTCATGCCCATGTAAATAAATGTAAAGTCATAACAACCATACTAGCTTTTTGCACTACGCATTTGCATTTGTTAAAAGGCGACTAATAAGGGCTTCTCAATGCATGTTAGCCTCGTCAGGGCCATGTAGGATCGGATAGGAAAAAACAAAAAGATGTTGGCCTCGCAGGTGGTCAGTGTGTCTTGCAGAAGCGGCAGAGTGTTCCATCTGACGAAAAGTTTAAGCAGCACCTCGGTCTTGCATTGGAGGTTGTGGCATATCCCAAAAGCCTGTCGTAGCCTGCATGCATGTCCTTTTTGTACAGGATGTAGTCCTGCGTTGGGAGTTGTAGCAGCACGGGTAGCCTTTTTTTTTTTTTTTTTTGCCTAGGTGTACAATGAGACATGCTCTGGTTGGACGTGCCCTAACAAATCAAGATTCTGGTTTTTCTTTTCTTTTTGTTGGGAACAGAGCAACTTTTTCTTATAATCTCAAAAAAAAGAGCAACTTTTCTTATAAGATAATGATGATGGAACCTATCATTCCAAGACGGAGACACCGTGACTGAATTGTATACTACTAGTGAATTTCCTTGCAAATAAAGCAGACGACGACTGTGATTGAACTGAAACTGACAGAGCCCTGAACATATCCTCCTTCCTACACAAGGAAAGGAAGCCAGCGATGAGATTCCAGCTGTACGTGACAATGAGACTACGCTCAGCTCGATGTCGATCGCATGTTCATGCAGCTGCACCAGCGGTTTATCCTTCACTGGGATCGAGCTGGTCCTTGGTCTCGTGCACATGCTTGGATGTAGCATGGACTCGTAGCTAGGTAGCTACATACCCCTTGGTCCGGCCCACGGTACCGGATCAGACACAGGGAATAGAGAGAAGAGAGCCTACGATCGAGGCGACGACGACGACGAGTGTTCATGTGTGATCGTTATCGATGCACAGCGGCAGGAATGAATGAGAATGAAATGAACAACAATTGGTCCTGCTGTGCATCACTGCACCAACAGCAGCAATGCATTGCAGCTGTGGCATCAGATTGCTTCACTTTACTTGCGGCATTCATTCACTTTACTTACGACGACGCATTCATTCTCGCAAGCAAATGTTAGGAAATTTCAGCGGAAGTGGAACAAGGACAGACAGATTCTTGTTGGATTGGATACTGATAGGAGTGTATGTCTCTGCAGTCTGCACATGGATGGACAAGGATCGGGCAACGATGATCTGATGATAGATATGCGTCTGTCTGATGATGATGCTGGGCGCGCTCTCTCTCTCTGCATGCATGATTGGGCGACGATGCATGACGCAGTTGCATGCAATGCAACGGAAAATGTTGTGAAGCTTTCGGATGTGTGCCGCCCGAATTGCTAGGCTAGCTAATATAAGAGCAACTCCAGTGGGGCCTTAAATTGGGTCCTCAAATTTTTATTTACATGCAAAGCTAAAGAAAATAAGGGTCTAAATTAACATGCAACTCCAACGGGACCCTCTTGTCAGAAAAAAAAGCCGTGCCGGTGCCGGGGGGGACGGTGGCGGGCCACGGACGTGGTGACCATCGCCGAGGCCATCGGACGCCGGGCGGCGCAGACGACGGGCGGACGACAAGCTGAGGACCTCGCGGACGCCTGCGCGGTGCAGTTCGCGGAGATGTGTGCGACGGCAACATCCGCAGCGGCGCCGTGGGCCCGTGCTAAGCTGGCCCATGAACGCGAGCGCGAGGCGAGACGGAGCAAGGCGCGGACGTGAAGCATCTCCGCGGCCTGAGCATCACCTGCTTCTCACTACCTAATCTACCGGCATCCCCAAGTCATGCTTGCTGCTCGCTTGGATCGGGGTCTCGATGGCGGCTAATCCCAGCCACTCCTACCGGATCTTGACTCGCCGACGCCCATGCCGTTGGTGGTGCTGGAGGGAGAGGAACGGGAGCGGGGATCCAATGCGGGGACGAGGCGGAGGTAGGCGACGATGGCATGGAGCGGGTGCGCGGCGGCAGGCATCGAGCGGGGCCAACAAGAACGATAAGGGCACGCCGACCTCGACGAGGCATGGGAAGATGGACATGATGGCGATGGGGCCGGATGAGGAGGAACGTCATGGAGGGGAAGGGATAGGAGCGGGTGGAGGTGGCGAAGGAGGAGGACACACGGCGGTGGAGGGAGGCGGTGAGCTAGGAGAGGGCGACAGGGAGGGAACCGGGAGGCGGACGCCTCCCGGTTGATCCCGACTAGGGGAAGGGGAAAGAGGAAGTGGGGTAGGACTTGGGTTTCCAGATCACGGGGGCTTAGGAATATTTTTTGAGGGGGCATAAGGAAAAATGGGAGCCTATCTAGAGGGGTTTATTGTAATTAAGTTTTTATCAAAAATAGTAAAATTTAGGCTTGGTAACCAAGTAGGATCCCACTTGAGTCGCTCTAAGGATATGTTTGTTAGTCGTCGTCACTGAACGTGTCATCGTGTCGGGTCAGGAAAGTAGAAAAAGAGGGGAGTGGGGTGGGACTCACTTCACTGACTGACTGACACTCGCACGACCAGGTCAAGTCCAACGGATGCAATGCAAGACACGAACGCGAACGCGGTGGCTGTGTCGTCTCCACCCCAGTCGCCCTCCGGCGTGGCCACCTCCGATCGACCCACTGCATGCATGCATGGCCCAACGTCACTCCATCATCTCTATCGCCGAGACAGCCAGACGACGACAGGGACTGGGTGGCCGCTGAGCTGCGCCTGACTGACAGGGTCGTCGTCTTCGCCGGCCGCTCCTCGACGTCGACGGACGGAGAACGCGTTTTCTAGACTTCAGTTTATTTCTTTGAGCCACCAGCGCACGTTGGCTGGAGTTTCAGTAGTCGTAGTAGTCAGGGGCGACTATGAATAACATATCGAACCTGAACCTTGCAGTTGGAAAAATTCAGAGGCTTTGATCGACAGTCTTCACTTCACAATTCAAAGAATGCAAGCAATCAAGCATGCATGCATACACAAACCGTTGTGACTGGACTCTCAACGGGGACTGTACGGACAGGCACCGTCGTCACACACCTCTGCTCTGATGGATCATCATCGTCCACGTCCGAGACAATCAGTCACAAGACAAAGACAAACTATCCCCATCTCTTTCGCTTGCCAGTTCCAAGTTCCAAGTTATCCTGAAATGCACACACACGGTTTGAATAATTTGCAAGAAGCAACCTGCCCTGCGCCACACTCCCATCCCCATCCAATGCCTGAGTCGGTCGGTAATTCTGAAATGCTGCTTTGACTGCTCTCCTTGCTATATATCTTTTGCTGTGACCAACGTACGTGCAACCACGAAAAGCGACCTTCTTTGATTTCTTCTTATTAACTTCATTCACATCAAACTTTTACCCATATATAAGCGGTGTTTTAAATCAATATGTGTATATCCATGTTTTAAATCGCCGGCTAAGCTCCTCTTAGCTGCGGACGTTTCCAACAGCTAAGCGCAGCTACCCCAGCCGGAGATTGCCGCAGCTAACCCATTTAGCTGTTTTTTTGCAAAAAGTAAAAAAACACATACAGCTCACACTTCAAAGGAGTAAATCACAGGTTCATTGGATTCCATCACAGGCTAATGCTGACTGAGGGAAGACCGAAGGCTAATGAAAGCTAAGATATTCAACTTTTGGGGAAGATGATCGAAGAACTGAGTCAGACAGAAGACTACCGGAATTGAGGAAGAAGCTCGAGCTGCCTATATCCGGATTTAGCTGGATAAAACGTGGCTCATTAGCGGCTATCCAGATTTCTCCAGCTATTAGCTGTTGGCTATTAGCGCTACAAATTGAATATCTTAGTTTTCATCTCGTCCAACAGCTATCTCGAGCTATAGCTGCTGCAGCTATAGTCGGAGATTTAAAGCTTGGTGGTGTGTGTGTGTGTGTGTGTGTGTGGGGGGGAGCGGGGGTGAGATGGGGGCATTGGCCTCCTGCATATGTAGACTTGCTAGTGCACATTAGAATTCACATTTACCAATCTAATTCATCTAGTCTCCTGCGTATGTGGATTTGCATGTGTACATAGTCCATCTGGTCTCGGATTCAATATATAACTAGAAATGGTTGCAATGTACCCCTGTGGCGGCGGCCAGTGTCTAGGCTGCTTGCAGCATAGATATGCTATTTTTTATATGACATGATCTAGCGAGTATAGTAGGATAAGTATTTTTGTGGAATTCGTGTTCATCTTCTACCACATCTGAGATGCGCGTGTGAGCCTTTGTCCTTGCTAGCCACCGAATTCGACCGTCATTTTATTTGTTATATATGTCCCCATGTGCTCTTGCCGGCAGAGTGTTGGTTTAGGGTTTTTTTTTCTAAAAGCATGTTTAGTCTATAATTTTATTTGCATAATTTTATATGGTCTCTAGTAGCATATTGTGGTCAAAGCTAAGCATGTTGCTACGTTCCCTTAGAGAATATATGTTGTCTCAGGCCATCGCCCGTTTAATTTTAAGCTTCTCCTATATTTTGTATTTTCATTGTACATACTTAAATTATTGTATATTATTTAACCAATCATTAGTATTTGTATGAATAAGCTATTAATTTACCTTTTTTTTAAAAAGGTAAATTAATAGCTTATTCATACAAATACTAATGAATACTCTGCTATATATTTTTGTATTAATTGAAGGAAGATAACTGCAAATATGAATTTCACACTAAAAGCATAGTCAGAATCTACAGAAATACTTTGCGAAAAAAAAGACATATTATGTGTTTACTACATAGATCTACATATGTGGAGCTCAACAAAACTTGATTTGTTGTTTTTTTTTTGGATTTTTCTACGAATTACTACACATTTATCAATTATAGCAGATTTACTAAAGAATTTGATTACAGAAAACCACCGAGGACAATGAATTTGCAACTGGAACCCTAATTTCTACGAAATTAACCTGCAACACATGAGCAGTATGCAGCATTATTCATTTGAGTTTTGATCTTTTTGCATGGGGAACCCTGAAAAACGTTTTAAATCAGTTTTCCTCCTTCCCTCACTTCTTCCTCACGAACAGAGGGGAATGGGCTCGGCAAAGCAAATTCCAGCCAGCTAGCGACGGGCGGGCGGTGAGATTCAGCGCTGGGTTGTCCTGGGGGAGGCTGGGATAGTGCACTCCCATGGACGGGAGAATCGAGGGGCGAGGGCGGCCCGTAGCCCACGAGCGGCGGTGGACTGGAGCCATGCTACTCAGTGGTGAGAGCAGGCTACAATGGTGTCGTCGTGTCGATCCGGAAGGGAAAGGAGATGACGGGCGGCGGCTGGCCGACCAGCGAGCTGTGCCGGACCGCGCGTTGTCCCGTGGCCGCCGCGGCTCGACAGAAGGCGGTGTGTGGTCTACTAGCCACATGGCGCTTGCCCTGCTGCTGCAGTAGCGCAACACACAGCCGTGAGGGCCACGCCCCGGCGGTGGCGAGGACGGCGAGATGGAGGTGGGAGGGTTGCGGGAGTCGCCCGTTATCAGGTTCGCGAGGAACCCGCGATGGCCCTGTTTTGTAGCATAACGGGCATGACACCTGCGAAGAACGTAATGGTACGCACCGGATCGTTTGCTCGCCCGATCTGATGGCTGGCAGCTTAGCGGGTAACATGTAACGATGGTGTGCCCGCTTTTGGTGCAGGAATCGTAGGGAGAGGGAGAAGATATATTCAGTAGTAGCAGAGACTGATGCATCATAGAGTACTATAGTTTACTACTTAAATTTCCAAGGCGGGTGGCAATTAATCAGTCGTCGAGGTCAAGCTTTAGTTCGTTTAATCTGTCGTTTGCTGGTCTATGAACGAACTCAACCCTGGCTGTGGCTTCAAAGCTTACCTTTCCTGGAGAGTCCAGAGTCCACCGGACGATGTCAAGACGTTCCTTCCTTACAGCACGTACGTACTTCTGGACTGAGTTAGTTAGACTGACGACGCACGGACGTCAGCCACACGTGGAACACATATCAACAAAACTGTACAGAACGAATTCAAGAACATATCAACAAAACTGTACAGAACGAATTCAAGAAGCTTGCCGTGTTCCTTTGTGGAGTCTCAAGCTGGCACGAAGCGAGCGAGCGAGTTTGGCCAATGACCCAGTGTTGACCTGTGCTATGTTAGCTACTGACCAGACCAGGAATCCTGCAGCTTTTCCGTAACGAGTTCTAGCTGTCGTCAAATGTATTTCTCCTACTCAATCAATTTGCTTACAAACACTAACATTTTCTACTCAGAATCATAGATATCATTTAACATTTTTTTAGATCTACTTAATTAGGACTTGTTTGGTAAGGCTCACACTTAAAAGAGCCGCAACTGTTTTTGCAGGAGACATAATTTGTTGCTCCTTTAAATGGTTCCAGGTCTTATTTGTTTTAAATTCATAGAGTCCACCATACTCCACATTTCTTATGTGTCGAAAGTGCATTGCTATGAATTTACTTTGAGAGGTTTCCAAGTATCAGGAGGAGAGTCTACCTGATTAATAACTTGTTGCAAAACATCATATTGCACTCCTTTCTTTGTATGAGTTTTTGTTCTATTTTTGGGTTTTTCATATAAAGTTTAAATGAGGCAATATCAACACCAGCTTATGTCATATCATCCATTTTTCTCCAAATCGATGTTTTCGAGAACGATGTTGAGAAATAAGGTGCATTCTACTCTTTTTCGTTATGTGAGTTCATTTATGGTTTCTAAGTTAAGTTTTTTATTAATATTTAAGCCCTAGCAATCCAAGTTTATTCTAAAGATCTTTTTTGAAAACCAATGGTCATAGCCATAAATGGAAAGTATGGCGGGCACGTTATACCCGTTTGCCCCTCCTAGATCTTACTTCAAGCTCCATTTCCGATCTTAAGCGGCTCAAGGAAAGATTAAACTATTGTTTATGCTATCATAGTAATTAGACATGCAGTTTAGGACATGATTTTTTTAATAAAAATATAAAGGAAAGAGCGGTTTGAATAAAAGGTAAGGGCAAGACATTATTAATATGCAGATGTAAAAAAATCTGTAGCAACTAATTAAAATCTGGAAGTCAAAATTCATCTATAATACCACGAGACATAATTTGCAATATAAGCATCTATAACTTCAACTAATTACTTTTTATCGAAAAATACTTTTTTTAAAGGACAGCAAAGAGAATTACAGTGAATTTATTAGACGAGGGAAAAGCGGTATGTATATAGATAAAAATTTTTATAGAAGTAATAACTAATGATCGAAGTTTTTATAACTGATCGAATAGAGATTACAACATGGGCACTACGCCCAAAATGAAAAAAAAAAGAGCAGAAAGAAAATGATAATCTTGATTAGTTGTACCTGTAAGTACAAATTTTTCTAATAATTAAAAAATTATGTATCCTATGCCAAAAACAGGCTAACTACTGTGTGCTTTCTTGTCTACTACTACTAGCTAGCAGCAGCACAGACCTTACTGCACTTCTACCTTGTTTAATTTCCTTGCAGTTTATCACGCCGTACGTGCTCTCTACCTTGTCAACTACGCCACTAATCTAAGCACGTATCATCTGGCATTATCAGGAATACTAGTTCATCATTGTAATAAGCACACTACACTCGAAGTTGCAACTGGTGTCAATTGTGGGGCCAAATGACACGGGTCAAGTCATCGACGCCGCTGAAGGCGAGATCCACGGGAGTGATGAGCGAGTCCCAGTCGATGGCCTTGGCGGTGTCTTCTGGAGCGTCCACGGCGCCGCCACCTTGCGACCCCGACGACGAGCTGTCGTCAGATTTATCCACCGCCGCATGTCTTCCATTGTTGTCGGCCATGGCGGCATCTTTTACGTGATGGTCATGGTGGTGGCTCGTCGTCGTTGTCGCCACCGCCGCTGCTGCTGGTAGCAGTGGCTGTGGATGTTGCTGTTGGTAGCCGCGGTGGACGACTTGTTGAGCGGCGACGGCGAGGCCACTCGGCGGGTTGAGCGGCCGGCGGTCGAAGGACCTCAGCGTTCCGGTGCTGATGTACACCCTGCAGACGCTGAACTCGTTGCGCAGCTACATGAAGACATGTAAGATATGATACCACTGTATAGCATCAGTTGCGTCATTAATACTTGCTATTGCTATACGACACGATTAAAGCTATCATTAAATGCAAAACAACCATAGTCCAAAAGTAACTACAGTATGGTACGTACCATGCACGACCGAGGACGGTAGGACGTACCATGATGGGCGCCGTCGGCGGCGGCGCAATATCGTCGGCGTCGTCGGCGGCGACGGCCTTGTACTCGTTCATCTTCCAGCGGGTCTTGTTGCCGGTGGGCGCGCGGCCCTCGTAGAAGACCATGGTGCGCTTCTCCCCGATGATGCGGTGGTTCTTGGTGGCCGGCGAGGACGACGAGGAGTAGACGTAGGACGGCGACCCCGTGGCCTTCCAGTACCCCCGACGGCGTGGTGCGCGCGGGCCGGCCGCCGTGGAGCTCGCGCTCCGCGCGCGGGCAGAAGAAGAACCACTGCTCCGTGTCGGACACGTTCGCCGCGCCGGCCATCGCCTGCAGCTCCGACGGGTGGTACCCGTAGATGTCGACGACGGGGATCAGGTGCTCCACGACGGGCCTGGTGCCGGCCAGCCGGTGCCGCAGGTAGAACGTCAGTAGCTCCTCCTCCGTCGGGTAGAACCGGAATCCCGGCGGCAGTACCGGATCACTGCCGCCACTGCTTTCCATCATATGGCGATCCATCAACAGAATTCTGCAAATTAATCTAGAAAAAGGTTCCTTTTCCTGATGATGATCAAGCTCACCAACTCTTTGTTGCTCGATCAAGCCTCATGAGTTTATTACTCGGTGCTGGATTATCTTGGTAGTAGAGGATTATTCGGATGAGACTGATAGAGCAGAGCAGAATATATAGAAGCGGGCCGGCGAGTTCGGTAGCTGTTGCTGTTGCTTGCTAGGTATCTCTCCATCACGTACAAATTCAGAGAGAAGATTGACGAAGCTCTGAAGAAAGTTGGTCATGGCCGTGTTTCCGCGTTGACCTGGACCGAGAATCAGAGATGGCATCAGGACAAGGACAAGACAATCCATAATGCCCGACCGGCTTTTAATTTTAATCAAAACATATCATTATTAGAACATTAATTAATGTCTTGTGTATATCTATACCTACCAATAAAGAGCGAAAATTTCTGCCTTTTTTTTTCACCATCGTTTTCTTTCACCTCCCCCTCCCGGTCGTCTGTTGTATATGAATAGGATACGGATTCTAATACATGTTTGTATATGTGTCTACGACTTGCATCCGAGGAGGAATTTTAGCCGTATATGTGTCTACGACTTGCATCCATATTATGAAACGTTCATAGAAGGATGTCTACGACTTGCATCCGAGAAGGAATTTTAGCCATATATGTGTCTACGACTTGCATCCATATTATGAAACCTTCATAGAAGGAATTTATGAATAGGATAGTTGCACTAGGACTCATTAATTGGTGTGCGGTACCATGACAAAAATATTATTTCTTAGTTTACAATAATATACTCTTTTTATATTTAAGTTTTTCATTGTACAACATTGTGCTGTGCAACACGGCTGTAATCTGTAGGTCGATGGCGATTTTGCTTAGCGTATCCAGCTCGCAGTCGGCAGCTTCTACGAGCCTCGCCGGTGTTGGATGATGTGATGGAGCCGATCAAATGTCTGGAGAGTTTTTAAGAAAGACCTAGAGGATGGTGTATATTGTCGAGTGTCCCGTGAATAAAACATTGTCTTGGTCCAGCCCGCGGCAGCTGCCTGCATCGGCATTTGAGAATCTTCATGATCTACTCATCCGAAAGGAGAACAAGAGTGTCCCCGTGCTGAACACCTGTCTTGGCGAGGGTTCTAGCTATGGAAAACTAGGTGATACGACTTGTGGAGTGATCAAGAAAGAATGACAACTATGTGAAGACGACTAACGAACGGGGACCGACGATTGAGTAACAGACGGCGATGTCTATGTGAAGAAGGTGGAGTGATGGGTACATACAATAGTCTTTTCTCCCGTTGCAACGCATGGGCATGTTTTGCTAGTGTTGCAAAAAGATAATTTCTCCCTTTTTATTTTGTTGTTGTTGTTGTTGACCACCAAATTTATATTATGAAAACAATAACATTTATGATACCAAATAAGCACTTTCAAATTCTTATTAGTTATATGTTTTCATGCATAGCATGTCTATTTTATATCATAAATATTTTTAATTTTCATATAATTTTGGACAAACATTTTGAGATGTTTTGACTTTAAAAAGCCAAAACAACTTATAATTTAGAATGAAGGGAGTACTACTATTATTATACATCCCCAAAGGAACAATATAATATCCCGACTGCATCAACAAAAGATGCAATACCATTTGTTGTTAATTATGATGCCGCCGCCCGAAGATGGTTCTTGACAACATGTTGGCGATGTTTTGGTTTGTGGCATCGTACATGACAACGTGCACGAAACCTTCTCAAAATTTACACACAGCCTACGATACGTTATCATGACAACTTGACAAGTTTCAATCGGATTTTGTTTGCTTTTTTATAGACTTTAAAAATAATTCACCAGCAAGTAAACAGTCATGTTTTCGTGAACAAGATGTTCAAAATTTTGGGTGTATCCCTAGATGAGTCCTCAGATTAGACTCAACACGAATATCATTTTTCCATTTTTTTCATTATTCGAATGACTTACAGTTTAGATTTGGCTTATGAAAAAATTCAAATAAAAAGAGAGATTTTAAAAATATAGTACAAAGTCCAAACAATATTCCAAATTTGGAGATGGAGTACCAAGTACCATAGCAAGGCTATAGAAAACGTTTGGATGGAAAAAAAAAAAAAAACTTTGCCGAGTGTCAAAAGTTGACACTCTTGAAAGTTGCTCTTTGCCGGGTGCTAGGTGTAAAGGTAGCAGCCACGGAGGTTACCTATTTGTTGGGTGAAACATCAGCACAACACTTTATTGATAGAAAATGGTTTACAAGGTGTCTATTCAACATGACCTTTCACAAAGAATGTCACGGGTATTTATAGGGGACCCCGACTTTGGAGGTCTAGAGAAATGTAAAAGTTTACATCCAAAACAATCTAGGACTATCAATTTAGCGAAGCTATCCTTATCGTCTTCGCTTGAAATGTTGGGTTACGGTGCTCTTTGAACTTGGCGAAGTCAACGCTATCATCTCCGCCCAACCCTTCTTAATCTCATCTTCTTGCATAGTTTATTATTGTGAAGCTGATTCAGCGAAGCCAACGCATATGAAGTTGTTTCCGCTATCTTTGCGAGCTCCGCTCGCAAAATCCTAACTTGATCTTGTGAAACTTTTACTTCACGCAAAGCTGACATCGCCATCTTCTCTACTCGCCGATGGTTCCATTTGATAATTTCCCCGCAACTTTAAAGTTAGGGCTGAAAGTTTTTGAGAAACAAAGTTAGATCCCAACACTATTGTAGCATGCAGTTTGTCGAGTGTCATTCTTTGCCAAGTTCCGATACTCGGCAAATAGGGTCTTTGCCAAGTGCCCGATATTTGGCACTCAACAAAGCCTATGATACTCCGTAACGATGTTGTTTCCAGTAGTGATGGGGGCATTTGCCCTCTTGGTCTTATGCATATGTAGACTTGTCAGTGTTTTAGAATCCACCCTTACCAATGTAATCCATAACACTTAGAGGTTGCAAACTGTCTGCAGTGCTTCCATGAAGGCCATATATGATGGTGTGGCGGAGGGGGTGGGGAGGGAAGGAGGGACAACCGACCGACGGGATATCAGAACTATGCTTGTAATGGAAATTTGCCTCCAGTTGAGCCGGGGTCGATATTTCCCTAATAATAGAAATAAAAGAGCTGAAGGGATATTGAATTTTTCCTTGATCAATTGGTCACCATGAGTATTTGTGAGGCCGGTCGGGGTTCGATCCCTTGCTACATTGGTTTTTTGCTTTATTGCTTCCCTCTGTGGGTGGGAGTCGGAAACAATATCCCCCGACATGGAATGACATCGTCACACCAATAGTAGACTCCATTCTTTGTTAGATTCTGTGTTGCTTAATTATATTTTGTGTGTGCTATGTGGCATGCAGACGCAGGGTAGGCTTTGTATTAACAATACACAATCGAATCAATCGTGCCATATGTTGTTGCATGTAACACAACACATGGTCTTCCAAATGCAGAACATGTCATCGATTACCATGCGATCAGGCCGCTACAACTGGGAGGTTTGAACAAGAGTCTTAGAATGCATTGATTTGTTGGGCTTAGTCGACTTTCAACATAATTGATTCTTCTAGTGGTGGCCTTGGGTGAGAAGGTGTCTTTCGAAGCACTTTCGTTGTGGTCTTGACTCCCTGATCCTCCTCATAGGTTAAATGCTTTGGAAGGAAACAAACACAATGAAGATGTTTGTGTGCAGTGTAAGCTCTAGGCATCCATCTTGGACAAACTCTTCTTTGGGACCAAGCAAGATGACATTAGAGTCTATATCAAATATTAGTTTATTTTTTAAAAAAAAATCTAGCTATTATGGAAGGGGACATTAGAGTCTACCAAGTTAAAAGATAAGTGTTTTTATTATTGTGAGGATTTTTGGGCCTTTTTTTGTTCCTAACCCGCGTCATGAGAGCATATCTTCATGAGAGTCAACATGGAGTTTGTTTCCTGCATATCTTCATGATGAATTAGTGCAATCGCTCAAGTTTAAGCATGCAAAGAAAACCAAACGGCTATGGTGTAATAACCGAGTATAAAACCGAGCGGAAGATGATGCATGCCACTTTTCTTAGTGTCTAGGATTTCATTTGTTGCACCTAAAACAAAGATAGAGGGTGTAATAACTAGCTAGTAATAACAGTAAGATAGATGTACTACGGTATGGTTTTCATTATGCCTAAACTAATCGGTCAAGGCTCAACGCTGATTGTTAAGTAGTGATGATTAGGCGAAATGAGCGGGTAATTCAATCAGTTTGATTTTTTATGGTGGAAGTTGTCTATTTGTTTTCAACCACTAGACTTTCAACCGGGCATTGTTTTTCGAAGTTTATTATTGTAGAATTTATTGGCACTATTCTCACTTACAGTAATAGGCTATGGTGGCTAGGATGGAGAAGGCCACATGATCATGGAGAAAAGTAAAGGAGCAAATCCAGAGTGATCAAGGCAAAGGCTTATATGCCCGTCGATATCTTTGATGACTTTATCAATCTTTGATAACTTTGATCATATATATACAAAATATTTTTAATATTAATGATGCTTAATAATTAAAATTAGATTAATCATGTATTTTTATAGTATACCTATTTGGATATATATATAAAAATATAAATATTACTAAAATCTAACTAAATTTAAGGAAGTTTGATTAGCATGAAAATTCTGATGAGTCTTGAAAACTGACAGATTGGAATAGGGCGTATATGCACACGTACGATGGGAGCAAAAAAGTGGCACAATATATATGATTTGCTTATGTGCGGTCCCTGCATGCAAAACTATGAAATAATGACGCAATAAATTAAACTGAGACGTGTGGGCCGGCTGGGTTGACTAGAGTCAAGTCAACCGAGACGCGGTCTAGTCTTGTGAAACACGAGGATATATTGGATGACGACCAAACCATACGTGTACGTACATATATAGTATGATATATCCGCGCTCTGCAAAGTACTAGATATGTCCCCAGTATTTAAATGTGCTAAACCGCTCTGGCTTCGTCGATGATTCCGTAGTTTGTTTTGGAAGGCTAGAAGACTGATCAGTGGCCATATTTGAGACCACAATGAACAAGTGATGACATTTTCAGGCAATAATAAGGTGAAGTGCAAATCTGTAAGAGAAGCTATGAGATGGAACTAAACAATATGCATGCGAGAGACTAATAATTTATATATAGGAACGACATGACCTGCACCAAGAGAAAGTATGTAGAAGGCTACCTTATTGTTTTGACCTGTTTAAAAATTACTGTGTGCTAGGTTCTGGACACCAGGACGAGTCGAGTACCCTACATAGGTATTAGATATGAGTGGTACATGTTATCTCCGTCTCTAAATAACTGTCACCGTTGGTGTAGTACATACATGCTCTTTTGTCCCTAAATAATTGTCGTCGTTGGTGTATGCGTCTTGCCATAAGTTTGACTCAATTTGTAAAAAACGTGCAACATGTGTATCTCTAAATAAATTTATAAATAATATTCAAAGATCTTTCCAATGATACTAATTATATACCACTAATATTAATATTTTTAATATATATTTAGTGAAGGTTGTTTCACGGAAAACTTAAACGACACTTATTTAAGGACGGATGGAGTATATTACCTACATTTGTGCAACTATAACAACATTCTCAATACAGGAACTAGGATGCATGGTTTTATATATATAGCTAGGGTGCCAACAACTAAAGCAAAATAGTATGATGTAGCATTGGAATTAAGAATAAGAGATAGCTTGATGAATGGCTTAAGAGAGAGAGAGAGAGAGAGATGATCTGTTATAAGTACATACTGAAAACTATATGTACATGGGAACCAAGACACGTATTAGACATATTGTTTTGAAGACACGTAATATTAGGCATGGCTACTTGACAAGTATAGAAACTTTCTCATATATAGTTTCTGAGTTGATAATGCTCTAGTGTACTAACCCTGTCACGAAAGGATATAGCTTACTTTTTTTTGTTTGCGATCACGCCGAAGCGCGTTTTTAAGGATAAGCTTACTATCGCAAAAAAAAAAAAAGATATAACTTACGTAGTCATAAATCAGGCTATGTTATGTACGTTAAATTGACCAAGTTTCCAAAAGAAATTAATTATATATGAAAAACAAATGCCATTAGATTCACCATGATATTTTTTTTATCTCATACCCATTTAAATGTAAAGTCATAACATTCATACTAGCTTTGTAGTACGCATTTGGTAAAAAGCCGGCTAACAACAAATCAAGATTTTGGTATTTTTTATTTCTTTTTGTGAACAGAGGAAGCATAGGTAGCAACTTTTCTTATAAGATAATGATGATGGAACCTATCATCCAAGATGGAGACACCGTGACTGAATTGTATACTACTAGTGAATTTCTTTGCAAATAAAGCAGACGGCGACTGTGATTGAACTGACACTGACAGAGTCCTGAACATATACATACTCCTTCCTACACAAGGGAAAGGAAGCCAGCGATGAGATTCCAGCTGTACGTGACAATGAGACTACGCTCGCATGTTCATGCACCTGCACCAGCGGTTTATCCTTCACTGGGATCGAGCTGGTCCTTGGTCTCGTACACATAGCATGGACTCGTAGCTAGGTAGCTACATACCCCTTGGTCCGGCCCCCGGTACGACACACAGGGAATAGAGAGAAGAGCGCCTACGAGGCGGCGGCGACGACGACGAGTGTTCATGTGTGATGGTTATCGATGCACAGTGGCAGGAATGAATGAGAATAAAATGAACACAATAATCGGTCAGCAGCATTGCATTGCAGCTGTGGCATCAGATTCCTTCACTTTACTTGCGGCATAACGACGACGACGCATTCGATGATTCTTGCGAAGCAAATGTTGGGAAATTTCAGCGGAAGTGGAACAAGGACAGACAGATTCTCGTTGGATTGGATACTGATAGGAGTGTATGTCTCTGCAGTCTGCACATGGATGGGCAAGGATCCGGCAGCGATGACCTGATGATATGCGTCTGTCTGATGATGCGGGGCGCTCTCTCTGCATGCATGATTGGACGACGATGCATGACAGCATGCATGACGCAGTTGCATGCAATGCAACGGAAAATGTTGTGAAGCTTTCGGATGTGTGCCGCCAAATTGCCAGGCTAGCTAGTATAAGAGCAACTCCGTGGGGGGCCTCAAATTGGGGCCTCAAATTTTTATTTACATGCAAAACTAAAGAAAATAGAGGCCTAAATTAACATGCAACTCTGGGAGATGTAGACCAGTACCCTAACTCCAGTGGGCCGTGCAGGTGATGGCACAGTTCGCCGTGCCGGGGGGCACAGACGCGGTTACCATCGCTGAGGCCATCAATGCGGCGGCGCAGACGACGGCGGGTGACAGGACGATGGACTCGCGGGACGGGCGGCGGTGCAGGCCGCGGAGATGGTGTGATGGGGCCGGGCCGGGCAACGTTTGCGGCGGTGTCGCGGGCCGCGCCAGAGCAGGCCCATGAGACGAACGCGAGGTGAGACGAGCAAGGCGCGGGCGAAGCATTTCCGCGGCCTGAGCATCACATGCTTCTCAGGCTACCTAATTTGTCGGGCGCCCCCACGCCGTGCTTGCTGCTCCGCTTGAACCGATCTCGATGGTGGCTAATCCCAGCCACTCCGGCTGGATCTTGACTGCCGATGCCCATGCCCACGACGGTGGTGCCGGAGGGAGAGGAACGGGATCGGCAATCCGGGCGAGGACAGGGGGTGGAGGTAGGCGACGACGGCGGGGAGCGGGTGCGCGGAGAGCGAGGCATCGAGCGGGAGCAGCAAGAACGACATGGGGACGCCGGCCTCAACGAGGCATGGGAAGATGGACACGATGGCGATGGGGCCGGAGGGGAGGAACTTGATGGAGGGCAGGAACAGGGGCGGGGGAGGTGGCGGAGAAGGAGGACGTATGTGGCGCGGTGGAGGGCGGCGAGCTAGGAGAGGACGGCGGGGAGGGGAACCGAAGGCGGGCGCCCTGGTCGATCCTGCTTAGGGAAGGGGAAAGAGGAAGTGGGGTGGGACCCACTATTTTTTTTTTTTTTTTTTTTGGGGGGGTTGTTTCGGGGCTTGGGACTATTATTTGAGGGGCATAAACAATGGGAGCCCGGCTTCATTGGAGTTAAATTTTTATCAAAAATCCTAAAATGTAGAGTAGGGACCTAAGTAGCTTGGGCTCCATTAGAGTTGTTCTAAGGACATGTTTGTTAGTCGTCGTCACTAAACCTGTCATCGTGTCGGGTCCGGAAAGTAGAAAAAAGGAGGGTGATCGGAGTCGGAGGCAGTGGAGGACTAGCTACTCACTGGACTGACTGACTGACACTCGCATGATTAGGTCAAGTCCAACGGATGCAATGCAAGACATGAACGCGAACGCGATGGCTGTGTCGTCTCCACCCTAGTCGCCCTCCGGCGTGGCCACCTCCGACCCACTCTACCACGTACATGCATGGCCCAACGTCATCACTCCATGCTTCTCTATCGCCGAGACAGCCAGACGACGACAGGGACTGGAGTGGCCTGCTGGCCGCTGAGGACTGACAAGCTAGGTCGTCGTCTCCGCCGGCCACTCCTCGACGTCGACGGACGGAGAACGCGTTTTCTAGACTTCAGTTTATTTCTTTGAGTCACCAGCGCACGTTGGCTGGAGTTTTAGTAGTCGTAGTAGTCCAGGGGCGACTATGAATAACATATCGAACCTGAACCTTGCAGTTGGAAAAATTCAGAGGCTTTGATCGACAGTCTTCAGTTCACAATTCAATTCAGAGACCTCCTACATGCCTCTCGATACTACTAGTAATTCTGATGATCAGTCAAAGAATACCAAGCAAGCAAACCATGCATACACACAAACCGTTGTGACTGGACTCTCAACGGACTGTACGGACAGGCACCGTCATCACTCATCACCTCTGCTCTGATGGATCATCATCGTCCACGTCCGAGTCAAACAGTACTATCCCCATCTCTTTCGCTTACCAGTTCCAAGTTCCACCTAGTTATCCTGAAATGCACACACACGGTTTGAATAATTTGCGAGAAACGACCTGCCCTGCGCCACACTCCCATCCCCATCCAATGGCTGATTCTGCAGGCAATTCTAAAATGCTGCTTTGACTGCTCTCCTAGATGTGACCAACGTACGTGCAACCACCAAAAAAAAAAAGACCTTCTTTGTTCTCGTTGCCTTCATCCAAACCAAACTTATTTTACCCGTGTATAAGCGGTGTTTTAAATTAATATGTGTATATACGTGTGTGTGGGCCGTGGGGTGAGATGGGGGCATTGGCCCCCCTTGGCCTCCTGCATATGTAGACTTGCTAGTGGGTTAGAATCCACCCTTACCAATCTAATCCATCTAGTATCCTGCATATGTGGACTTGTATGTGTACAAAGTCCATCTGGTCTCGGATTCAATATAAAACTAGAAAATGTAAATGGTGGCGGTATTGCCGCTTGTGGCCAATGTGTAGGCTGCCTGCAGCATAGATGTGCTACTTTTTTTTAGTACTTTGATCTATTGAGTATATAGTAGGATAAGTATTTTTTGTGGAAATCGTGTTCATCTTCTACCACATCTGAGATGCGTGTGAGCCTTAGTTGGGCAAAAAACTTACCCGAAGCACTGTTTGAACTCCTGTAGCACATTGTAGCACGTTTCGTTTGTTTGTGGTAAACATTGTCCAATCATGGACTAACTAGGCTCAAAAGATTCGTCTCGTCATGTACAACAGAACTGTGTAATTAATTAATTTTTTTACCTACATTTACTGCTCTGAACATATATTTTTTTGGTGTATTTAATGTGATGTGATGGAGAGAGAATCTGAAAACTTAGAAGTTGGAGGCAAAAATTTGCCCAACTAAACGAGGCCTAGTTATCCTGAAATGCACACACACGGTTTGAATAATTTGCAAGCAACGACCTGCCCTGCGCCACACTCCCATCCTCATCCAATGGCTGATTCGGCCCGCAATTTTAAAATGCTGCTTTGACTACTCTCCTTCCTAGTTAAGACCAACGTACGTGCAACCACGAACAGCGACCTTCTTTGATTTCTTCTCGTTAATTTCATTCACACCAAATTTTACCCATGTATAGGCGGTGTTTTAAATCAATATGTGTATACATGTGTGTGGGCCGTGGGGTGAGATGGGGGCATTGGCCCCCCTTGGTCTCCTGCATATGTGGACTTGCATGCCTACAGAGTCCATCTGGTCTCGGTTTTAATATACAAGAGCACCTCCAGTGTTGGCTGGAATCGAACCATGGGCGAACCGTGCACACTAGAGGTAGCGAACCGTGGGTGTCGAGAAAGTGGGAGCGAACTTTGCCCAAGAGCCGAACCATGCCGATTAAAAAATACTGGCAGCACATGGCCGTTGCGGCGGTTCTTTGGATTCCTTTCCCTGTTCAATAAAATAATGCAGTCTCACAGGGCACATGGCCGTTGGCCAAGGAGCCGTTGGCCCGAGGCAAAGCTTGCTTCCTTCTATATATACAAGAATTACGGATCATCCAATTTACACACCGATCATTAAACTACAGCCTTGAAATATGGAGAACTCATCTACACCGAAGTTTCACAAATATGATGAACTCGCAATGGCAGGTTCAGATCAGCGTAACACAAACAACCAACGTCTACCCCCCCTTTTTCCATGAACTTTCCACCATATCAGTTTAGTCCCAACTTTCAAACTCCCTTCTACCCACAAAATTTCCATCCATTTGGAGGTCCTCAAAGTTTCCAGCAGCTCCCAAGTTCAGGGGGTATCAGCATGGCTTTCCTTTCCATGCTAATTTACATGGTGCGAGATATGGCCGGTGGTCCTTCATCACCGTTGTTTCAGCATCAATGTTTGGAGTTGGTGGTGGTAATGGTTCGGATGTGAGGGCTCAGCTTCACCGTAAGCTCTCCAATACCTCCCGTAGAGAATGCAAACAAAGATGCAAAGTGGTAAATGAAGAATGGAGTGATCTTTGGTTCAGATGAGGAAAAAAGGTGGGCGCATGTATTGGTCTCAAAAAGACAACCGCGATTGCTAAGTGCTTGGATCAACAACTCAAATGACCCAATTGAAGGCAATTCAAAGGCAGGAGCTCGTTCTTTGGAAGGAAGTCGCCGCTGAATACAACAAGAATGCTCCTAAGGATAGGCAAAGAACAGCTACACAATGCAAGAACCATTATAATACAGTCAATGCGCTTGTCACAAGGTTCCATGGATGTTGGACAGACATAAGCAACACCTATGAAAGTGGCCGATCTGATGACCAACTAATGGACATGGTTCATGCAGAATACAAAAGAGTGAAGGACACTGATAAGCCATTCCCATTTGAGTATTGGTGGAAAGTGGTGAAGGAAGAACCCAAATGGTTTAATCGAGATGTGGCTGCTGACATTAGGAACAAGAGAACCAAGGTGTCTGCCTCAGGAGCTTACACTTCTTCTTCAAATCAAGACACTGATGAGGCAACTGAACGTCGTCGACCACAAGGGCAGAAAGCAGCGAAAGAGCAGCGGAAGGGAAAGGGTAAGGCGGGGAAGAACTGGTTATCAGATGAAAATGTTGCACAGTTCAACGGGCTCCAAGTTGAAAAAAAAGCAGCAATAGATAACATGGCTGCAGCTGCAAGAGAACATGCTCAAGCACTGGCTCAATGTGCTACAACTGAGCAAGAGAAGGTGAAGGTGAATAAAATCAAGGAGTACAAGGAACTGTTGATGATTGACACCTCATCATACAGTGAGGACCAGAAAGCAAGTTTAAAGAAAATGTTACAATTCTTAGCTGATGACATATATGGTAGAGGGGCATAGGTTTGTTCGGCAGTATGTATTGTGCTAATCATGAAGGCTAGAATTGCTATCATGTGTTGTAATGTAGGCTACAATTCCTATTTGTTGTAATGTAGGCTAGAAGTCCTATGTGTGTTATGTAATGTTAATGCATCAGAAATATGTAATGTTATGTAATGTTAATGCATCAGAAATTTGGCTACCTCACCTTCATTTAATGTGTAAACGTTGGTACCAAAGCTCACCCTGTATTGAATGTATCTGCAAACAAAAATTTTTTTGGGGAAATTAGCTCTGCAAAAGTTGCTGTTGGAAAGTAACGTTGGGAAACTAGCTGTTTTGGAAACTTGCTGTTGAGAATCTAGCTGTTGGGAAACTAGGTGTTGGAAACTAGTTGTTGGAAACTAGCTGTTGGGAATCTAGCTGTTGGGAACTGCTCTACAAAAAGAGGACATCCCACTCTTCTCTCAACCAGTTCCTCGCATTCACTCTACTCCACCAGGCCACCATCAGATTGCCATCCCACTCTTCCCCCAACCAGTCCCTCCCATTCATTCTACTCCCCCAACCATCCCACTCTTCCCCCAATCAGACCGCAAACATGTCCTCAAATCATTCAAACTCCCAGCATGACAGTTCTCAGGTTTCCAACTACAATGTTATCCCATTTGACATGATTTGGGAGTACATCAATGATCCAACTGATAGTCGGATGGAAGAGCGATTCAGTCTCAAATTGAAGAGCAAGAGAGACATCAACAACAAAGGTTTTCTCGAAGGTACATTAGAAGAAATCGTGAAGATCTTTGAAAATCGATTGATGGCTTACTATTTTTCGAGTAAAACCCAATGTATACTGATCTCCGCCGCGCCAGAAGATATAGGATGAGGAAGCATCTATTTGAGCATATTGTGCAAAGACTTAGTGATTGGTCTCCAGTATTCCGGCAAAGGCGGGATGCATTCGGTAAGGTTGGCTTTTCACCTATCCTGAAATGCACTGCAGCTTTGCGAATGTTGGCATATGGAACTGCTGCTGATATGTTTGATGAAAATTTACAAATTGCTGAAAGCACTGTCATTGAGACTTTGGAGAATTTTTGCAAAGGTATTATTGAATGTTTTGGGCCAACCTATCTTAGAAGGCCCACTGCTGAAGACATTCAGAGGTTGCTTCATGTAGGAGAGGCTCGTGGGTTCCCTGGTATGTTGGGAAGTATTGACTGCATGCACTGGGAGTGGAAAAACTGTCCAGTAGCATGGAAAGGACAGTACACCCGAGGTGATCATGGTGTGCCAACCGTCATGCTTGAAGCTGTTGCCTCACATGACTTGTGGATATGGCATGCATTTTTCGGGGTGGCTGGGTCAAATAATGATATCAATGTTTTAAACCGATCGCCATTGTTCACAGTAACAAAGACAAGGAATAGCTCCGGAGGTTCAGTTTTGATCAATGGCAATGAATATAACATGGGTTACTATCTAGCCGATGGCATATATCCCGAGTGGGCGGCATTTGTCAAATCATATAAAGTTCCTCAATGTGAGAAGCACCAATTATTTGCTCTACATCAAGAATCGGGAAGAAAAGATATTGAATGTGCATTTGGTGTGTTGCAATCTCGTTTTGCCATTTTACGTACTTAGTAGCGTATGTGGCAAGCAAGGACTCTTGGTGAGATCATGTATGCTTGCATTATACTGCATAACATGATCGTTGAGGATGAGAGAGAGACTTATCAAGGTCGCCATGACTATAACTATGAGCAAGGGAGCACTCCTGTACCATTGAATGCATATGGTCAAGGGCCAATTCATGGATTTGATAGGGTTCTTGAGACAGGTGTGGCTATTCGGAGCAAAGATATGCATCGTCGACTTAAGCATGATTTGACTGAGCACATCTGGGAAAAATTTGGAGCCAACCAACCAGCGCACTAATTATGTATGCATTAGTTCTGTTTTTTATGTACTATAAATATTGTACTATCTAATCATCTACATGTTTTCTGGAATGTAATTGAGCTCCTAGTTAGTCCTGTAGGTGAACCTTGTAGTGTTGCTTCAGTTTCATGTGTATGTTGTTGAGATAAGAAGGGAATTGTTTTTCTGTTAAAAAAAATAAAAGCAGTGTCGGCAACTTACGTTCTAGGAACACAAGGAGAGGATGTTGCTGCGCGCAGCCTGAGGACGTGCAAGTCAGGACCTGCTCAAGAAGCCTCTCGAAGCACATCTCCGCAGCCTCCATCTTGTAGGTAGTCAGCGACCCTTCAAGCAGTCTCACCATGAACATCTCCACGGCCATCGTCTCCTATGCCGCTGCAGTCCGTGCCGGCGCCGACGCCAGCGCCCGCCGCAGCGTCACCAACGCGTCGTCCCCTCCCGAAGGGCCTCACTGCCGCCCGCGTCCGCACGCGTCGCCCCCCGAAGGGCTTCACCGCCGCCCGATGCAAAACAGGACCCGACCAGCCGTCCCTAGGCGGGCAGTGACGGCGCTTCCAGCTCCCACCAAATTCTATTTTTTTTTGTATGGATCTGTAGGGGATTGAGCTGATCTGTTCGTCTCCAAGACTAATTTCTAGATTAATTGGATGATTTTTGGGATTGAGAGGAGGTGGGAGGGCAGGAGGAAGGGGGGGCGGCGGGAGCGGGAGGCGGCCAGGAAGACACGGAGACTTCCGTCTCTCATCGGGGGAGGAGACGGGAATCCAAGGAAGAGGAATTTTTTAATTGTACGTGGGCCCTACAAAGCGATGCTCACACTGGCGTGATCGAACTCTACTTCTCACCGAACCGAACGGTTCGCTGAACACTGGAGGTGCCATAATATATTCAGTAGTAGCAGAGACAGATACATCGTAGAGTAGCACCCAAAATTTTGGACGGATGGGACATGCATGTCACATCGCATTGAAGACGTTTCGCTTGTTAGTGTTAAATATTATCCTACCATGGCGTAACTAGGCTCAAAAGAATCGCCTCGCAATGTACATCTAAACTGTGTAATTAGCTTATTTTTTTTACCTATATTTTCGTTTTCGATATATGTGCCGGCATTTTGATATGATGGAGAATCTTCTTTTTGCATAGTGGAATTTGAGGAGGAATTCTGGGCTCTAAACACATGATTTGCTACTTAAATTTCCAAGCAAGGCGAGCGGCAATCAATCGTCAGGTCAAGCTTCAGTTCGTTTAATCTGTCGTTTGCTGGTTTATGATTTGAACGAACTCAACCCTGGCGGTGGCTGGCTTCAAAGCTTACCTTTCTTGGAGAATCCAGAGTCCACTGGACGATGTCAAGACGTTCCTTCCTTCCTTTCTTACAACACGTACGTACTTCTGGACTGAGTTAGACTGACGTACGACGCACGGACGTCAGCCACACGTGGAACACATATCAACAAAACTGTGCAGAACGAATTCAAGAAGGTTGCCGTGTTCCTTGTGGATTCTCAGGCTGGCACGAAGCGGGCGAGCGAGTTTGGCCAATGACCCTGTTGTTGACCCAGTTTTCGTTACTCCAGAAAGAAACTAGATACAGTGCAGACCCAGGAATCCTGCCGCAGCTTTTCAGTAGCAAGTACTAGCTGTCGTCAAATATATTTCTTCTACTATGATCAAGTGCTTACAAACACTAGTAACATTTTCTATTTTTAGAGTCATAGATATATACTTGGGTATCTATGCATATAGCCTTTCCCGTGAGTATCGGCGGCGAGTCCGGTAGTGAATAAAAATGATCTATAGAAAACTATATGTACTTGGGAACCAAAGACACGTGTACAAAATTATTTTGAAGAAACCATGTATTGGAAATATGGTTTCTATGCATAGCGTCTACTCCGTATGTTACTTGACAAGTATAAAAACTGTCATATATATATAGTTTCTGAGTTGATATACCGCTCAAGTGTACGAACCCGTCATGAGAGCCATAAATCAAACTATGTTATGTTATGTTACGTTAAGTTGACCAAATTTCCAAAAAAAGTTAATTGTATATGACCAAAGCAATGCCATTAGATTCATCATGATATTTTTGTTGTTTATCACATACCTAGCTATTTAAATTTAAAGTCATATAAACATTGATACTAGCTTTGTATTACGCGCCGCGCGCATGAGGTAAAGCCGGCTAATAATAACAAAATCAAGATTTTTGGTATTTTTTCTTTTTTGGAACAGAGGTAGATAATATACATATGTATCAATTAGCAACTTTCCTTATAAGATAGTGGTGATGATGGAATGTGATGGAACAGACAACCTATTATTATTCGAGATGGAGACACCGTGACTGAATTGTATACTACGGGTGTGTTTAACACCCAAAATTTGGTGCAAAATTTTGGACGCATGTCACATCGTACACTATAGCATATTTCGTTTGTTAGTGGTGAATATTATCCTACCATGGCGTAACTAGGCTCAAAAGAATCGTCTCGCAATGTACATCTAAACTGTGTAATTAGTTTATTTTTTTACCTACATTTCGTACTCCGAACATATGCCGGCATTTTGATGTGATGGAGAATCTTCTTTTTGCATAGTGAAATTTGGGGAGGAATTTGGGGCTCTAAACACAGCCTACTACTAGCACATTATTCCCCTGCACTTTGCATTGCAAATAAAGCAGACGGCGACTGTGATTGAACTGACACTGACAGAGTCCTGAACATATACATACTACTCCTTCCTACACAAGGAAAAGGAAGCCAGCGATGAGATTCCTGCTGTGACAATGAGACTACGCGTGAATGACATGCTCAGCTCGCTCGCATCTGCATGCACCTGCACCAGCGGTTTACCTTCAGTGCGTGGTGCGAGCTAGTCCTCCATGTACGCACGCATACTATTCAGCATGAGGGTGAATGAATTGCTTTAATTTGTACAGCAATTCAGCATGTAGCATGGACTCCTAACTAGTTAGCTACATACCCCAGCATGTGTAGCATGGACTTCCAAATTGCTTTAATTGATACCCCTCGGCCCGGCCCCCGGACCCGGATCGGACAGGCAGGGAACAGAGAAGAGGAGAGAGCCGAGGCGGCGGCGACGACGACGAGTGTTCATGTGTGATCGTTTTCGATGCACAGTGGCAGGAATGAATGAGAATGAAATGAACAACAATTGGTCCTGCTGTGCATCACTGCACCAACAGCATTGCATTGCAGTTGGGGCATCAGATTCCTTCACTTTACTTGCGGCAGAGTACGAGTAACGACGACGACGCATTCATTCATGCAAGCAAATGTTGGGAAATTTCAGCGGAAGTAGTGGAACAAGGACAGACAGATTCTGATTGGATTGGATACAGATAGGAGGAGCTTCTGTGCATGTCTCTACAGTCTGCCACTACAGGAAACTTAAGAGCCGATAGTCCAGAGTCCACTGGACGATGTCAAGACGTTCCTTCCTTCCTTCCTTCCTTACAGCACGTACGTACTTCTGGACTGATTAGACTGACGTACGACGCACGGACGTCAGCCACACGTGGAACACATATCAACAAAACTGTACAGAACGAATTCAAGAAGCTTGCCGTGTTCCTTGTGGAGTCTCAGGCTGGCACGAAGCGAGCGAGCGACTTTGGCCACTGACCCTGTTGTTGACCCAGAAAGAAACTAGCTAGTGTCCAGAGACTGTCCAGAGACTCCAGACCCATGAATCCTGCCGCAGCTTTTCTGTAGCAAGTACTAGCTGTCGTCAAATATATTTCTTCTACTTCGATCAAGTGCTTACAAACACTAACATTTTCTAGTTTTAGAATCATAGATATCAATAACATTTCTTATAGAGCGGCAACTGTTTTCGTGGAGCCATAATTTGTGACTAATTCTGCACAGTCTAATAAAGGTAGAATTATTTTTTTTTTTTTTTAGAATCAGAACGCCTGGAAATAAACCTGCAGTACATTAGTTTGACCTTTCTAGTAGTTAACTTTTGATTAAATTTTTTGTTTAGAATAAAAACAGAGCCATGAACACCGACCCCTTACGGCCTATTACATGCATGAGCTCGTACGTTTTACCAGTTCGACTAAAGGTAAAAAAAAAAAAAACTTCGGGGATAGGAGGAACAGCAAGGTAATGGAACATTTGTCGACGCCTCCCAACGCATCAAATTCGGGGAAAGCAAAGGAATTAAACCTTTCATTCACGCAGATTTACCAACCGGTATTTACAGCATCAACACACAGATAAACTTGATATGATACAGTTTTCTTTATTTTTATTAAAAAAATCTCCCTGTTCTGGGATGCAACCAAAATTTCCACTGTGTTCAACATCGAACCACCAGCCAAATGTTCTGTTTGACTAAAGTAAACATGAAATCTACAGACTTTCCAGATATAATGGATAGGAAGAAAAACAAGTCAATTATATATTTTCCCTGGGTAGAAGAATTGTGCATTCTCATGATTAAACTAGCCATTGTTCTCCCATCAAAAGGTATTATACAGGCCTCATGTACCCAAACTACATAAACCACCACACACGACATAGAAGAAACGTCTGGTGTTGGCAACAAGGCACTAACAGGGAAGCATAAATTAACCAGACTGCCAAATTCAAGGCAAGGCATCATGTAACAGTTTCCCCAAGGTATCGTCAATTCTTTGCTTTCTTTTATCCCATCCTCATCTCTGCCTATTTACAGGTTCAGCCATTGTCTATGTGCTCAGCATTCTCATTATTACTCCACGATGCAGAAGCGCCTGTTAACAGGTTCAGTCATTCTTTGTGTGCTCAGCATTCTCATTGTTACTGCATGACGCAGCAGCTCCACGCTGCACCATTTGCAGTTGGATTTGTAACACCTGGAAAGAAGACACAGGTTATTTGTGTCGTTGGATATTGATATCAGTGAAAGAAATCTATGCATTATGATAAGCATGTCAATGTAAACTAAAGGTGAAACAACAAATAGCCTAACAATTTCCGTACATATGCATGAATATAACAAGCTGGTTCAATCTAGTTACTTGGCGTCATACAAGACAAACATTTACAACTTGATTGTGTAATCTGGCAGTAATGCAGAAGACTAGCTGTTCAAAGATCATGAACTTGCCGTCTACACTAAAATATACTCCCTCCATTCCAAATTATAAGTCATTTTTGGCTTTTCTAAATACATAGATTTTATATGTTTTGTGCCTCTGTCTAGATACATAGTAAAAGTTATGTATCTAAAAAATCCAAAACTATGTACAATTGGAACGGGAGGGAGCAGATCACAGATGCCAATCAAGATTGCTATTAAAAAGGCTAGAAAAGACACTTGTGTGCCACATACTGTTTTGTAGGAACCAATGGTAACTAGATTGCATTCTATGGATGTCAAATTTGCATATTTACACCAGTACTCTGTGGCAAGCAGACTGTTACATATTGGTCTGAGAGTAGGACGTAGGTTCAAACTACCAATCGGGACGCAAGTTCAAACTACCAACTGGGACTAAAGGTCTCTCGGGAGAAGCGTAGGAGGGGCTCAACCGGGGCTAAAGGTCTCAAAGTGGAGACTAAAGCCCTTACTCCCGGTATGAGAGTAGACCGGGAGTAATGGTTTTGGGTTTGGTCCAGGTTAGAGTATACCACCGAGACTAAAACTTTTTTTTAAACGTGCATTCAGGCAACGTCCTTTTTTTTCCACAAAAAAGACCCACGATGATTTTATATCTATCCACCTGCATCCTTAGTATAACATGTAGGAAAGCATATATAAGGAAATATGTTTCCCCTTAATTACATATTTGTCATTCAGATTAAAATGCTTATAACTTTTTGTGTTTTAAATCCGATTCGATTCGTTCTAGTTCTATTAGATTTGTATTTAACTTTAATACACGCTCGTGTCATTGCTTTAACTAATTATAAGTGTTAAAATTTAAGGTTAGATTTAATAAATATTGGGTTTTTAAAGTGTAATTCACCATATTTGGTCGTACATGGCACCGAGAAAAATACAGTAATTCCAAAAATAACTTAAAAAACCTAGGATCTTGCGTGGGGGTCGTATTTTGGGTGTAAATGACCACAAAAAGTATGAGGCAATTTGGACATAGGAGGAGCGGCGTGCTTCACAATGGTATATGGAACCTTTCACCGAACCCCGTCCATACACTTAGGTTCCTCATGGTTGTGTGGCATGTGCACTTTGCAAGTATGCTATCGGTCTCAAACTTTTTTCGAGGCTTCTACATAGCATGTGTGAAGGTATCGCCAAGTTTGAGAATTTTTGAAATTGTCCGGTAATTTTCTCGATTATTTTAATTATCGCGCGACTTGTCCGGTATCTAAACGTTGAACTGCAACCACCCCGAAAAGACGAAACGGTGCCAAACTTTGCCACAAGGTCTCTTGTGCCCTAGGAGGCAAAACTTTGTGGAGGCGGTGCGAAATTATTGTGTTTTCAAAGTGTAATTCATCAGTATTTGGTCGCACGCGGCACGGAGAAAAATATAGTAATTCCAAAAATAACTAAAAAAAACCCTAGGATCTTGCGTGGGGCCACATTTTGGGTGTAAATGACCACAAAAAAATTTGAGGCAATTTGGACATAGGCGGAGCAGACGTGCTTCACAATGGTATATGAAACCTTTCACCGAGAACCGTCCATACACTTAGGTTTCTCATGGTTGTGTGGCCTCAGTGCGCTTTGTAAAGTGTGCTATCGTCCTCAAACTTTTTCTAAGGCTTCTACATAGCATGTGTGAAGGCACCGCCAAGTTTGAGAATTTTAAGAAATTGTTTGATAATTTTCTCCGATTATTTTAATTATTGCGCGACTTCTCCAGGGTAACTAAACGTTGAATTGCAACCACCCCCTTAAAAGACCTGAAACGGTGCCAAACTTTGTCGCAAGGTCTCTTGTGCCCTAGGAGGCAAAACTTTGTCGAGGCCGGTGCGAAATCATTGTGTTTTTAAAATGTAATTCACCATATTTGGTCGCACACGGCAAGGAGAAAAATGCGGTAATTCCAAAAATAACTAAAAAAACCTAGGATCTTGCATGGGGCCATGTTTTGGGTGTAAATGACCACAAAAAAAATTGAGGCAATTTGGACATAGGCGGAGCAGACGTGCTTCACAATGGTAAATGGAACCTTTCAACGAACCATGTCCATACACCGAGGTTTCTCATGGTTGTGTGGCATGTGCGCTTTAAAGTGTGCTATCGGCCTCAAACTTTTTTTTCGAGGCTTTGAGATGGCCTGTGTGAAGGAACTGCCAAGTTTGACATTTTTCTAAAATGGTTTGGTAATTTTCTTAGTTTATTTTAATTACCACACGTCAAATAACAAGGATTTAGCATTTAAACAAAAGAAATATATATATATATATATATATATATATATATATATATATATATATATATATATATATATATATATATATATATATATATATATATATATATATATATATATATATATATATTAAAAGAAAAGCGCTGCTTGGAAGTGGCGGGAAGTGAAAATTCTACCCCTTTAGTCCCGGGTGGTGATACGACCTGGCAGTAAATTAGGTCGAAATTTTCAGGCCCGCGCGCCAAAGTTCTACCGCTTTAGCATTTAAACAAAAGGTTCTATAGTCCCGGTGCTGCCACCACGCGGGACTAAAGGTTATTTAGTCCTGGTTGCTACCACCAGCCGGGACTAGAGGTCATACCATATATAGGACCACTCCGTATCCTCACTGCAATTCAGTCACTTGGTCGATCTCCCTTCGTTCTCCATGGATCCCCCACTGAAGGTCGTCAATGGCTTTTGATTTTCTTTGATTTGGTCGATTTTTTTTCGATTTTCGTCATTGACTCGCATCTCACCAGGGACGGTGGGCGGCGGCTTCTTCCAATACCGCCAGTGTAGCTCTCCTTGCGGCAGTATTTTCTTCTGTTGCTTCTCTACTTTCTATGTGGCTCAGTGCATTTTCTTAAGTAATCTAAATTGACCTTGTACTACTCTTTTTTCTTTCTGCAGGCATGATGTGCCCGATCTGATGGTGATCCTTGCTGAATTTGCTGTGCTCGATCTGATTTAGATCATTAAGTCGGTGTCTAGCTTCTCGTCAGATTTGGATGTATTATTTTTACATATATTGCGCACGATGTCTATCATGTGCGAAGGTGTATATGTATATGAGTTTCAGTAGTTTTCTTGGTCTCCGTATACCTATTAATAATGTGTATGTACTCGTACTCCATTGTATTGTATACTAATATATACTAACACCTAAGAAATATGTTTGTATCCATATTTGTGTTATTTGCGTATGCATCAATCCATTCGATACTTTCTGAATCACGCGTATACATGTCATGGGCAGCGTAGAATCGAATTGGAAAACCAATTTAATTCGAAAAACAAAATGAATCATCAATAAAAAGAAGCAGGAAAAGAAAAACAAAAGATTGTTATTCCCGGTTGGTGAGACCAACCGGGACTAAATGAGCTGACCACGTGGGCTGGTAAAATATGCAAAAGCCCCCCAACCCCCTCCCCCCCTCTCTCAATTTTTGTCCCGGTGGGTATTTAGAACCGGGACTAAACTTTAGTTTTATCACCTGTTCCAAGTGCTACGGTGCAATTATTAGTCCCGGGAGTGAAACTCCGGATGCCCAACGGGGGACTGAGGGCCTCCACGAACTGGGGATAGACCTGGTTTGTGTACCGGTGAAAGTTGACTCATAAAAATATTTATTATTTGTTGCCTCTTATTTATATATGTGAATTCCCGGACCTTTAATCCCCAAAGAATTCCTCCAAGGGGAGAGTATCTACGTCACCCCAATTTTCCTGATTGGCTACCGGATTTTTACAAAAAACCCTTTCTTTTTGGAAAAATTCCATTTACATCTAGAAAACCCGAAAACTACCGAAACTCGGTTTTGAGTTTTTACCTTTTACTCCCCCGTATTACCCGAACTCCTACACCGAAGAAGTAAAAATTCTGAATTCGGTAATTTTTCATTTACCCGCCCGCCTCCGAATTTTGCTAAAACACCCCCATCTCCTCACCAAATATATATCAAGGGTTCCTCTCAAAAAAAAAAAAAAAAAAAAAAAAAAAAAAGCTCCTTCCTCTTCCTCCCGTCGCTCTCTCACTCCCCATCCCGGACGGCGGCGGGCGGACAAGGCGAGCATGGCAGGGGCGGCGGCGGCGGCACCTCCCTCCTCCTCCTCCTCTCGCTCTCCTCCTCCTGCTCCCCCCCCTCCCGTCGGCGCACCGGCCGGGCCAATAGCGCGTCCGTAGCTTGCTACAGGAAACCCTAGGGGCTTGGCGTGCGTGGCGCGGCGCGGCGCGGCGGCTGCTGCTGCTGCCCCGAGGTCGCCCCTCGTCCTCTCCCTCCACCCTCTTCTCCATCCTCTGTTCGGTCTCCTCAACACCTCCTTCCAGCGACGAGCTTGTGCTCTTCTGCAGGATTCCTACGCTCGTATGCAGCGGTTGCTGCCCTCTTCGTCGCCGGCTTCAGTGGCATGGCAGCAGGTAGGTCCATCCATTTTATCTCTGCGGCCACTCATTCCCCTTCATGTTTCAGCAAAGAAACTGGCATGCTTAGTTTGTGTCTGTAAATCCTTGGTCTGCTAATAGTGCCGTTTCAAACTCCAAATATGTTCTACCGACCTTGGCTGATGTGTGTGTTACCAAAAAAAAAAGGATGGCTGTCGTTTTAGGCTATGTATATAATCTTTCCAGCTTGGTGCTTCTTCATCTATGTGTACAAGTTCTGAGTATTTTATTCTTCTTAATGAAAAAATGTACACAGGAGTGTCTGAAGGAATTTCATTTTTTGTCAGTTTTCGTCCTCTGTACATGCTTGAAAGTTGTGGAGGTTGGAGTTAAGAAATCCCTGCACCTTGCCATTGATCTATGTTTCTTATGTATGCTACAAATATTTGATGTTTAATTACCTCTTATAATTAATGTCTTACTGGAGAAGGATGTGTGTGTGTTTGTGCTCCATACATATTTGACTCCACCCATACACATTGTCAAGTTTTAATCGATCCTAAACCAAATGCAAGAAGAACCTGTCAAAGTGCATGGTGCGACGTCCCTTGCCCACAAGATACCTGCCAATGATGGAAGCAAGAGCCTGTAGCAAGCTGCCATTCAAATCAAGGGAGTTTATTGTCAAGTTGGGGCGCCTTGTCCTATGTGCAGTACAGTCCTGTGACTTGCAATTGCTTACTGAGATTCAATGAGTACAAGGTGACAATCCGCTATGCGGCACGGCCAAACATGTACCATCTTCGGCAAATCCTCTAAGGTCAGCAAAGGGATGCGTTGTATGACACAATTCAAGCACTGGATTTCACTTTGCAAGGGAAATATAATGATGCATTTTGTTTTCACTTTGTACGCTTCAACCAACGCAGACGAGGAGAAGCAGTGGGTGCTGTCTAATTTCGGCATTAGGAAACCTCTCAGGAGGGTCAGGTTTGGCCATGTTTATCTGCCTAGATTTAATTTATCTGCCTAGATTTAATTATTGATTCTTTTGTTTCTATAGATTGCAGCTTTCAGTTGGAGGATTGAAAATGAAATCGATAGTGTGCTGGAGGTGACTCGCCTTTTTATTGCAGCGATGGCGCTTTCCACGAATGACAGCTTCTACTACTACCACATGTTTAGTTACCATTCCTGGCTCTGTTTATGCTTTGTTCTTTTGGTTTAATTCTTCTGGCTTAGGTCGTTTGCCCCTCTGATATGTGCTATTTTAGTTGTTTTCTTTGGTCCGTCAATTGATTCTACCGTCTTCTTTAGCAAGTCAAAACCTGACCCAATACTACCTTACTAAGTTCACACTGAACAGGTTTAGAGGGTTGCACACATGCTGATCAGGTAGGACCATAATATCCAAAATGGTTGCACCTGATCAAACAGGATAATAATAGTGCTCTATCCTACTTTTTTTTTCTTCATATTACAGTAGCTTTCTTTGGTACGTTAGTTGATTCTAGCGTCTTCTTTAGCAAACCAAAACCTGATCCAAAACTATCTTACTAAGTTCAGACTGAAATTGTTCTCTCTCTTCAGCCATGCACAGGCTTAGAGGGTGGCACACATGCTGATTAGGTAGGGCCATAATATCCAAAATGGCTGCACCTGGTCAAGCAGGATAATAATAGTGCTATTTTTTTTTCCTTCATATTACACCCATGTGAGCGAATTCCTTATCCCAATGTACTGTTAGTTAGAAAACCTCTCTACGACATACCTGTGTCAGCTTCCAGAGTAAAAAATAATATGACAAAGAATAGCATCTCTGAGTTATTATAGTTCTAAAAAATCTGTTCCTCCCATCCTAATACAGCCAATGGTCTATTTTTCTTATGCTTTTACAGTTCTATTCTCATCAGCCTAGGTACAATCTGCATTGTAATTGTAAGTGTCTATGATGATGGGAAAAAAATGAATCTGCCTCCCACTCCACAGACTGATTGCATTGTAGATGTCGTCTGAAGCCCTTTATTTTCATGCATTGATAGTGTGACTATATTTACAAGTTTAGTGGTTTTGTACTATGCACTTCTGTTATTGTTGTTCCCTTTAAATTTTAGAGCCCTATAAGCTGATCAGCCTACTTCTATTGTTACAATATAATACCGTAAAGATATATCAACTTCTACCAACTCATGGTTTCAAGCTCTGTTTAGACATTCAAGTTAATTTTAGGTAAAAATGTTTCTTTAGCACTTCATGGTTTTATTAGATTGGATGGAGAAGTTTTAGTAGCGCCATTTTAGGTATGATTACAGTTCTTTCGACTGCTACTACACTTTATTCCATATCAAACATATGAGGAATTGGATTAATGATATGCTAATATGTGATCTAATCATGTCTGTTTCAACCTCCATATCAAGGTCAAGGTTCGGTTGGTACACTTTTTCTAAATTCATGATAGTATTTATTTGTTGAGGTTCGTTTTTCTCATAAATCTGTGATGTTTGACAGGCCAAGAGAGACAACGTGCTTGTGCAGGAATGCAGGGGCTATGATACTACCTGCCACGCCTTGCATGTTCAGGGGCCCTAGGCTCAAAAGCCTCGGCGACCAGCAAATGCCAAATCATGGCCCTAAGGTCTGAATGTTGGCATCCACTAATCCTTGCTGCAATCTAATCCAAAGGTTTGAAGGGCAGCATATCTTTTACTTACCTATAATTTCTTTAAAGAAATGTGTACAATACACTATGTGATTTTGTGAGATTAAATTCCTAGAACTGATGTGCTAATATTACTCCTCTCATGGTTAATTGCTTGGCTTATGAACAAGTATATTTCCTTACGTTTCTAGAGTTTATGTTTCAGAGCTGAGGTTGGCATTAATCATGAATCTTAAAAGTGATATGCGTGCCTTGCAAGATAAGGTTTTATGATCATACCATTTTTTGGTTGCGAATATAAGATTATGGGTTCGAGAGAGCTCTCAGTACTTGCTTCTTATTTCTTTCAGTTTAGGAGTTTGTAGAATTTTTGTGCGGTGAAAACAGAAAATTAGAAGAACCTTTTTTTTTAATTGTGAAGTAAATTTAAACCTTAGCAAGTGTTAGTATTAGGCTGCAAACAATTGATTCTAATTTTCTGGTTGCATCTTTCACTGATTACATACATGAATCTTTGGTTAGTTTCAGACCATTAGAATGGACAACACTGCCACTTGGTAACAACAAACAAAAGTGTTCACCAATTATGAGGAAGAAACACTGTTTTTTAGAATTCATATGTTTAGTCAATAAGAGTACAAAGTATTCTCAAAATGCAGCCATATAAGATTTCTGTTATTGATTCATATATGACTAATATGAGGTAATTTAAAAAAAATGAAAATTACTAATTATCCATAAATCACAGGTTTCCTGGTAGTTTCATTGCTTGACAACTGACCTTTGATTAACTGCAATGGTTTTAGAAGGACACTGTATTCTAGCAGGGGTTTAAAAAGGGAGGTAGAGGTGGACACCATGGTTCAGCGAAACCACAACAGGAAAGCACGTCAGATTTCTTGAGCTTTATAATATTCTTCTGGGACCTATAAATTGTGAAGCATCCTTTGTAAAGACCTGTTGCTGTGTTTGCTGGAACAAATGATTTGGATACTACAGAGCACTCTAGATGTTGCTACAGTAAAGATTGCCAATCTGATTGAGCACCCATACATAACTAGCAGTTGCTAATATACTTGGAGTATTATTGTTATTAGTTACTGAGTGCTTATGGCTGCAGCCAAATTGCTTACCGTGTTCCTGCTCCACATAAGTGACAATTCACTTCTTGGTATTGTGATGTATGAATTCAGACATTGCAATGAGGATCGATTTATTGCCTGTACTTGATTTGTTCTCCTTTGATTTCCCTGGCTTCGATTGCCACCAAACTCATGGAAATAATAAAGTCCATAAGTTAACCATGCTTTTGAATAACCTCTGCCGACTGCTATCGCGCAATTGCGCATGCCTTCCATCAACATCTATACCGTGTCCCTACACTTCTATACTGGATCCTGTAAATATCTATGGGACATTCTATCTGCAATATACATCATCTAGAACCGTCTTTCAATTGGGCGCGCAAAGGCGCGCCAATCTACTAGTATGTGTATATATATCTATGAGTTTCGGGTATCTATTCGGGTTTTGGGTATATGTTCGGGTTTCGGGTATCTGCGGGTTTGATTTTGGTGATGGATTTCCACCCGAATCTGTTTCGGGTTTGGGTTTGGGTTCAGGTATCAATTTCGGGTTATTCCCCTGCAATTTGCATTTGCATTGCAAATAAAGCAGACGACGACTGTGATTGAACTGACACTTACAGAGCCCTGAACATATACATACTCCTTCCTACACAACGAAAAGGAAGCCAGCGATGAGATTAATTCCTGCTGTGACAATGAGACTACGCGTGAATGACATGCTCAGCTCGCTCGCATGTGCATGCACCTGCACCAGCGGTTTACCTTCAATGCGTGGTGTGCGAGCTAGCCCTGCATGTACTCATGCATATTCAGGGTGAATTGCAATTGCTTTAATTTGTACAGGAATTCAGCATGTAGCATGGACTCCTAACTAGTTAGCTACATACCCCAGCATGTGTAGCATGGACTTCCAAATTGCTTTAATTGATACCCCTTGGCCCGGCCCCGGACCCGGATCGGATAGACCGGGAACAGAGAAGAGAAGAGAGCCGAGGCGGCGGCGGCGACGACGAGTGTTCATGTGTGATCGTTTTCGATGCACAGTGGCAGGAATGAATGAGAATGAAATGAACAACAATTGGTCCTGCTGTGCATCACTGCACCAACAGCATTGCATTGCAGCTGTGGCATCAGATTCCTTCACTTTACTTGCATAACGACGACGGCGCATTCGATCATTCTTGCAAGCAAGTTAGACACGGGCTCCCCCGCTCCCCGCGTCGCCCCACGCGGGCGACACCGGGCGGAACCCTAGCCGCCGTCTCTTCCACCTCCCTCCCTGCTCCTCTCTCCCGCCGCCCGCCGAGCAGGCCCGGCCGGCAAGGCCACGCGGCCCGCCAGGATGGCGGCGGCGGGCCCCCGACTTCCCCGGTGGTGTGGCGGCGATGGTGGCGCGGACTGCCGGGAAGGCTGCGCGGCGTCGCCGCCGCGTGGGCGCGGCGGGCGCCCTTCCCCGCCCGAGGCGGCGCCGCCAGTGGCCGAGGGGCGGGGGCTTGGCGGCGGCGAGCTCCTCCTTGTCGCCAGCCCTTTCTCTCCTCGCCGATGGCGCCGGCGGGACATGGCTGGGTCCGCTCGCCCCCTGTCGGCGCCGGATGCGGGGTCCTAGTGACCGGATCCGCGCCCCGGTCGGGGGCGGTCTTGGTGGCGCCGGCCATGGGTGGGAGCAGCTGCAGAGGCAGGGGGCCTAGACTTCCGTGTCCGTGCTCTATTGTGCTGGAGGCAGACCCACGGCGGTGGGGCCAGCGCGCGCCGGCGTCGGCCGGCGGTGGCCGGCTACGTGGGCGGCGGGTGCCAGGTCGGCGACGGGCTTTCATGGACTTCGGCGTGTGGCGGTTTGACACGCGCGGCAAGGCGAGGCTCGATTCCTCGGGCCTGGCCGGAGGGTGGCGGTCGTCGCGGCCGCGGTTGCCGCGTGCCGGGCGCGTCGATGCCCCGGTTGGGGTCTGGGGAACGCCGGAGCGACGGCGACGACGTCGACAACAGCGTTGCCTCGGGTCCCTGGCCGGACATTGTACTGGTGGTTTCCTTGGGCGAAAGCCTTGCGACGGCGTCGCTTCCTGTTGAGGGCGTCGTGCTCCTCGCAGTCCTTTTGGGCGAAAGCCCCGTCCATCGTGGACGCGGCGGTGGCGTTCCCAACATCATCCCCTTCCTGAAGGCGCCGCTCTTTCGTCCTGGCCACAACGTCATCTTCGGTTTGGTGCTCTTCTTCTTCGGCATCCGCTGTGTGGGTGGAGAGGAGTTTTTCGTGGCGCGAAGTCGGAGCTGCTGCGTTTGGGGAGATGTGGCTCGGCAACGATGACGCAAAGGGCGAACCCCCTTTCTTCGTCGACCGGTGCGCTTCGGAAGTCGGGCAAGAGCCGGGGAGGGCTGAGGTTCGGGATTTGGAAGTAGGAGCTGCTCTACTTTTGAGCTGGACAACGATGACCTGTTACGGCCTTTCGCCGCAATCGGGAGGGGCTAAGGTTCAGGACTGGAAGTCGGAGCTGCTCTACTTTTGAGCTGGGTAACGATGACCTGTTCTGGCCTTCCCTTCGGTTCGTCGCTTGTTTTTTATTTGGTGTGTCGGGGTCTGCCATGGGAAGTCGGAGCTGCGGATTGCTTTGCAATCATGCTTTGCAACGATGCTTAGGAGGAGCTTCTGTGCATGTCTCTGCAGTCTGCACATGGCAAGGATCGGGCAACGATGATCTGATGATATGCGTCTGTCTGATGATGATGCTGGGCTCTCTCTGCATGCATGATTGGACGAAGATGCATGACGCAGTTGCATGCAATGCAACGGAAAATGTTGTGAAGCTTTCGGCTGTGTGCCGCCAAATTGCTAGGCTACGACATGTTTGTTAGTCGTCACTGAACCTGTCATCGTGTCGGGTCAGGAAAGTACTAGCTAGCTACCAGACCAGGTCAAGTCCAACGGAAGCCTCATTAGGCAGTCAGGTACTCGCTCTGACGCGAACGCGATGGCTGTGTGTCGTCTCCATTCCAGTTGCCATATATATATCCGCGTGTCCACCTCCGACCCACTCTAGCACTGCAGTCTGCATGCATGGCCTATAACGTCGCTCCATGCATCTCTATCGCCGTCGAAACAGCCAGACGCCGACAGGGACTGGACGGAGTGGCCTGCTGGCCGCCTACGCCTGACTGACAGGGTCGTCGTCTCCGCCGGCCGCTCCTCCCTCGACGTCCACGGACGGAGAACGCGCTTTCTATAGACTTTATTCCCTTGAGCCACCAGCGCACGTTGGTCAGGTCGGCCACTCGTCAGTCGTCGCCTGTCTTGATTTGAGCTAGTAGGCTGGAGTGGAGATGTAGTAGTCCAGGGGCGAACCTGAACCTTGCAGTTGGAAAATTTCAGAGGCTTTGATCGACAGTTTTCAGCTCAGAATTCAATTCAGAGACCTCCTATGCATGCCTCTTGATATTACTAGTAATTCTGATGATCAGTCAAAGAATACAAGCATGCATGCATCGGTCTATACACAAACCGTTGCGACTGGACTCTCAACGGAATGCAAGCATGCATGCATACACTCCCAACGGACAGATACCGTCGTTACTCTCATCACCTCTGCTCTGATGGATCATCATCATCCACGTCCGAGTCAATCAGTCACAAGACAAGACAAACTATCCCCATCTCTTTCGCTTACCAGTTCCAAGTTCCAAGTTATCCTGAAATGCACACACACGGTTTGAATAATTTGCAAGAAACGACCTGCCCTGCGCCACACTCCCATCCCCATCCAATGGCTGATTCGGTCGGTAATTCTAAAATGCTGCTTTGACTGCTCTCCTTGCTATATATCTTTTGCTGTTACCAACGTACGTGCAACCATGAAAAGCGACCTTCTTTGATTTCTTCTCGTTATCTTCATTCACACCAAACTTTTACCCATGTATAAGCGCTGTTTTAAATCAATATGTGTATATACATCTGTGTGGGCCGTGGGGTGAGATGGCGGTGGTGGAACCGGTACCCTCTCCAAGCTCGTGATCCTCGCCGCCGTCTCGGTAGTCTTGGTGAGCAGCAACCCCAACGATGTGTCGGTGGTGGTGCGCCAAGACTCGAACTCCGTCATCTTGTCCAGCACTTGCTGTATCATCAGGGTGAGGTTGTCGACGCCCGTCACCATCCTTGCCTGCAGGGACTGCGTCTTCTTCTTCGGCGCCAGACCTTGTTCTTGCGAATCCGAAAAAAAATTCCCCAAATTGCCGAGGAAAGATGGCTCTAGATCTTGCGAGTAAGAGCTTGATCTTGCAGTATTGGATTTCCCCAAACTGGACTTCTTCAATGAGACGCGCAGCAACCTTTGACTGGCGACCTGGATCTGCGAGTAAGAGCTTGATCTTGCAGTATTGGATTTCACGTCTTTTTCTCTGGCTCAATTACTTCTTGAGCTAGACAGCTTCACTTTGGAGGAGAAAATCGAGTCTGTGATTCTTAAGAAGAAATTTGCGGTGGGCTTTGGAGAGATGGAAGTGACGAAGCAAGGTACCCAGGTTACGTTTTATAGCGCAGAGGAGCGGATAGAGACACTGCGGCGTACTGAGGAAGAGGAGGCCGAGAGAGAGAGAGAGAGAGAGAGAGAGAGAGAGAGAGAGAGTCAAAAGCAGTTCACGGGTGGAGCGGCCACCAGCTATGATGCGCTCTGTGCTCACGCTTAAGGTGACAGGATTCCCGCGACGTGGAGACGAATAGCAGACCAAGACCCAGGAGGGGTCCAGTACGGTGCAATAGTGAGGGCGGCTGGCAGACATGGTGCACAATGAGAGAGGAAGAAAGAGAACGTGGTGCAGAAGTAGACGTGACGACGGAGTGAGTGCGGGTACAGCGAGGCGCAAACACGTAAACGAGCACGAGAGGGACCAGGATGCTCATGGCGTTCAACAAACACATGGCGGCAATAGAATGCCCGCAGTGATCCCAGCACCGGCAGGGTAGCACAATTTGAAGTCGAACTGAATAATCCATATGCTCTTTGCAACATCACAGAAATGTCGACGTAAATTGTAGCTTGGTAAATCCCAATCAATTGCAAAAGGCAGCAGCATAAAACTTATCAGAAACAGAACAACTTTCCGATCTTTCACGTCCTTTCGATCCAACGGTGATGCATAAGTGGCTTGATAAATGGCTAGCACTACCTTCAGAAATGGTTAAACAGAGTCCCTTATCTACCACTTCTTGTAGTCTGTTAATGTTGATGTCAGTGATTTGCTCTTCGAAGGTCACCTTTCTTGCCACTTTCAGAGTGAAGTCCCACTCACTGAGTTCGATATACGGGTCCTCGCATAAGGTATAGAAGGATAACCAAGAAAATTCACGATGATGGAATGCATCAGTATAGTTTTGTAATGGATCATGATTAGAAATTATGATACCAGCGCGTGCCGAGCAATACAATCTCGTGGCTGCAGTCCACAGGATGTCCTCGGTTTCATCGTGGTACCGTCAGTCATTAATCATAACACCACTGCCAAAACCACAACCACGGAGAGAGTCCATATGATAAAAGATTAGTGGTGACCAAGGATTTACAAACGAAGGATAGCAAACAAAGGAGTTCCAAGGCGTGGAGTCACTATAGAGGTGATTCAAGATCAAAGCCAAGGATTTTTGAAATACTAGAGGAGTTTGGAAATAAACAACCAAGATTCCAGGGCAGAAACCAAGGAGTTATTGAAGATCAAAGAGAGATGCGCATAGCAAGAGTCGTCTAAGAGACCCAACAAAAACTTGGCCTGATTCCACACGGCGCAACATAAGCCGTGGCAAAAACTTACATATAACATCCTAGCTGGACTAGGGTTTAACCAAAGTTACACACAGGCTAGCAGTAGAACACAAACAACACCCAACATTGATAAAATTCATTCATGAAAACTAACTTATTAAACGTCTAATAAATTCACAAAAGTTTACCAAGCTCTCAATCAATAGCAATAACATCATTTCATATAACATGTGAAACACCACATGTGCACTATATGAATGCTAAAATCAACATATGCAATGCAATGATGCTTGCTAATGATGCGGGATGATGATCATGAATAACTGGGATATTAAGATCCTTCCCCTTAAAAGAAATCTTATTACGAGATTTCGAGACAAAACCCGTGGGGTAAATAATGGGAAAGGTAATGTGTCAAGTACATTGACTTGCAAGAAATTCATGAAATGACAAGAATTGATATCATGTGCGCATTCGAGAATCAAAAGGTGGTTGCAATCAACATGGTTTTCGGAAATTCCAAAGAAATACGGATAGGGATTTTCAAAAAGAGATTCCAAGGAAAAAGAAAGCACATTAATTATGTATTATAGTGAATCATGACCATAGACCCCGACATGAGCGAACGCCCGGCCGGTATTTCCTTGTGGGCTGCGGTCCACGGGAGACCCAGGTGTTTCGACGCTATTTCCCGATCACGGGTCATGGTTCCACCATAGGACACAACTATTGCAACTCTCTCAAGAGGTATGTCGGCTATTAACATAAAAGGAATAGCATGTGTCGGGATGGAAGAAGTTAAGACACGGCACATGCTTGAATTGAGGAATCCGGGAATAATCCGAGGCTTTTAAATAGAGTTGACATGGCAAGGTACAAGCTTCCAAAGATTAGGAACTTATGAAGCAAAAATTATCAAATGGAAGTTTATTAACAAAAACCTAGTGCAGGACGAAATTTAGGACAAACAACTATAAAGAAGAATAGTTGTCGAGTGAAAGGAGGAAGTCGCATCATTATAAAGATGATATGGTGCATGCTCGTCCTATACGTCTTCACAATGTTAGGAGTACTCTGTCTTCGTCATGTTAGATGTTAGTAGGTTATAGGACTTTACTTTATATACTATCTTCTCTCGCATCAAACGGAATGTCGAAAAGCACTTAGCGAGCATTATTGGCGAAGTTGACTCTCCGGTTGTTCTTCCAAAGATGACATGAACACTTCTTGAAATCTTTTACTTGTCTCATCAGAACAATCTTCATGAAAGCTTCCAAAGCAAGCATAAGGAAAGAAAGAAAATCATTTTTAAGTTGTTTCTTTTAAAAAAACTTTTAGATTACAAAATCATTTTAAAGTTTTTAAAAGTAATATTGTAGCCGGTCCTAAGTATGAGCTCGATACCACTATGTGTGAGAACCTCCTAAATTATATGGCCTACATACACTGTCATTGTCCCTAAGACCTCGACAAACCATGCATGTATGCCGATAACTTAAGAAGCCCTGTGGATAACTCATACCGGGATCAACAAAGGAGTAGCTACAACATTACAACATTTATTACAAAAATATAAATTACGAGACGGAAGAATAATAATATTAATTTTACAAAATCCGAGTAAGTTATTTACGAGTAAACTTAACTTAAATTACGGAAGCCGAGTATAACTACAGGAGACATCCAAATCATGTCGAGCCCACCGACACAACCTTGGTTAGGAGCACGAGTCAACACCGCAACAAGGGTTAATAAACCCCGAGTACACAATGTACTCCGCAAGACTTACCCGACAAAAAGAAAAGACTCAAGGATATCTTTGGCTTAAGGGAAGTAGAGCTAGAAAAGGAGAGTTTGCAGAAAAGCTTACTACAAGTGGATCCTTACTTTTAATGTTTTAGTGGTATATTAAATCATTACCAAGTATCCGGTTTGCACCTAATCTAAATCAAGCACTTATTAAGCATCACATCTCATAACCATATCTCCATCTCTTTTCTCTTTACACGCTACTCCCGCCATCTCTCCACTCCCAGTGCGTGGTTGCCGTTCCCGATTTGGCTAACCCCCGAGATCGGGTTTACCGGATTATGTGGCGGTACTAGTTTCGACCGACCTGGGGTGACAACCAGGCAGACGTGCCATTGACCAAAAAGGCCTCAGGCGCAACTTGCGTTCAAAAGTCCCGAGCTTACAGGCCAAACAATGGACGGTCCTTAAACGATCAACATGGGACAAGCACAGCTAGGAAGTCCCACCGGCTTTTCAATCAACGTCCAATCTGATCTCAAATTCATCGCTACCATGTTCATATACATGCTCTCATGAACCACCGTCGTGGTGTTCTCTTTTTCCAAAGCCGGGAGGAACAAAGATAAAACCTATATCTCGCGAATGGTGAAACCACCATTCGACTTCTACCGAAATCTAAGCATTACTAAGCATTTAGAGAAACGACCTACTCATACTAGTGGGATAACATCTGGAATAACTGTAGATTAAGGTAATCATGCAACAACGGTATCAACCAACTCCTACAAACTTAATGCACATTTTACTAGACTTACAAATGAATAAAGCATTTATAAAACGGAGAAGGGTTTATGCTCGGGGCTTGCCTCGTATTGCGAGAAAAGTCGATTTTCGTAGTCGGATCATCGAAGTCACACTTGACACCATCATCACCGACGGATGAACCTTCTCCGAAGCTTGATCAACCCGATTCATCTCACTCTCATTTACTATACGTAAATTAATAATGTATGCTTAATATGATGCTTTATGAAACATGATGCGTGATGATGCATGAAATGATAGCGACTTGAGTATAACTTTCCTTCACGGTAAAGTTGCAAGCCAACAAAACCAACTTGTTGAACTACTAACAATCATAAAGGAGTTCTCAAGGACCATTTGAATGTGGTATGATCCAAGTTTCATAAAATAATCCAAAGTCACACAAAAACCTAAATTATTAGATACTAAACACCACATTTAACAAATAAATAAATAAAGCAAAACTTTATAAATAGACAAAATTTCACAAAATGACTCCAAACTTTTTATACAGGTACATCATGCCATAAAACAAGTATCAAATAAATTTTCATAATTTTTGAATAAATATTTTATTTTCTAAAATTCAAGGAAGATGCATTTTTCAATTAAAGTCTGTAATTTCAAATCATGCAAGAACTAATGATTTTCAAAGTTTCAAATTTTTCATGGATAGACAACATCATAGAAAGGCTACACAAAAATTTTCAAAATTTTAGAACAAGTATTTGAATTTATACAAAATTTACAAGAACATATACTATTTACATAAACAGTAAATAGATAAAACACTTAAATAAAAGAAAAAGGCTTTCGGGCCAAAAGCCGCCGGCCCCGGCAAGCGTGGCTCAGGCGTACAACAAGGCGGCGCGGCCCGCCGGGTGAGCAGTGCCGGCCCAAGCTAGCGGCTTTGCGGGAGAATGGCTTGGCACTTTTGCAAAAGCCCCTTGGACTTCTATGAAATTACCAACAAATACAAAGTACTATTTATATGAGTTAGAAATTTCTTACCTAGCACCCTGAACTTTGCTGATTTTCCGGTTTAGTCCCTCTTCTCGTTTCTTCTCCTCTCTTCTTCTTCTTCTTCTTCTTCTTCTTCTTCTTCTTCTATCTTTACACGAGCACGCACGGGAGGGGAACGGGGCGTCGGGCTCGATGTCGGGAAAAGGGCCTCGCCGGCCGCTGCGCAGCGGTGGTGCGGACCCTGGCCGCGATTCTGGCGGCGCATCCGCGGCAGCGTCGGCCAGAGCCTAGCCACGGCGGCGCGGTGCGGTGGCACGGCCCGGCCCGGCGCTGGCAGCGTGCGCGCATCCCGCGATGGCCGGCTTAGCTCGCGATGGCGTCCGGGGCAGCGGCGAGGGAGGCGAGGGGAGGATGTGGTGGTCGGAGGTGCTTGTTGGTGGCCTCGGGGTGATGCGGTGGTGAGAGGAAGCGGCGGGACTTGGTGGCGCCCGCCAGCTCGACGAGCTTGGCCATGGCGTGCGACCGCCGCGCACGAGGAGCGAGGGAGACGGGCGAGGAAGTTGAGGGAGAGGAGTGGAGTGAAGTGGGAAGCCCGCCCCGACCTCGGCCTCTCCACTCCGACCGCAAGGACGCAGGACGTATTCTTGAGGCAAAGAAGGTGGCGAGTAATGGAGGTTGGTGAGCTCCGGGACACGGACACCCTCTCGGGCGCGAGAGTTCCATTGAGACATTCCATCGAACACTTGACGCGTGTTCATTTGGGTCGGATTGTGACACCGGTTTGGGCCCGCTATGGACCGAATTTGAAGATGGGCCAAGAATGACATTTGTTCTCAAGTGATGCTCTACATTTCTTGTTAAGACACCTTGACCATTAAGCGCACGGATTAGAATATAATCATATGCCAACATGACAATGTCGACATATTAATGTCGATCGGGAAAACATGTCAAGACCTTATCAAATTACATCCGAATGATCTCAAATTTTTATATGTCGTTCCTCAAAGCATAAACTCAAATTCGTATTTTTGGTCCAACTTGAGTTTCTTTACAAAATCTCGAGAACGCGAGACGTCGACCGTGATATACACTAATTCCATACTAGAAAAATCCTAAGTCCTGGAATCAACTTTTCTTTCCAACTTGAGTGCTATATTTGAGGCACTTAGGTGCTGAATCATGACTTGACCCAAAAATAGCATTTACTGTACCCCTCAAAATCTCCAATCTTGCTTAAAGGTCAAACTTCATATCTGGCTTAGAAAATATAATTCCACTTTGGTCAAAGCAGCAACTTAATAACTCCCGAACTAGGGTTTTGAGCCAATCGGAACATTTTCAAGGCCTTGGCTCAACCTGAACCCTTCATAACTTTTGTCGGGGAGTTCATTTAGAGTCATTTGAGTACTGTGGCGAGGGTTGGTTGGCTTCACCTATTCCCGTTACCTTATAGAGCCACTGTAAGCACTATATATATAAGTAATGACATGACTTATCATTTCATGTGTCTTTTTGATTCCAATCTTCACGAAACTTTGCCACTAACTAGAGCACATATGAGTTGAGGTACGGAGCATGAAAAGTCATGGTTCCCATTAATCACTTATGTCCTTAGCCAGGCTCCAAATATAAATATAAAAACTTGCTTTTGCTCTGAAACTGAGACGTCGAGCTCATGACCACGAAGTAATACACTTGCTTTTGTCCAAATCTATTACTTAGCTGGTAATTAACACTTGGGGTGTTACATGAGGGCAGCGTCATCATCATCGGCGTTGGCATAGGTGCCCGCGATGATGTCGTTGATAGCGTCCTTAGAGGCATTGTCGATGTCAAGGACGTCGAGGTGAGCGACGTCAATGGTGACATCGAGCGACGTCATTGTAGCATTGATGATGGTGGTAGGGGCTTCATGTTGGTTGAGATGGGCTTGCCCTCGAGATGTTCGACCGCGAGGTGGTTGACGCCGTTGGTGTTCATGATGTTGAGGTTGGGCTCGGCGATGTCGGTGTCGGCGTCGGGCGACGTCGTCGAGTTGCTCATGGTGATCATGGCGGTGGTCGTCAGGTGTTTCTAGTGACAAGGATGACGTTGCTGGTAATACGGGAACTTATCGTGCCATTTGTCGTAGCCGCGCGAGATGTTGGCCTAGTTGGGTAGGCTTTCATCGGCGGCTCGTGGACTCGGTTGTAGCCTCCCGATCGATCCGACCGACCGGACCGCCCGCAGAGGGCGTCCTCGGGGTAGGCATGTCCGTTGCTTGAGGCGTCGGTGATCGTGGAGGGGACGGCGTCGGCGGCGCCCGTGGGGAGCACCGTTGTCGTCGGTGGCGCCCATGGTAGGGCGGCGTCGAGGAGGTCGTCGAGCTTCGCTGTGGCCTTCATGCGAAGAGGTGGCCGGCGAGGATAGCAAATTGCTCGGACGGAAGGATGGAGCCATACTTCACCTTGACGTGGTTGGAGATCGCAGCTTTGTCGACGGCGTTCTCGGATCAAGCGCGTAGATGGCCTCCATGATCATCTCCGGGTAGGGACGGCAGCGGAGTGGCCATTGAATCTTGACGGTGGCAGCGTGGGTGGATCGGACCGGTCTCCGGATACCGGTATCCACAGCCGCCTTCGGGAGGGGGTGGCGATGACGGTGCCGGCAGCAGCCGGGTGGCGGCGCGGTGGCGTTGGCGTTGGGGAACAGGTAGGGGGTGGTGGTGAGGACGAACTGCGACATCGGGCGTATGTGACGTAGATTGGCGGCGAACGGCGAGGTCGAGGCGGCGGTGATGACGTACGGCAGCCCGGGGCAGCGGTGCACGCGCCGTCGCGGCACGCTAGATGCGCGTGAGTGCTGCTCTTTGGCGTGCGTGGTGAAGGCGGCGCGCACATGCGCGTTAGGGTTAGGGAGAGCGAGAGTGAGAGAGCTGAAGAGCTGTCGGGTGTTACCCCTTTAATTTTTGATTGATTGAACGATTACAAGTCCCTTGTATTTATAGTCGGGGAGACTTGCATTTAAAGAAATCCCCGATTCTATTTCCTATTTTATTCCTTATTTTATTCCCAAAATATTTATTTCTTAATGACGAAGTAAATGACGATGATGGCGGCGGCGAAAGCACGGCTGCTGCCCCTTCCTTGCGTGCGTGTGTGACCCCCTCTTGGGGCTTGTTGGGCTGCTCCATGGGGCCCATGTCTTGGGACATGACAAAAAACGAAGACAAGGATGAAACCACTCATATAATCAATAAAAGCCCGGTAGGGGGGGGGTCACCCCCCCGTTTCATAAAAAAAAAAACAAAACACAGTGATCGCAACATACGCCCGATTGTATTGTAGTTGAGATACTTGAAACATGCTTTTGAAACACTTGAAAAAGACCCTTGAAACATTCTTGGAAAAACATTGCAACATCGAAAAACATGAATTGCAGCAAGAAAAAAAAATATGTACTGCAGCATCAAAAACATGTATTGCAACATCGAAAAATATGTACTGCAAATATATATATATAAAAAAACATGTACTGCAACATCGCAATAATATGTACTGCAACATCGAAAAATTATGTGATGCACTAAGTGAACAAAAATAGAAAAATGAAAAGATACACCATAGAACATTGCATTTATGCTAAGTGAACATACCCAGATATACCATAGAACATGACATGTATAATAAGTGAACATCTCGTTAACCATTGGTCGTTGAGGAGGCGTATTCTCAAATGACCTATATCTACAGCTGGTGTAATGGGGGCGTGGTTTGGTAATACACCAATTTGGCCACTATTAGTAGATAAAATGAGTTCTTTCACTTCACAATCCAAATAATTTGTTTAGGAGGCAATACATAAAGATTTAATTTCATTTCTTCAGTTTGCTCTCCTCTTCTAAGTTTATAGTTTTCGTGCTAGCTTGATCGATGTTCCCCACTAAATAAAAATCCTATTCGTGTTGGCCGTCTAATTCTCCAGAAAGGATTAGTTGAACCTTAGAACATCGCAAGTACGTTAAGTGAACATCTCCAAATACAATGTGAAACATCATATATAATCGTCGAACATCCCTAAATGCACCATAGAATATTAACAAAAAAGGCCACGTATATATGTATATAAAAAAAAAAAAAAAAAACACATGAAGGAAACTAAAGAAAAGTAAAAAAATAAAAAAGATTGGTAAATCAAGGAAAGAAAAAAAAAAAGAAAAACAAATTACTAGAGTAGAATAAAAATAGTGAAAGAATAAAGAAAATAAAAAGAAGACAAAAGTTCAAGAGAAAAAAAAAAGAAAATTAAATTAAATGAATGAAAGAAAAGAAAAGAAAAAAAAAAATATTATAAAAAAGTAATATAAAATAAAAATGAAAATAGAAAAAAAAACAATGAAAGACACCCTTGCGGGCCGCTGCATAAGGACTGGTGTTTTTTCTTTTCTTTATTTGTTTAGTTTAAAAACGGGTGAGCGGTGGGGTGAAAGAGGAAGTGCGGGAGGCGGCGTCCGATGATTTATTACACGCATCGGACGTACAATTCCTAGCATTACCGTTAGAAAATATTTGAAAGATCTAGTTATCAATTCCGTGGGCACAAATCACTATTGACAATAATACCAATCGGAGCCTATTATGTTTCACATAATATGACCCACTTTTTGCTATTACAAAAAAAAATAACACCATAATTTTACATCTAAAATTTTCCCTGAAATAGTGCCATTTAAATTACTACATACTACCATTAAGATAGATAATTAATCAAAAATCATGTTAAATTTAGACATAAACTAACCTCTTATACCATTACTAAAAAAAATATTATACCCTCAAATCTACATATAAAATGTCAACATTCGCTGTCATGAAAAGTAATTATAACCAATGTTATGTTTATAAATGTTTCTAAAGTACTAGTTCTGTTAGTAAATACATACAAAAATAATTTAAAGTAAATATAAATGTTGTGCATTTTGGCTGAAACAATATGCATATCTATATATTGGTAGTATTATTATAATTAAGCATCTGTATTATTATAATTAAGCATTGTATTTAAAGGAAATTAATGTGCATTTTTGCTGAAACAAATGCACATTAATTTCCTGTGTAAATTCAACACCTTGAGATGTGGAGAAAGTTGGCGCCGTAGATCAAACAAAGGTGGTTATGCCCTTTGATTTTTGAAACTTCTTTGGAATATAGTGGACATGTATTGTTTGGCTTAAATATTAATATATATTCTCTTCAAGGTAGCACCATTCGCCACCCCTATATCTTATATCATATCTTGCTCCACTTCGGATCTTGAGCGGCATGGTGCAGACTTGAACTACTATATTTATGCCATTGTAGTAATTATGTAGCATATGACATGAATCTTTATTTAATAAAATATACAAAGGACGGTACTTCAATAAAAGGTAATAATGACAAGGCAAATTAACATGCTGAGATAAAAGTTGTAGCAACTTAATAATATAATGTAAACTTGAAAGCCAAAATCTTGATTCATGATATCACGAGACATGGGCGCTATAACGTGAGCCGCTATATAGATAGATGATTTATAATAATATTTACCGAAGACACTTAGAATGTTATACAGAGGGGAAAACCATATGTATATAGATAAGAAAAACATAGACTAATAGTAACTCATATTTTTTTATATCTGAATAGAGATTACAATATATGGGTTGCGTTCAAAAAAAAAAAAGAGCACACAAAGAAATTAATTTTGATTAGTTGTAAGTACAAAACTTCCTAATATTTATGCCTGTCCCATATGCCGAAAACAGGCTAATTCTAGATTGTGCTTTCTTGTCTAGCCTAATCTATAGACTATAGTCTTAGTAATAGCACTAGCACAGACCTGGTAGCGTTTTTTTTAGATAAAAGATATAAAATCTGACTTCATCTATCCGACGATAGAGGCTGGTGAACTTCTACCTCATTTCCTTGCAGCTTATCACGTAGAGTATGCGCTCTACTAGAACTACTAGCTATAGTTACCTACTTACCTTGTCAACTACGCCACAAATCTCTAAGCACTAATCATATATTACATTCTCAGGAATACTAATTCATTCCTTTTCTAAAAAAAGAAATACTAATTCATTGTAAATAAGCACACGGCACAAGATGCGACTGCCGTACGTCAATTGTGGGGCCAAATGACACGGGTCAAGTCGTCGACGCCGCCGAAGGCGAGATCATCCACAGGAGGGATGAGCGAATCCCAGTCGACGGCCGTGGCGGCGTCTTCTGCTCCGTCCATGACGCCGCTGCCGACGCCCTGCGACCCCGACGACGAGCTATCATGAGATTTCTCCGCTGTCGTAGTCGAAGACGCCGCATGTCGTCCGTTGTTGTCGCTGTCGGCCGCAGTAAGCATCTGCTGATGGTGGTGGTGGTGGCTCGTCGTCTTCGCCGCCGCCGCCACCAACGACGCTGGTGGTGGTAGGGGCACCTGTAGTTGCTGCTGTTGGTAGCCGCAGTGCGCGGCGGCGAGGCCTGCCGGCGGGTTGAGCGGCCGGCGGTCGAAGGACCTCAGCGTGCCGGTGCTGATGTACACCCGGCAGATGCTGAACTCGTTGCGCAGCTGCATGCAGAGACATGGCAGATAAGATACCACTGATACTAGCAGTTGCATCACTATTACTTGCTGTACGAGACGATTAAAGCCGTCATTAAATGCAAAACACAGTCCAAGTAACTACAGTTGTGGTACCATGCACGATCAAGGACGGTAGGACAACCAACGTACCATGATGGGCGCCCCTGGCGCCGGCGCCGGCGCTATATCGTCGGCGTCGTCGGCGGCGACGGCCTTGTACTCGTTCATCTTCCAGCGGGTCTTGTTGCCGGTGGGCGCGCGGCCCTGGTAGAAGACCATGGTGCGCTTCTCCCCGATGACCCGGTTGCATGTGGCCGGCGAGGACGAGGAGTAGACGTAGGACGGCGACCCCGTGGCCTTCCAGTACCCCGACGGCGTGGTGCGCGCGGGGCGGCCGCTGTGGAGCTCCGCTCCGCGCGCGGGCAGAAGAAGAACCACTGCTCCGTGTCGGACACGTTCGCCGCGCCGGCCATCGCCTGCAGCTCCGACGGGTGGTACCCGTAGATGTCGACGACGGGGATCAGGTGCTCCACGACGGGCCTGGTGCCGGCCAGCCGGTGCCGGAGGTAGAACGTCAGCAGCTCCTCCTCCGTCGGGTAGAACCGGAATCCCGGCGCCAGCAACGGATCACTGCCGCCACTACTTTCCATCATCGATCTATCGCGCCCCTGTATTTCGCACGCTGACGATCGATCAACAGATTTCTGCAAATTAAACTAAAAATAGTTCCTGTTCCTGATGATGATCAAGCTAGCATGCAAATAATTGAATCGACATGAGTTTATTAATCGGTGCTGGATTATCTTGGTAGTAGAGGATTATTCGGATGAGACCGATAGAGCAGAGCATAATTTATAGAAGCCGGCCGGCGAGTTCGGTAGCGGTTGCTTGCTAGGTATCTCTCCATCACGTACAAATTCAGAGAGAAGATTGACGAAGCTCTGAAGAAAGTTGGCCATGGCCGTGTTTCCGCGTTGACCTGGACCGAGAATGGGAGAATGACAACAGGACAAGGACAAGACAATCCATAATGTCCGGCCGACTTTAATTTTAATCAACCCATATATGACTATTAGAACCTTAATGTATCTTGCGTTTGTGTATATCTAGCAACAAAGATAATTTCTCCCGTTTACTACTACTATTATATTCCATCCGTTTTAAATTATATGTCGCTTTAACTTTTTTTGGTACATCCATCTTGCTATGTATTTAGATATAATAATAAATCTAGATACATATAACAAAATAGATGAATAAAAAAAGTCAAAAGCGACTTATAATTTTGGAACAGAGGGAGTATATAGATTGACAAAGGAACGCTATAATATCCCAGTGCTGTTGCATCAACAAAAAAAAAAAAAAAAATATCATCATTTATCGTTACGATGTCGCCACACCATACCCGAAGATGGTTCTTGACAACATCAATTCTTCTCTAATATAAACACTAAAAAGGTGCCTATGTCCCATAATTATTAAGAGAAAACGATAATGAGTGCTAGTACATAATTGATTTTTAGCAACAAAGCTTTTTTCTAGTCCATTTGTCTCACTACAGTGATGTCGGAACTGAGCCACCTCTACATCTACAGTGACATCAAAATGGAATCGCCTCTAGAAATCAATTACAGTGGCTTTATTTCGAGCTGCCTCCAGAAATCGATTTCTATTGGAGGTAGCTGAAAGAGTAGAGCCTCTAAAATAGGAGATGCACAATAAAATTTGAAAATTTTCAAATGACCTCGAGAGAGAATTGAAATGATTGAAACAAAAATTGTAGATCTCAAAGAGTTGTGCAACTTAATTGTAGTTGTCAACTTTTTCATTTGAAATCATCTATGCATGGAAAATTACGTTTGAATTTCACACATTTGAAACTCAAAATTTTCAAACACCTTAGATGGAGAAACAACTAGATGTAAAGTTGTAGACCTCAAAAAAGTTATACAACTTTGTAGCAGTTAACTTTTTCATTTGAATTCATTTAGGGTTTCCAAATACTTTTCTTGAAGATATGGTTCTAAATACTCATTTCAAAATCGAATGAAGATAAAATGAAGATGACGATTGATCTGAATATCCCAAATGGGCATAGCTACCTTATGGTGGAGTGGATTGTGGAGAAAAGTGTGAGGTTTGAGGTCTCGAAGTTCGTTGCCTCGTGGCCCTGAGCTGTGTTTTTTTTTCGTGCAATGAATTTGAAATCCGCGTCGGCGAAGGGCATGTACTATGTAATTAGGGAGTGTGTGTGCTCATTTTGAGTTTTTGCATTGTACTGTATTTTAAAAAACATAAAGGTTTTTATTATTGTGAGGATTTTTAGGGTTTATTTCCTCTATCATGCGTCATGTGAGTTATCGTGGAGTTTGTTTTATATATATCTTCATGCGTTTTGAGTAATCAATTAGTGCAACCAATCATGCTCATGCATGCAAAGAAAACCAAACGGCCTGCGCGGAGGTAGCCAATTGTGATACGCATGCAGAGTAAAAACCGAATGGATGCTGATGCATGCCACTTTTCTTACTATCTGGGATTCCGTTTGTTGTGCCTAAAAATGAAATTGGAGATTAGTAATACTAGGAGTATGCCCCACGTTTCTCTAAAAAGTATTTTTTTTTTCATATACATAGCATTACTATATGGTATTTTGCATACTATATATTCATATACAAGAATTTGACTGCAAGTTATTTTTTATAATGGATCACGTAAGAAATCAGTATAGAATATTTGATTACATTATAGAGGAATAAGTGATGAAACAAATACCGTATGTAGAAAACGTGTATGTTAATAGATTAAAGATTTAAATTATTTCACATGATAGAGATGACAATGACATTTTTTTTGTAATTAATAAGGGATGACATGGACTTAGTGCGTAATGATGTGGACACTTTGTATGAAAAGATAACACATCTAGTGGGTTCACTTAGTGGGGAATGATGTGGACACATTGCATATGTAGAGAAATCATCTAGTGGGGGTTTATCTAGACTAGACTAGAGTTAGTTAATAGATTTAAATTATTTCACATGATGGAGATGATATGGGCATTTTTTTTTTGTAATTAATAAGGGATGACATGGACTTAGTGGGTAATAATGATGTGGGCACTTTGCATGAAAAGATGGCACATCTAGTGGGTTCACTTAGTGGGGAATGATGTGGACACCTGCATGTATAGAGAAATCATCTAGTAAGGTCTATCCTTATAAAGAGTTAAAAATTAATAGTGATGATTAGTTTCAATTAGTTGGATTCTTTATGATGAAAATTGTCTATTTGTTTTCAACTACTAGACTTAGCTTGAACGGGTGTTAGTACTTTCCTAAACTTATTCTAGAATCTATTGGCATTGTTCATTTTCAGTAATAGGCCATATGCCCGTTGACATCTTTGAAGATTTTGTCAATCTCGAGATCTCTGTATATGCTTAAAGAGGTACTCGCTCCGATAGGGCGCGACTAAACCGCGGTCGTCCGCGAGATTCGTTAAGTCGCGGTCGATCTGACAGAAACAAACTTTCCTAGATAGGAAAGAAATTTATTCCCGCAATTTTTTTTTTTTGGTAAGTTTTCTATTTTTAGCAAAAATAAGTTATAAAGTTGTACAACTTATAGTGTATAACTTACAGAACATAACAATAAGACCACACTACGACATGTACCTTGTCTAACATATGCGTATAACTTGTATTGTATAACTTATAGTGTATAACTTACGTAACATAACAATAAGACCACACTACGACATGTATTGTCTAACATATGTGTATAACTTATATTGTATAACTTATTTTTGTACAACTTATAGTGTATAACTAACAAAACATAACAATAAGACCAAACTACGACATGTACGATCTAGCATATGCATATAACTTATATTGTATAACTTATAGTGTACAACTTATAGTGCTTAACTTACGTAACATAACAAGAAGACCAAACTACGACTTGTACTTGTCTAACATATGCGTATAACTTATATTATATAACTTACGTAACATAACAATTAGACCAAACTATGACATGTACATATAACTTTTAATATATGAAGTTTAGAAAAAATCAACTAAAAAAAATCTTTGAAACATATTCGAAAGTGGGATCTAGTTTTGTTCGTTTTTCGTCGCGTAGAACACAACGGCAAAAAAAAACAATTAATTAAAAACGGATACACCATTTAGGAATTATAGCAATTTTAAAAAAAAAAAAATATTTTACTTTTTTTCAAGTGCATCAGCGCTGACATCACCGTATGCAAAGACAAAGAAAAAAGAAAGAGAGATGAGAGGAGAGAGCGTCGTGGAAAGAAAAAAAATATGACAGCTGACTGCGCCCCCGGTCGGATCGACCATGAAGTTAAGTTAACTCGCGGTCAACCATGAAAAAGGAATTTGGGCTCCGATAAGTCTCATAACCGTCGCCGTCACATATCAAGGGGTCAGACTTACTTAAGTTTACTCAAATGTAATTAAAAATTATTAATGTTTGCCGTGCGTAACAAGTATAATTAGATTGACTATTGCATGTGTATTTACTATTTAAATATACAAAACATTATTAATATTTTTATAAATCTAATTAAACTTGTGAAAGTTTGATTAGCATGAAAATTTAGATGAGACTTGATTAAAAAGGGACGGAGGGCGTAGATGTATGCACACAGCACACATTTATACGTAGTGAGTGTGTGCACGTGATATGATATTGTGATTCGAACAAAAGTGGGGGCGACGATATGATTTGCTTTATGCGGTGCATGCCAAACTATGAAAAAGTGCAGTAAATTAAACTGAGATGTACGGCCGGCCTGGTTGACTCGGAGTCAAGGCAGCCACACGGTCTAGTCTCGCGAACACGACGAAATATTAATAACAATATTCCGTTCTCTGTGTACTACGAACTGGTGTCACAGGACGTGGATTGGTAAGCAATTTATTCAATACTCGCTTCTTTGTAAGTCATTCCAAAAATCTTAAAGAGTCAAGGACTCTCAATTTTGGCCAAAATTATATAGAAAATTACGACGATTTATGATACCAAATAAGTGTAACATGAAAATATAATTAATGAGAAATATAATGATACTTAGTTGATATCATAAATTTTCTTATTTTATCTTATTAATTTGGTCAAACTTAGGATGCTTTGACTTTCCAAAATTCTTGTAACGACTTGACGGAGGGAGTACTATCTAGTGCTCCTACTTGCCAGATATAAATATAAGGTTTTCCATACTCTGATAAAATTATTATATTACATTATATAGATACATGCATGGTACTCACTCGGTCCTAAATTTATATTAAATAAATTAGTATAAGATATTCTTTATGAATTAATTTCCAATAACACCAATCACATGTGTATCCACCATAAGTGTTGACCACCACCAAACATGAAATATGATAAGCACAAGATCTCTCTATAGTTAAGTGAGAGCTAAATGCATCATTATTTAGTTTACCCAATAATTTATCCTAGACTTCTTAGGATACCTTATATTCTTGGACCGAGGGAGTATAATATACTCATAGGCGGAGGTTGGAAAAATTTTTAGGTGTGGCGGAGTTTATATAAGAACCAACACATATCATCATGTATAACATATTAATGTATATATTTCATGTATATTTACTAGTACATATAATATGTATATTAAGTATTTTGTAGAAACTTTATGTATGGCAGCTGCTAAAGCTTGCCAAATACCTGCCTCTGCCCCTGAATATACTAAGGCATTTATTCACAATTTTCATAGCTCTAATAAGACCTCGCAACTAGAAATCATCTCCCTAATGTATAGTCTACCCTACTTATCTAATGCACCAACTTCACTTCGTTCAAATCTATTCAAATCTACGTTCCAGATTATTTCTTAATCTTCTCTCTCATACTCAAACACCATCCGACGATCGGATTAAATGTATGGTCCTTACTCATGACAAATCCCGTGCATGCAGTCTCGCTCCTCCTATCCTCCTACCGCACAATTTCTTCCCAAAATTCACTCAGTCCTTCCTTTCCCGCATTCATTCGTTTCCTGCTATGCATTCCAATGACGCCAGAAGGAATAACCCTCCATTGCTCGCTCGCCGCGCGCTGCCTGCCCCCTCCATCGCTCGCTCGCCGCGCGCTGCCAGCCCCTCCATCGCTCGCCGCCGCGCCCCGGCCACGGCACCACTAAAAGCGGTTGCAGGAGACGCGGCCGGTCGGCCACGGCCCCGGCCGGATCCGCGAGAGGCGCGCGGCGGGTTCTCCGGCCCTCCCGCCGCCACCGTCGCGACCTCGCGATGCCGCCGTTGCGGAACGGGAGCTCCTCCTCACCCGGAGACCGAGTGGTGCCTGGTGCCGCCGGAGCAGTGCCCCGTGAACGAGTACGAGGCGCTCGCGGCGGCCTCCATGCCCTTCTCTGGGCGGCGAGGGGCCTCCGCGTCTACTGCTCCCGACTCGCTCTCACGGGCGTCGTCGTCGCGCTCTTCGTCGGTCTTCCCGTCGCTGCCTTCAAGGGACGCGGCGGGCCCGACGGCGACGATCTGCACCTCGCGCTCGGCGCCACGGGGTCCAGGATCCTCGCTATGGCGCTCGCGGTCGTGCGGAGGTACCTCGGGTGGGCCTACGTCGGAACTGGCCGTTGCAGAGGCGTCGCAGGGCGGGGATGCGGCATGGCCGGTGAGCCGCGGCGCTGCTCCGGCCTTTGGACGGCGGTGCGCGCACTGCACACAAACAGGAACCGGTGCCGATGGGCTGCGGGCGCGGAGTGCGGACAGGTCGATCTCCCCACGCCGGTACTTGTGATTGGATTTTCTGATTCATTTTGTTTAATGCAATCGATCTTCCCCGCTGGTAAGCCTGTAAGCTGCAGTTGTCAATGTCTTTTTTAATTCAATCGATCTCCCCCCGCCACCACCTGCAAGAACGGCAGACAACCAGTCGAAAGGGATGTAATAGATTAATGTATTTTTTTTTTCATAGACATGGACTTAGATTTTGGATAAAACTGACAACCCTTATACCTTGTGGGTTATAGGATGCTAAAATTTAATTGGATTTTTTGAGTTTTTGCCCTCTTGTGGGTTACAGGCACATTTGCCTAAAGATAAAACCACTGTGCTTAGGAAAAATTGTCTCATGGAAAATGTTGCCTGTGTGGAAAACTTGAAGATTCAGGAGTCAGTATCACCTCATATCTTGCACTTGTGCCGGGCACAGCGCCGCGAATCGCGTTTTGCTCTGCTCTGAATAAAGTGCCCATGCCCAATTTCATCTTCACAAACAGGAAATTTCTCCTGTACTTGTAGCCGCATGTTGTTGTCTTCTACTGAAAATACTTGTTTATGTACATCACCAGCTCCAGTATATTCTTCCGTTAATCCAATGATTGCTAATTGTTGAATTCACTGTCTAGATTTAACTTTGTTTTAATTGTTATGACAACCCTTATACTTGTTGTGTGTATTCAAGATACTTTATATTTTACTTTGTTTTAATTGCAAAGACTATACCTGGTTTATGATATATAATTGTGTGTGATTTAAACTATTAAAAAATGTCTTATTCGGTGATTTACATGCGATTGGGTTATTTACATGTAATTGCAACGAAAAACCGTTGCGTTAGCACGGGCATTATACTAGTTTCCATAGTAGTTCTATGAAAGGAAATTTAATATATAACACAAATAAATAAGATCAGCTGTGACACATAATCGTATACGGTAATGCTATGGATCAGACGTCCGATGCCCTCGTCCGACTCCTATCGGACAAAACCCACCGTTTACTCCATGTCGTCACTCGCCACGCGTCTCGCCGCTGCCCTATTGCTGCTTATGCCGCTGCTCTGCGAGGCGCGACGTGGCGACCTCCCCACCGTGCGGTGTTCGCGCACGCCCTGCTGCAGCTTTCTACCGCTGCTCCGCGAGGCGTGGCCCAACATCCTCTGTCAACGGAGCCCCATAAACCGGTGCGATGCTCTTCCCCTACTGCGGCGTGGCGCTCTCCCAACCGCGGCGCGGCGACCTTCCACGCGCGTGCGGCGTCCGCGCCCTGCTGCTGCTTTTGCCGCTGCTCCGCGAGGCGCGGCCCGGCGTCCTCTCCCGACAGGGCCCCCAGTACCGGCGCGACGCTCTCCCCCCACTGCGGCGCGGCACCTCCCAACCTACGGCGTCACCCCCAGCAATCGAGCTCCACCACCCGGCAACGAGCTCCTCCACCCAGAAGGCGACGGGATTCCAACCCATGTGCCTCCCTCTTCCATTATCTCGCAGCCTCTTCACCCCAGTGGCTTGGATTTTGTGGTGTTGAAACCATCGATTTGAGCAATGGATTTTGAGATGTTACAACATGTGTTTTTCTCGATGTTGCGACTATCGTTTTGAGATGTTGCAACATGTTTTTTGATGTTGCAACAATTGATGTTAACATGTTGCGACATGTTTGTTCGATATTGCAACGCTATTGATTTTTGAGAGTTGCAACATATTTTTCTTGATGTTGCAATAGCCGATTTTAAGATGCTGCAAGCTGTCGATTTGGATGTTGCAATCGTCGATTTTGAGATGTTGTAACATGTTTTTTTAATGTTGTAACAATCGATTCTAAGATGTTGCAACATGTTTTTCCGGTGTTGCAAACCGTCGACTAATATGTTGCAACTCGCGGCGTCCTCCTCAACTCCGTGTGGCGTGCACCACGACGCGTGCGCTCGCTGCGTCCGCTCCCGTCGGCACGGCTTCTCCAAAGATCGCCGCTGCTCGGCCAGAAGTCGCCCGTCCTTGTTCGCGACGCCGAGATGGGCGTGCCGGGCCCCGCCAGCGATGGGGACGGCCATGGCACGGCGCGGGCATGGGAGCGAGGGGGGGGGGTCAGCTGCGGCCGACGAGTGCGGGGGACGGTCCACGGGGAGGGGCAACCACGTGGGGAAGAAGAAATAGAGGGAGGCAACTTTTCTTTGGGGAAGCAAGCATCGAGAACCGGTGTCTGCGGGACCGTCCGATGGATTTTATCCCGATCGGACGTCCGAAGCGCCAACACTGCCGAATCATATATGATCCCTATGGCACCAGCAAAGTAACACCGTAGAGGAGGAGGACCAAGGATGGCAACAACGCCATGTGCATCTAAGACTCCCGCTCCGTGAGGGGCGAGAGTCAAATGTATATGGAAAGGTCAATTAGGCATGAAAATTGCAAGGTACAAAGCACATATATATATTCTAATTTTATTTAACATTTTGAATATTCCCTCTAGTTACAAATAAGTAGCTAGTAGCGTCTTAAAGTTGTCTTGAGTAAATTGTTCTAGACTAGGACTACAAGATTACATTTGTGTATGAATATATTTGTCATGAAAGTTTTAGTTTTATAAAGTATACATTTGGCAATAATAACAATATACTCCCTCCTCAGTATACGAAAAGGAAGTCGTTTTGGAAAAGGTTTGGTCAAATATTGGGAATATAAATCATTAATAACTTTTAAGTTGTTGAGTTTGGAAATGTGAAAACCATATCAATAGATTTGTCTTAAAAATTGCTTTCATAAAAATATACATATATAACTTTTCAATAAATATTTTTATAGAAAAGAGAAGTCAAAAGTTGTATTTTGGAGACCGTGTCATTTGTCCTAAAACGACTTCCTTTTCATATACGGAGGGAGTATATAGTCACCAAAGCAAACAAATGTGCTCAACTGCTCATTGGCGTCAATGGTGATTCTGTACTTTGTTTAGAAAGACTAGAAGTGCCAATGGACGTTGGCGTGTGATGATGGGACGGCTTATCAGTGGCCATTTGAGACCACAATGCATGAGAAAAAAAGTAAACAATATGCATGAGAGACTAATTTATATAGGAATGCTCAGCCTCACTAAGAGAAAGTAGAGGGCTACCTTATTTTGACCTCTTTAGAACTTATTGTGCTACTAGGCACTGGACACACCAGGGCGAGGAGTCGACGACGGGCAAGCAATTTATTTACCCCTACATGGTTACCAGTGATCCTACTCACTAGATACAGATATAGGCCCGGTATCATAAAAAGTTTTGATATGGTCATACTCACTAGTTTGGCTAAGACTGTCTGCACTGGCTCTCTGTATCCATTCCGGTAGCGTCCACATGTGCATATAGCGAACAAAATCAGCTGCAGCGCTGCACGCTACAGCCTACGTGGCTGAAAAGATTCCCGGCTCCCACACCAAATATGGCGGCAGTAGCGTAACCGCGCTACCCTGCGCTGCTTGGCCCACCACTTGTACGCGTGAGAGGAAGAAGAGAGATGTGACAGCAGCAGCAGCGGATCCCATGGGTTCAAAAAACTAAAACATATTATATCTCATAAACTATAACACTAAATTAAATTCCGATTACACCATTAAATTCGTTTCAATTAATCCTTCAAAATTAGATGTCACATGGATATATTTAGATAAAATTATAAGTGGACCCTACTAATGGTAGTTAGTATAGAGTAGAGATATAAAGTAGGGATGAGTGCGGGGAGAGAGTCTTTGAAAAGGAGAGAATCTTGATGACTAGGATGTATAGAGGAAGAAAATAGAGAAACATGAGTGCGGATAGTCTAATGGTTTCTGCGTCGATAAGCCGGGTGATATTATTTTATTGTGAGAAAAAATATTATACTATGGCTGATAAATAGTTCAAGTGAACATTTATGCTACTATAAGAGCAGTCTCAACACAAAACCTAGAATGGTTTATATATTCAGTAATTAGCTAGGGTGCCAACTAAAGCAAAATAGTGATGTAGCATTAGGATTGAGAGAGAGAGAGAGAGAGAGAGAGAGAGAGAGAGGAGGAGAAGAAGGAAATGATCTTACATAGGTAACTATTTACTTATTTAAGGTGATCCTATTTACTTATTTAAGGTGATGCTATTATTCGGTATTGCTATATGTGGTTAACCCACAACTTAGAAGATAAAGTTGAAGTATCATGGTGTTTATTGTAGCATGCCAAGTACATTGCATCATTCATTTGCATTGGAAGTTATGTCGTTGATCTATGGTCACGATCAGCACCTCAGATAGCATCATGGGATGCAGCTCCACACCTTGTTGGGTGTGCAGACATTTAAGACATTTTGCATTGTATTCATATGCATTCAAGAAGTATATTGAAGGTGTTATGGCTATGAGATATGAAGAATATTAAAGGTGTTATGTCTGTATTGGTACGAAGCTCTATCATCTGGTTATGTCCAAAATTGGAAGTCACTAATTTTATATTGATATTATATCTCCATGTGAAATTGTTGCTTAACTCAACTTGTGGTTTAAATAGCTTGTCAAAACGAATTTGCTTGCTGAGATGTTTCATCTCACCCTTGCATTACTCCATCCAGGTACTTGATGCTTGCGTGGAAGGGAAGGGAATTAGCGGCACTTCTTCACTAACTCACCCACGACACGTATTGGACAATTCTTTATTTTAAAGAAACACATAGTGTCTACGTGACTTGACAAGTATAGAAACTCTCATAGTTTTTGAGTTTGATATACTGCCCTAGTGTACTAACCCCGTCATGAAAGTAAAGTCATAAACCTATTTATATATAAAAAAGAAATTTATATATGACCAAAGCAATACCATTAGATTCACTATGATATTTTTTTATCTCATCACGCCTATCTATATATAATCAGGTACACTGTGCATCTACAGTGTATGCGAGAGAAAACCACGGTAGATAAAGGGTGTGTTTAGAGCCCAAACGTTTGGGCCAAATTTGACAATTCTGGCTAAAAATTTAGCAATCGTAGCTAAGCGAAAAGGCGAAGACGCGTTTCGTTTGTTTGTGGTAAATATTATCCTACCATGGGGTAACTAGGCTCAAAAGAATCGATCCCGCAATATACATCTAAACTGTGTAATTAGTTTATTTTTTATCTACATTTCCATCTCCGAACATACGTCTTTTGGTGCATTTAATGCTTGATGTGATGGGAGTGCAGAAAATTTTGGGGACAAAGTTGGGGCTCTAAACACACCCAAACAGTGTATCCGTTATTGTAGTAACACGACGTTACTGTTCTTAACCCGTTAGTAAGCCACAGTAACATCCGCTACAAACAGTACCCAGCCCGTTACTGTTTAGGCCCGTTATGGTACTACAGTACAACCTGTTATGAACAGTGCAGACCCGTTATAACCCGTTTAGCATGAACAGTATTATTCGTTATCGACATGAACAGCCCGTCCGTTACTGTTTTGCAAAAACCCAATACTGTTTATGTTTCCTCTCCAACCGCGCCCGTTACTGTTCCCACAAAAAAATCCGACACTGTCCACGAACAACCCACCTTACCAGCTCCTCTCAAAACCTATTTTCTTGCTTTCAGAAAATTCCCATAAAAAATGTAAATAAACTACATACCACCAGAAACCTATCCATACATTTTCACCTCAGCTGCATTTACCTAAATTCCAAAAAAATATTCTCCAAAGTTTATTCCATATATTTGATATCGCTTTAAACTTTGAAAATTCATATCTCTTCCACCCAAACTCCGATTAGCATTATTCCACTTCCAAAAATCTTCTAAAATCATATTCAACATTTCCATATCATTGTTCTATTATTTGGTGCCCATAAATAAACATTAACCCCGCAAAAGGCTCAAAAAACAGCTCATCTTCAACTAATTATACTACTTTCTTTTTTCCCGAAAGTGTGATCATAGGCGCCGTGGTGCGAAGCACGGGTTCCCATCTAGTTTAAATTTAAAGTCATAAACATTCACTATGCCGAGAAATCGCTATCTGCGACACTTGTTAATCGCTATCGACGACACGTTTTACAAGTGTCACCCTTTTTCGCGTCGAGAGATAAGGGCATATCTCGGTGGACGCCGTATTTCTGGCGTCCAGCGATAAGGTGCTATGATGGCGTGTTGGTTACATGTGTCGCAGATAACACCTTATCTGCGGCGACGCGTATTGCCTACACGCGTCAGCGATAAGGTGTTATCTGTGGCGCGATATAGCAATCTGGCGTCCGCAGATAAGGTGTTATCTGCGACACATGTAGCCAATACATGTCGCAAATAAGGTGTTATCTGCGACACATGTAGCCAATCTGGCGTCACCAATAGCTATTTCAGAAAACAAAAAGAATATGGTGATCCTATATATATATATATATACATATACATATATAGGATCATCCATATACATGCACACACATCATTGAAGCTATCATTTTACTTGTAAATCTTTATAAAAGGAGCAAAAAACTTTATACAATGCACGGTTCTGAACCCCATGTTTCACAGTACGGTACAATTCACAACAGTACACACTTCATACTTTTCATACTTCACAACTACACAGTAAGTTCTCATGATCAGGTGTGTTAAACTCTAAGTGATTACATGCACTATCTACCATAACCAAGAAGTGACAGGTGTAGAATAGCTACTTTCCTTTCCGCCCAGCTCAATGTAGGTCAGCTTCTCCTAAGCTACAACAAAACGGTTCATAGTTAAATTAATAAAGACATAAATGTAACAATGTCATTCTGCTAAACTTCTACAACTCGGAAGAAATCAGATCTTTGACATAACTAGCAAATAAAAAAATTATGCTCACCCAATTATGTAGGTCCAGTGCAAATCTGCAGGGCCTGCAAGATTCAGAACAGAGAATAATGAGTTTTAAGTTAACAGAGAATAAAACTTCTCAAATTGTTAGCACATATCAACAGGCTATATATGTCCCTAAATATTGTCACCTTACGTTTTATCTACTCAGGAAAAGTGAAGGCCTCATGTATGATAATTTATTAGTTTGATGCAATGTCATCAAAACAGAATGTGACAAAATGCTTAAGATGATAGCTACGGCAAGTATAAGCCTTTCTAGAGATGATTTCAGCACATATGATCTGACATCAATACATTATATTATAGCAAAGAACAGATGTTCACTCTTAGCAAGGATTATTTCACACAGGCATTACACTGAAGGCCATCTACTGAGAAATAGCAAGGATAATTCTAATCACTGTTTAGAAAAATGATCATTAGTAGCAAAACCAGAATCAGATGTAAGGAGTTTAAGAGATCATAAATAGGCTCATCCTGTACTGACAAATATAACAGCTAAAGGTATATAGGAATATAGGATGCTGTGAATACAATATCCTAAACGCTATATAAGTTGATAATCTAAATTTAATAGAAACAGAAATTCTTATAGCATTATGTAAGACTATTGTCAACTTCAGAAAACTCATTATATATTGCACAAGAATACTGATTGAGATCATACTTTCAGAGAATCCATGTGAGAATCCAAACTATGAAGGGTTGCTGCAGCAGTAAAGCACTACCATAGCATGGACCACGCGGCAGAGGGAGCTTGTATCATCTGAAGACAACAGAAAAACAAATATGATTCAAACAATAATTTTTGTTATTTTCAAGTCTCTCAGGTGCAACTTGTGACCGTTACACAATAAAAGCATAGCCAGCGAATTTAAGTGACACAATGACAGGCAAAAAGTGACAAGTTCAGAAAGGACAGATTAGCATTCAGAATTTTGAGTTCAGAATGTTGTTGAGATGTAATAAGAGATATATCAAACAATGATATAACAATAGAAAATGGCATTGCTGTCTTTACAGCACACTGCATGATCCACTTGATAAAGCAAATCTTAAGAATAGTATCACTTCAGAATTGATCTAACACCTATTTGCAGTCATCAATCAAAATAAGGATTGCAATTGTAGGCAGACTTACAACTGAGAACAAAAAACATGTCACTGCAGCAGTCTATCTTCCGTGCTGCTTACTTTTCTGCACGAAGCAAACAACAATAAAAAACACTCGAGTTAGCTACCAGTACCAGAACAGGGATGGGGCACCTAATATACGCAGCATGGAGAGCAAGCTAGCAGCAGGCAGAGCTAATGAGATACACTTTAAGCAGTTGCAGCAACAAAATTTAGATGGTTTCTGTATTGGCTAATGTAATAAGATTGTGAGGCAGCATTATCATGCTAGTGGCCATTGCATTGGTATATACAGCTTCATCTTGATGGTTCAGATTTAATAAATGATAAAACATGGCACCAGTCTTATATAACGAAATGGCGAAAGGCACATTTGGGTGGCCATATATCTGGGTCAGCTGACTTCTCTCTCTACCTCCTCTAGCTAAACATATTCCTCTAACAGTCTAAGTGCAGTCTAGAACAGAGTTTTTGTACTTAGCTCTATCTGAATAAAATGTGTAGTAAACCATGAGATAAAGGTACTGTGCCGATGGATAGAAAGGTAGCAGTGGAATCTTTAAGTTAAACAAAGGTGAATTAACATAGGAACTATAGTTATGATTCCACACCACAAAGGTTTAGTTGATTCACTTGACTGATGTTCAGAATAAAAATGAAACGGAATTGGAAGCCCTGCCTGCAATATAATGCAGATCACAGAGGGGCTGTACCGGCAACTGGAGCCACACACAAAGAAGCTAATATTCACGGTCCCCTTCCCGCTGCTCGCATTCCCTGTCTACCTCGTACGTATCATATTAATCCTCAGCTACCTATCAACTATATATATGATCTTAATAAGAATAGCACATGCCACTCTGATCAAATGTTCAATTGGATTAGAAACAGAGACTCATTGCATATTGGTGTGCCTGGATAAAAAACAGATTTGGATAAAAAATTTGCACATATATGGTCCATGTCGGTCTGGAGCTTTGATTCAGAGACTTGGACAACAAAAAAGCACAATCTAATACAACTAAGCCACTGGGTTAAATACAACTAAGTCTATTATTGAGTTGCAGTTTCTAAGCTGGAGCATGTTGTTGGCATTTTTCAAACACACGGTGGGCATACGGTTATCAAATGGATTAGTGCTGCAGCGGTGGGTAGCAGGGGACGCACCTCAGCGTGGCCGGAGAAGGAAGATGACCGGGAAAGCTGACCTTCCCCTGGGCGACGACGACCAACAACAGAGCCGGAGCCCGACGAGAGACCGTAAGGCGGCGCTCCGCCGAGGGAGCGTGGGGAGAAGGCGGAGGTCCACGCCAGCATGGAGATGCACCACGGAGAAGCCATTGCTGGTACGAGTGCTGAGGTCCGGCTTCTGGAGCGTCTGCGGTAGATCCGCGCTGAACAAGCCACAGCCTCGCCTCGCCGGTCGCCGCCACCAGATGTACGCTAGACGCCTCGCAGGCCGACACTGCCGGATCCAGCGACGAGCCATGCCGCGACCACAGGGTCGCTAGGCGCGGGCGTGCTCGGGATGCAGGCATGGAGAGCCGACGCCGCCGCAGCTCCGCCCTGTGCGGCTCCTGTGCTCGTGCCGCCGCCGTTGCTCAGCATCTCGCGCCGCCACTGCCCACCGCGCGTGCTTGCTGCTCACGCCGCCGCCAACACGCCCCGCGCTCGCGCCGCCGCGCCGCCCGCCTCCGTGCCGCTAAGCCGCCGCCGCCGCCACCACCGGTCTACTAGGTGTTGGTCTGCTGGGTTAGGGTTTGGGTGCCGGGAGCAGGGGATGGGAGAGGAACGGGAGGATGGAGTGCACTATTGGGCCTTGGGGGCTGTGGTGCGGCTAAGTGATAGGTGGGCCTCACGTTGAACTGACGAGTGGGACTCACAGATGGACGGGTCTCAGTGACGCGTATTAACTCAAATGCAATGATATCAGTTCCTATCATTCGTCTACAAAATCAGTTCCTATCGGTGACGCGTCTAGATAAAATGTGTCACTTAGTACATCGGTGACGCACTTTATTAACATGTGTCACTGATAGTGCCTACTATCTGTGACGCGCCTGGAAAATACGTGTCACTGAATTTATGTGTGACACATCTTCCTAACCCGCGTCACAGATAGGTTACTATTAGTGACGCGTCTTGTTCCTGGAGCATGTGCAACAGCTTATTAGTGACGCGTCTTGTGAACCCGCGTCACTAATACTTTATTGGTGACACATTTTCTTTTCGTGTCACTAATCGAGGTGTCGCTGATAGCGATTTCTGGCATAGTGATTGATACTAGCTTTGTACTACGCATTTGGTAAAACCGCTAATAACAAATCTATATTTTTGGTATTTTCTTGGGAAAAGAGGTAGTATACACGAGAGAGTATCAATTAGCAACTTTTCTTATATGATAATGATGGAATGGGATGAACCTATATATCATTCCAAGATGGAGACGCCGTGACTGAATTGTATACTACTAGTGGATTCCCCTGCAATAATTTGCATTGCAAAGCAGACGACGACGACTGTGATATTGAACTGACACTGACACTGACACTGACAGAGCCCTAAACCCATGCATAGTACAGTACTCGATCCTACGCAAGAAAAAGGAAGCCAGCGATGAGATTCCTGCTGTTAGAGTGAGAAGAATGAGATTACGCGCGAATGACATGCTCGCTCGCATGTGCGTGCACCAGCGGTTTACCTTCACTGAGCGAGTCTTCCGTGTACACATGCATCTGATGCATGGCAGACATCATGCATGTAGCATGTAGCCCCCGGACCCTGATCGGACAGACGGGGAACAGAAGAGAAGAGAGCCCGACGACGACGACGACGAGTGTGCATGTGCATGTGCGATCGTTATCGATGGCGGGAATGAAAGCGGGCGAGCACAGTGGCCGAAATCAATAAGAGCTCATGAATAATCGGTCCCGCTGCACTGCACCAACAGCATTGCAGCTGCGGCATCAGATTCTACTTCACTTTGGGTGCGTTTATAGCCCAAATGTTGGGCAAAGTTTGGTAATTCTGGTCAAAATTTGGCACTGTCAGAGCGAACTGAAAAGACTGTACCATGTTTCGTTTGTTTGTGGTAAATATTATCCTACCATGGGGTAACTAGGCTCAAAAGAATCGTCTCGCAATGTACATCTAAACTGTGTAATTAGTTTATTTTTTACCTACATTTCATACTCCGGACATGCGCCTCTCGATGCATTTATTATTTCGATGTGATAGGATGTGATGAGAGTGTATGAAATTTTGAAGAGAAACTTGGGCTCTAAACACACCCTTTACTTCGCGTGCGAGCAAATGTTTGGAAATTTGAGCGGGGCGGAAGGACAGCCAGACAGATTCTGATTGGATTGGATACTGCTGATATATACTAGGAGCTTGTCTGTCTGTATACAGTACGTCTCTGCAGTCTGCACATGGGCAAGGGCAACGATGATTTGTGATTACTCCTCGTCCGATGACTGATGATGCTGGGCGCTGCTGCGTGCCAGCGTCTGCGCTGCATGATTGGCGATGCATGACCCCATGCAATGCAACGGAAAATGTGGTGAAGCTTTCGGATGTGTGCCGCCAAATTGCCATTGGAGAAAGTAGTGTCGGCTACTAGTCACTGAACCTACTCACTGGACTGACTGACTGACAGTCGCGCACGACCAGGTCAAGTCCAACGGATGCACCACTGCATGGATGGCCTATCGCCGAGACAGACGGACGACGGCAGGGACTGGAATGGTCGGCTGGGCCCCTGTGCCTGACTGACAGGGTCGTCTCCGCCGCTCCTCGACGTCGACGGACGGACGGAGAACGCGTTTCCTCAGGCGACCGGATCAGCACACTTGCTAGGCGCCTTGCGTTTCGTTCTTTCCGGTTGTCTGCCTTGATTGAGGCTGGAGTTGCAGTAGTCCAGTCCAGTACAGGGGCGATGAGGAATGCAGAACCTGAACCCTGAACCTTGCAGCTGGAAAATTCAGCGGCTTCGGGTGTGTTTAGTTCCTAGTCACATAAAAAAAAAACCAAAAGTTCCTAAAATTCTCATCATATCGAAGCATTAAATATACCAAAAGTCTCATGCATAGAGTATAAAATATAGCTAAATAAAATAACTAATTACACAGTTTAGATGTATGTTGCGAGACAAATATTTTGAGCCTAGTTACCCCATGGTAGGATAATATTTACCACCAATAAACGAAACAGTGTGCTACAGTGCTTTTCACACCCCTTTTCAGGATCTAAACACATCCTTCGATCGACAGCCTTCAGTTCAGATTCCTTCCTCTCGATACTACTGGTAACTGTGATCAGTCAAAGAATGCAAGCATGCATGCATGCACAAACCGTTGTGACTGGATTCTCGACGGACTGTACGGACAGACATGCATCGTCGTCACTCATCACTGATGGATCATCATCGCCCACGTACGAGTCAATCAATCAGAACACAAGACAAACCCCCCATCTCTTTCTCTTACCAGTTCCAAGTTCCAACTTGGAAAGAGTTTGTTAGTTTATCCTGAAATGCACACACACGGTTTGAATAATATGCAATAAACGACCTGTGCCCTGCGCCACACTCCCATCCCCATCCAATGGCTGATTCGGCCGGCAATTCATGCTGCTTTGACTGCTCTCCTTGCTACCTCGCGTCGTTACAGCAGTCTCGATCTCGATCAATCGCCATATATAGACCAAACCAGCTTTAATTTGCTGTGACCAATAATGCACGTACGTTAGCCGTTAGGCCGCCGAGCTTTGATGATTCGTACGTGCAACCACAAAAGGGACTTTTTTTAATGTGTTCTTGTTAACACCAAACTTTTACCAAAAGCGTTTTTTTTTTTTTTTTTCAATCTACACACAGACGCATACAGACTTTACCTTTATGATCGAGCATATTTTGACATACATAAAGTCATCATCATAAACGCTTCGCTATATATCTTGATGGAAACTAATGATGTCATCTACTACTGTTAAAAGAACACCATCACTAAATTAATCTAGATGGATAGATTATTCCACCACAAGTCTCGCGTTCAGATTCAGTAGCAGAGACAGACTGATGCATATATATGTGGTTTACTTTTCCAGCAAGGGATGTAGTCAGTCGTCAGCTAGGTCAAGCTTCAGTTCCTTTGCTGGCTTGTGAACCAACTCAACGCTGGCTGTGGCTAGTACCTTTAGTTTGTTTTATAAGTCTTCCCGTTGTGGTCCGCCCGTCCTGGTTCGTCATTGTCGTTGTGGCCGCCATGGATGCCATGGTCGTCTCCGTCGCCGATGCAGCCAAGGTTAGTGGTAACAAAATAAAATCGATCTCCTCCTTTCCACCCTGCAGATCTCTCCACCATCTCCCCCGATTCCGCCTCCACCAACGAGATCTGCTCCCCTTCGCTCCACTACCTCCGTCGCCCACATCTGTTTCTCTACAACAGCCGTCGGTTCTGGTGCTTCCTGCTGATGCATGGCTGCTCCTATGCTGGTGGTGGTACGACCGCTCCGTCCTCACCTGGGATCCGGGCCTGAGCTTCTTCAATCGCGCCGGCGAGTCTTCTACCGAATCTTGCGGTACCGCCGGTGTGCTTGTTCATCGCAAGCTCTCCCGTCCCATCTTCAACCTACGCTTTGCGAGGTCATCCACCCGGTGCATGCGTCCTTGACGCCCCTGCGACCCCTCGCCGATGGTTCCGTCTTCGCCATTGCCAGTGCAGCTGCTGCGGTCCTCAAGCAGGACTTAGTTGTAATTTGGTCTTCTTTTGAGGACCTTTATGTAAAATGGCTGTTGTGATAATATAATATATGTGTTTCTTGTAAAAAAAAAAACGCTGGCTGTGGCTGGCTTGAAAGCTAGCTAGCTTACTTGGTGAGTCCACTGGACGATGTCAAGACGTTGGTTCCTTCGTTACAGCACGTACTACGTACTGGACTGGGTACTGCTGGACGGAATTAGACTGACGACGCACGGACGTCACAGCCACACGTGGAACAGAACTACAGAAAGAATTCAACAACTACGACGAAGCTTTCCCGTATTCAATTCCTCGTGGATCGGAGTCAGGCAGGCACGAAGCGAGTTTGACCAATATAATGACCTGCCGTTGACCTGTGTTAGTTAGTTAGTGCTGCCTTGTTACCGGCCAGTAGCATACTCACAGTTTTCTTAACTCGTGACCAGACCCCAGGAATCCAGCACCTTTTTTAGTACGTAGCAATTACTGTACTAGCTTTAAGGTGTTTTCATCCTATAAAGGATTGAGAACAATGTGATGGTGACATCAAAGCAAGACTAGTTTTTCTTTTCGCGACCGAGGATATAGCCCGTATTTCATTAAGAGGAGTGAATTACCAGTCAGCTATGGGAGAACCCCATAGCGCAGATTACACATCACTAAGACTGTATAGCGAGTAACCTAGAATAGACATATAAACAAAAAAAAAGATACAAAGAGAGAGCGCATGCCCTCAACACCTAAGATCTACAGCTGTGCCTGCAAAACCTCATCGCAATTATCGTCAACACAGAACACCGTGTCCAGCAGCAACGACGACAAAGCATCCGCCAACGAACCAAACGACGACCATCACTCTTGGCAGCACAGCAGCTGCCCAAGAGGAGGCCGACGACACGGCGGCAAAACATCCGCCAACAAACCACGGCGGCAAAGCATCTGCCAACGAACCAAGCAGCAACCATCACTCTTGGTAGCACAACAACTGCCCGAGAGGAGGTTGACGACACATCGGCAAAGCATCTGCCAACGCACCATACGACGGCAAAACATCGGCCAACGAACAGTAATGGCTAAGCATCCACTACGATAACCAACAACAATCAGGCGGACACGTGGATGTATTGGCTCCTCCCGGCGGGAGAAGAGGACTAAGCCATTTGGGCATGGCTTTCGTGAATCTTTTCTCATGCTTTTTGTGGGATATGATTAAGACCGTGGCAATGTAAAATATTTGGTTCGCACTTGGTTTAAAAAGAACTTGCTTCCGCTACTTTCAAACTTTGGTTTGTAATAACAAATGAAGCTCTGATGTACGGTAAGTTAATCACTTGTGTTGTAATCTGTGATGGCAAGCGATGTGATACACTGAATCATTACGATTCAGTATGTTGCGATGTTGGTTCGAAATCCTTTGAGATTTCGGATGGTCGCTCGGGGTTTATAAGTCGACAAGTTTCGAAAGTTGGTCGTTTTCGATCAATTTTCGATCTTGCACGTTTATAATTCGGACGGTCTGTCACAATTAGACAAGGGAAAAAAACTGTATGTATACAGATCGGAAAATTTATAGAGTAATAACTAATGAGTTTTTATAACCGATTGAATAGAGCTTGCAATATGGGCACTACTCTCAAAATGAAAAAAAAGAGCACACAGAAAGTGATAATCTTGATTAGTTGTACCTGTAACTACAAACTTTCTAATAATTGTAGCTCCAGCTGATTCGATCTAACCCATATGCCGAAAACAGGCTAACTACTGTGTGCTTTCTTGTCAACTACGTACTGGCAGCAGCACAGACCAGCTATCTACTGAACTTCTACCTCGTTTCCTCGCAGTTTATCACGTTGTACATTATCTACTACCTTGTCAACTAATACGCCACTAATCTAAGCACTAATCATCTTACATTCTCAGGAGTACTAATTCATTGTAATATGAGCACGTACACTGCACACGGCAGGAGATGCGACTGGTGTCAATTATTGTGGGGCCAATTAGTAACGACACGGGTCAAGTCATCGACGCCACTGAAGGCGAGATCATCCACGGGAGAGATGAGCGAATCCCAGTCGATGGCCGTGGCGGCATCTTCTGCTCCGTCCACGGCGCCGCCACCTTGCGATCCCGACGACGAGCTGTCGTGAGATTTCTCCGCCGCCGCATGTCTTCCGCGGTTGTCGGCCATGGCAGCGTCGTTGACGACGACCGCAGCATGCATCTGAGGATGGTCATGGTGGTGGCTCGCCGTCGTCGTCGTCGCCACCGCCGCCCTTGCTGGTAGCAGTGGCTGTGGCTGTTGCTGTTGGTAGCCGCGGTGGACGACTTGTTGAGCGGCGACGGCGAGGCCACCCGGCGGGTTGAGCGGCCGGCGGTCGAAGGACCTCAGCGTTCCGGTGCTGATGTACACCCTGCAGACGCTGAACTCGTTGCGCAGCTGCATGAAGACATGTCAAACCACTGTATAGCATCAGTTGCATCATTAATACTTGCTATACGACACGATTAAAGCTATCATTAATTGCAAAACAACCATAGTCCAAAAGTAAACTACAGTATGGTAGCATGCACGGCCGAGGACGGTAGGACGTACCATGATGGGCGCCGTCGGCGGCGGCGCAATATCGTCGGCGCCGTCGGCGGCGACGGCCTTGTACTCGTTCATCTTCCAGCGGGTCTTGTTACCGGTGGGCGCACGTCCCTCGTAGAAGACCATGGTGCGCTTCTCCCCGATGATGCGATGGTTCTTGGTGGCCGGCGAGGACGACGAGGAGTAGACGTAGGACGGCGACCCCGTGGCCTTCCAGTATCCCGACGGCGTGGTCCGCGCGGGCCGGCCGCCGTGGAGCTCCCTCTCCGCGCGCGGGCAGAAGAAGAACCACTGCTCCGTGTCGGACACGTTCGCCGCGCCGGCCATCGCCTGCAGCTCCGACGGGTGGTACCCGTAGATGTCGACGACGGGGATCAGGTGCTCCACGACGGGCCTGGTGCCGGCCAGCCGGTGCCGCAGGTAGAACGTCAGTAGCTCCTCCTCCGTCGGGTAGAACCGGAATCCCGGCGGCAGTACCGGATCACTGCCGCCACTGCTTTCCATCATATGGCGATCCATCAACAGAATTCTGCAAATTAATCTAGAAAAAGGTTCCTTTTCCTGATGATGATCAAGCTCACCAACTCTTTGTTGCTCGATCAAGCCTCATGAGTTTATTACTCGGTGCTGGATTATCTTGGTAGTAGAGGATTATTCGGATGAGACTGATAGAGCAGAGCAGAATATATAGAAGCGGGCCGGCGAGTTCGGTAGCTGTTGCTTGCTAGGTATCTCTCCATCACGTACAAATTCAGGGAGAAGATTGACGAACCTCTGAAGAAAGTTGGTCATGGCCGTGTTTCCGCGTTGACCTGGACCGAGAATGAGAGATGGCATCAGGACAAGGACAAGACCGGCTTTAATTTTAATAAATACTATCATTATTAGAACATTACTATGTCTTGTGTATATGTTGCAAAAAAAGATAATTTCGCCCTTTTTATTTTGTTGTTGTTGTTGACCACCAAATTTATATTATTAAAAAATAACATTTATGATATCAAATAAGCACTTTAAAATTTTTTATTAGTTATATGTTTTCATGCATAGTATGTATATTTTATGTCATAAATATTTTTAATTCTCGTATAATTTTGGACAAACACTTGAGATGCTTTGACTCTTAACAACAACTGGAACTACTTATAATTTGAAATGAAAGGAGCACTGCTATTATTATATACATCCACAAAGGACCAATATATAATATCCCGACTGCATCAACAAAAGATGCAATACCATTTGTTGTTATGATGCCGCCGCCCGAAGATGGTTCTTGAGAACTTTGCAACAAAATACACATACGATATCATGACAACTTGACAAGTTTCAAGATTTTCGGACTTCATTTGCTTTTTATAGACTTTAAAAATAATTCACCCGCAAGTAAATGGTCACGTTTCATGAACAAGATGTTCAAAATTTTGGGTGTGGCCCTGGATGAGTCGTCGATTAGACTCAATAACACGAATATTATTTTTCCCTTTTTTTATTATTGAATGACTTGTAGTTCAGATTTGGCTTATATATGAAAAAAATTCAAATAAAAAGAGAGATTTTAAAAATATAGTACAAAGTCCAAACAATATTCCAAATTTGTACATGGAGTACCAAATACGTAGCAAGGCTGAGAAATAGTTTGGATGGAAAAATCCAAAAAAATCTTTGCCTAGTGTCAAAAGTTGACACTCTGCAAAAGTTGCTCTTTGCCGAGTGCTAGATGTAAAGGTAGAAGCCATGAAGGTTACCTATTTGTTGGGTGAAACATCAACACAACACTTTATTGATAGAAAATGGTTTACAAGGTGGCCACTTAACATGACCTTTTACAAAGAATGTCGGGCGGTATTTATAGTGGACCCGGACTTTGGAGGTCTAGAGAAATGTAAAACTTTACATCTGAAATAATCTAGGACTATCAATTTAGTGAAGCTATCCTTATCATTTTTTCGCTTGAAATGTTGGGTTCTTGTGCTCTTTGAACTTGGCGAAGTCGACGCTATCATCTCCGCCCATCCCTTCTTGATCACATCTTTTTTGCATAGTTTATTATCGTGAAGCTGATTCAATGGAGCCAACATTTGCGAAGTTGTTTTACGCTACCTTCGAGAGCTCAGCTCGCAAAATCCTATCTTGATCTTGTGAAACTTTTTACTTCACGTGAAGCCAACAACGCCATCTTCTCTACTTGCCAATAGTTCCATTTGATAATTTCCCTACAACTTTAAAGTTTGGGATGAAAGTATTTTTGAGAAACAAAGTTAGATCCCAACACTATTACAACATGCAGTTTGCGAGTGTCATTCTTTGCCAAGTTCTGTAACTCGGCAAATAGGGTCTTTGCCAAGTGCCCGATATTTGGCACTTGACAAAGTCTCTGACACTCAGTAATGATATTGTGTTTCGGTAGTGATGGGGGCATTTCCCCCTTGGTCTTGTGCAAATGTCGACTTGCCGATTGCATTAGAATTCACCCTTACGAATGTATTCCATAGCACTTAGAGGATGCAAACTGCTCGATGCAGTGCCGTGAAGGCCATATGACGGTGTGGCGGAGGGGTGGGGTGAAAAGGAGGGACAACAAACACGGACTTGGCCTTTGCACCTCCTCCGTCCGGATCTTCATTGACATATGCTTGTAATGGAACTTTGCCTCTATGTTGAGGCGGGGTTGATATTTCCCTAATTATAGAAATAAAAAGAGCTAAAGGGATATTGAATTTTGCCTTGATCAATTGGTCACCATTTGTTGATTGAGTATTTGTTAGGCCGGTGGGGGTCCGATCCCCTCTTGCATTGGTTTTTTGCTTGATTGCTTCCCTATTGGGGTGGGGTGGGGTGGGGTGGGGTGGGGGGGGGAGGTCGAAAAACAATCATCGCCTCGACATGGAATGACATCGTCACGCCAATAGTAGACGCCATTCTTAGTTACATTTTGTGTATGTTGTGTGGCATGCGGGGCGTAGGGTAGGCTCTCAGATTAACAATACATAATCGAGTGAAATAGTGCCATATGTTGTTGCGTGTGACACAACACATGGCCTTCCAAATGCAGAGTACAACTGGGAGGTTTGGACAAGAGTCTTCGAATGCATTGATATGTTGGGCTTAGTCGATTTTTCAACATAATTGATTCTTCTTGTGGTGTCCTTGGGTGAGAAGGTGTCTTTCAAAGCACTTTTCGTTGTGTGCTTTTGACTCCTCGATCCTCCTCATAGGTTGGATGCTTTGGATTGAAAGAAACACAAGAACCTTCAGGAATATAAAAATGTTTGTGTGGAGTGTAAGCTCTAGGCATCCATCTTGGACAAACTCTTCGTTGGGACCAAGCGAGGTGACATTAGAGTCTATATCAAATATTAGTTTATTTTTTGGAAAAAATCAAGCTATTAAGGAAGGGGATATTAGAGTCTACCAAGTTAAAAGATAAGTGTTTTTATTGTTGTGAGGATTTTTGGCTTTTTTGTTCCTAACCCCGTCATGAGAGTCAACATGGAGTTTGTTTCATGCATATCTCCATGGACGAGGTCGTCTACAAGAAAACACCGTAAGAGCGTTGGTGTTGCAGTAGTGGAAGTCTCGCCCTATGTTTTCAGCCATTGGGTAGTGGAGACGCACGCGGTGGGATCCGAGAGCCCTGGCCCGACAGGACGCCCACGACGGTGCCGGTGCCAGTAGCTATCCCAGCGCGCCGCCGGCCTCCTCCGTCCCCTCCTCCCCTACCGCTCTGCTTCACCCCCCCCCCCCTGCACCCTCGTAGTATAGCCGCGATGCAGCCATGGCTCGCCCGTGCCGCCATCGACGAAGGCTACTACCGCCCGCCGGCTGCCCGCCGCCGGGTCCCTCCCCACGATCCCGGGGCCAGGGTGCCTCCGCGGTGCTCATCTTGGGGCTGCGGCATCGCGGTCGCCAGACGCCGCCGTCGTCGTTAGAGGGGGCTGCCGTGTGTCGGTCCCGCTGGCTTTGGGGGCCGATCGTCTCCATCGCGTCGGGAATGGGGATGGCGGCGGATGACTCCACCGCGGATCCTAGTCCACGGATCACCGGCTGGGCCTCCATCGGCGAGGCGCGCCGCCACGCCGGGTCCTCCCCACGATCCGAGACGGGCGCCTCCGCACGCTCCATGCGGGGCTGCGACATCGTGGTCACCGGGAGCCGCCGCCCACGGTCGCTCGGGGCTGCCGTGCGGGAGGCCGTGGTGCTCTTGGGAGCGGTGTCTCTCCGTCGCGTAAGGGACCGTGGATGGCGCGGACGGCCCCCCCGTAGCGGATCCTGCCCTGTGATCGCCGGTTGGGCCTTCCTCGCCGAGTGCTCCCGGACGCGGCGATCCGAATCTCAATTAGTAACTTAATTCTTTTTTGGATGTAGTGGATCTTTAGTACATATATCTTCATGTACTAAATGTTTTTATTTTTAGTTTTTGTAATAAGTTTGGCTGTGTGTGGTCATGCAGAGGCTTTAGGTCTGTGTGTGCGTTACCACAGAGGCCGGAATGTTAATTCCTTTATCTAAAAAATATCTTCATGATGAATTAGTGCAATCGCTCATGTTTATGCATGCAAAAAGAAAACCAAACGGCCAGCACAGAGGTAACCAATTGAGATTCATGCATGCAGGATATAAAACCGTGTGGAAGATGATGCATGCTACTTTTCTTAGTATCTAGGATTTCATTTGTTGCGCGTAAAAACAAAGATAGAGGGTGTAATAACTAGCTAGTAATAACAGTAAGATAGATGTACACTATGGTATGGTTTTCATTATGTCTAAACTAATCGGTCAAGGCTCGACGTTGATTGTTAAGTTGTGATGATTAGACGAAATGAGCCGGTAGTTCAACCAGTTTGATTTTTCTATGGTGGAACTTGTCTATTTGTTTTCAACCACTAGACTTGAACCGGGGTTTGTTTTTGAAGATTATTATTGTAGAATTTTTTGGCACTATTCTCACTTTCAGTAATAGGCTATGGTGGCTAGGATGGAAGGCCACATGATCATGGAGAAAAGTAAAGGAGCAAATCCAGAGTGATCAAGGCAAAGGTTAGCTATATGCCCGTCGATATCTTTGATGATTTTATCAATATCTTGATTTGATATACGCTTAATAAAGAGTGTCACTCCCTCCGATCCATCGTCATTTACTCATTGTCACATAACTTCGATCTGATATATTAAAAAAGATTTTTAATATTTATGAGGTATATGATGCTTAATAATTAAAAATAGATTAATCATTGCATGCATTTTTATAGTATACCTATTTGGATATATATAAATAAATATTACTAAAATCTTACTAAATTTAAGGAAGTTTGATTAGCATGAAAATTTTGATGAGTCTTGAAAACTGACAGATTGGAATAGGACGTATGTCACGTATATGCACACGTACGATGGGCGCAAAAAGTGGCACAATATATATGATTTGCTTATGTGCGGTCCCTGCATGCACAACTATGAAATAATGACGCAATAAATTAAACTGAGACGTGTGGGCCGGCTGGATTGACTAGGAGTCAAGGCAACCGAGACGCGGTCTAGTCTTGTGAAACACGACGATATATTGGATGACGACGAAACCATACGTGTACGTATACATATATAGTATGATATATCGTGCTCTGCAAAGTACTGTGCGTACTACCAACTAGTGTAATATCAGGACGTGGAATGGTAAGAAATTTATTCACGCTCCTATATACGCAGGTAGTATGAACATTGTAAATCTGACTACGCAGGTAGCGTCAATAGTTCACAAAGAAGTCCCGACCGTTTTCCCCGAGCGTCCCCATCGGCGACTCGGGGCGGGTGCCCGCCGCCGCCGGAAGGCCTCCTCCTCCCCCTCCCCAGGCCGCCGTCGCTGCCCTGGGCCCTCGGGCGGCGGCGGCCCCGGCGGCAACCCCAAAAACAGGGGAGACCGTCTGCACTCTCCACCACCCCCTTTCCCCCGCTCATCTCCCATCCTCCAACCGGACCAACCCTAATGGTGAGCTCGGTGGCCCGGGCGGCGCCGGCCGGCCAGATCCGCGCCCTCGTGGCGGGGTCTTGCCGCGGTGGCGCAGCTCCCTTCCTCCTCCGCTCTATTCCTTCTCGTCGGCACCCCCAGGCAAGGGCGGCCATGGCGGCTTTGGCTTTGCCCCGGGGGGAGGGGCCGTGGCTGGGCAGATCCGGGCACCTCGGCCATGGATCCGCTGGTCGGCCTCTCCCCAAGCCCCGGGGCGCTCCTGTGGGGGCGATGTTGTCCGGGCCGGCGGCGGCCGGCCGGATCGGGCTTTCGGGCCCCGGATCTGGTGCCCGTTGGCCGGCTGCCTCTCCAGCTCCTCTGCGCCCGCGACGTCGATTTTGGGCTGGTCGTGCTCGCGGCGCTGCCCTTCAACGCCTCGGATGGGCTTTGGCGGAGGTTGGGGGCTTCTGCACCGGATGGCGTGCGGTTTTGGGCGGCGTGGCTTGAGGTTCCGTCGTCTCGCACCGTGGTGGTGCGAACGTCGGCCTTGGCGATCCGCCATCGACGCCGTGGTGGCGTGGGTAGTTGTGGACGCGCCCGCCCGCCCTTGGTGACTTTGATGCGACGGGGAGCTCCGGCGGCTTCGGCCCGGCGTGGTCGGGCGGACGATGGCGGCGCTTTACGGCGTCGCACCCTTCTTGAAAGCGTTGTCTTCGAGCTCCATGCTCTTGTCATCGGCGCCGGTGTCCTATCTCTTCGGCCGCCGTTGCTCCTCAGTGGCTTTGGTCGTCTCGCTTGCTTGTTGATCATTTTGTGCTTCATTTCCCTCCTCACTTGGGTTGTCTAGTGTTGGTATTTCTAAGCCTACAGGAATATTATGATGGATAATCCGCAAAGCGCACGGATACCGGTGAGCACTTCACCCGGGGTGATGGGTTTTAAATATCGAATCCACGAGGGGAGAACGTAGAGAAGGGGTTCCTGAGATTTACTACTGATCCTCGAAAGTGGTTTAATAAAACTAGATAGATAATAAAGATAAGGAGTTCTAGTAGGAAGGTCTTGTTCTCACTTCAAGTAAATCATTTGCACATTGTTCTTAAGAGGGGTTGTCATGAAGAAACTCTTAATAAAGGGAATCTACGCTAACAACGCAGAGGGTCTCCTACGATTTCTATAAACGGGAGCGGGATACAAAGGACTCAATAGTCTTTGTCACCACTACGATCACCCTTAACGGTTGGTGTTTCACTCCGGCTTATAGAAGGTATTCGTAATAAGCTAGTCAATCTAAGCACCACGCTTACATTAATCTAACAACTTCAATTCAAGAGCGACAGGAATCAAAGTAATCTTATCAAAGAAATACGAACCTTAAGAACAATAGAGACAATACCACTTACTCGAATGGAATTCGAACAATCCACAAGATCTCAGAGTCGTGCTCCAATGGCATCAGCTCCAGGGGAGACGATGATGGAGGCGCCAACTCCAGAGGAGAAAGAAGATGGAGGCGCCGACAGCTCCGAGCCTTCCTTCAACTCCGCCTCAACCGCACTCTAATTCTCTCAACTTGCAAAACTAACTCTCAATCTAATTCTAATCTAGAGCTTCTATCTCTTGTCGTCGTTGATGATCTGATTGAATTGATGATTGATGGATCCTCTCTTTAAATCGGGGCACGGGGGCTTGCTTATATAGTCGGGAGGAGGTGCGGTGTTGGATTTAGATACAACTCGTGCTTCACCGTCGCCCTCGGATCAAACCGACATTAAACGAGCGGATTAGATTGCGTCTTAGAGGCGTGGTGGAAGAACATTCGGAGGCGGGGCGGCGTGGCCACGGCGGCCGGCGGCTTTGGTTATTGGGGGTCGGCCCGAGGGTGGGTCCCACCACGGGTCCCCGTGACGTCGTGGCTTCGGAGTCTTCTAGATGATGTTTTCTTGGGTGTTAAGTTTCGTTTCACGTCGGGTGTATTCGAGCCTTCTAGTCTTCGTCCGAGTTGGATTGCGTTCTTTAATTTTACCGTTTTTCTGTTAAGTCCCCGCAAATCACAATTTTACCAAAACTCATGGAAATCATTAGTATAAACCCTAATAAGATTATCTATTTTATATTTTTAGTCCTTTTCCATGTTTAATTGATAATTAAAAGTATGCATTAATATGTGTCAACATCTAGCTAGTGGATGTTGCAGCCTTTGTCCCTGGTCGCGTTTGCCGACGGATGCTTTGTTGCCGAGGTGCTCCTCGGTTTCGGTGGATGCTTTGCCACCAAGTTCTTCGATTCGGCGGATGCTTCGCTGCCGAGGTTATCTTTTACGAGCTTGCGTTTCCGGCGCTGCGTTTCGCCGCCGAGGTCGCGTCGTTTCGGGCGGATGCTTTGCCGCCGAGGGTTCGGCGGATGCTTTGCCATTTGTTATCGGCTGTTGGCTCCCTTCGCTGCTAGCTGCCTAGGTGATGAGTTCGGTTGTAATAGGATCGGTTGTCGGGGGTTGTTAGACGGAGGGTTCGCCTCACCCCTATCCCCCTCATTTCTTCTTTGTCTGTTTGTGCTGTGTGTTTCGTAAGTAACTGTGGATTACTTGCGAATCATTTGTAATCTCTAACTTCCCTTAATGAAGTACGTGCCAATGGTACACTTTCGAAAAAAAAATATACGCTGGTAGTAGATATGTTCCCCAGTATTTAAATGTGCTAAACCGCTCTGGCTTCGTCGATGATTCTGTAGTTGTTTTGGAAGGGGCTAGAAGACTGATCAGTGACCATATTTGAGACCACAATGAACAATTGATGACATTTTCAGCCAATAATAAGGTGAAGTGCAAATCTGTAAGACAAGCTACGAGATGGAACTTAACAATATGCATGCGAGAGACTAATAATTTATATATAGGAACGACATGACCTGCACCAAGAGAAAGTATGTAGAAGGCTACCTTATTGTTTTGACCTGTTTAAAAATCACTGTGCTAGGTTCTGGACACCAGGACGAGTCGAGTACCCCTACATAGTAGGTATTAGATATGAGTGGTACATGCTCCCTCCCTTCTAAATAACTGTCGCCGTTGGTATAGTACATACTCTTCTTTTGTCCCTAAATAATTGTCATTGCTGGTCTACGTGTCATAAGTTTAACTTAATTTGTAAAAAACATGCAACACGTGTATCTCTAAATAAGTTTATAAAAAAAATTCAAAGATCTTTCCAATGATACTAATTATATATCATTAGAAGTAATATTAATATTTTTAATGTATATTTAGTCAGAAAAAAGATAGAACTTACGAGGTAGTATACATAGCAACTTTTCTTATAGATAATGATGATGGAACCTATCATTCCAAGATGGAGACACCGTGACTGAATTGTATACTACTAGTGAATTTCCTTGCAAATAACGACGACTGTGATTGAACTGAAACTGACAGAGCTCTGAACATATACTCCCTCCTACACAAGGGAAAGGAAGCCAGCGATGAGATTCCTGCCGTACGTGACAAGACTGCGCTCAGCTCACTCGCATGTTCATGCACCTGCACCAGCGGTTTATGCTTCATGCTTCACTGATCACTGGGATCGAGCTGGTCCTTGGTCTCGTACACATGCATGGATGTAGCATGGACTCGTACTCGTAGCTAGGTAGCTACAGGGAACCGAATTGATGGGGAAGGTCCTCTCATTTTGCTCTGATCTCTATATTAATAGATTAGAGTATGAACCCTAACCTCTATATTAATCCTTTAACCCTATCTCTATATTATGAGTTGAACCCTAATCTATATTTTAAATTTTGTACCATAATCTGTATATTAAGCCCCTAAACCCTAAACCCTACACACTAAATTGAACCCTTATCTCTATATTAAGTCCATAAACCCTAATCTCTATTTTAAATCTTATTCGCTAATCTCTATATTAAACTCTAGACCATAATCTCTATATTCCCTAATCTCTATATTAAATTTTATACCTTAATACCTCTATTTAGAGTAAAATGAGAGGAGGTCCTCACGATGAGGACCTCCCCACCCAATTTATTCCCGTAGCTACATACCCCTTGGTCCGGCCCCGGTACCGGATCAGACACACAGGGAATAGAGAGGAGAAGAGAGCCTACGAGGCGACGACGACGACGAGTGTTCATGTGTGATGGTTATCGATGCACAGTAGCAGGAATGAATGAGAATGAAATGAACAATAATCGGTCCCGCTGTGGGCAGCTGCGGCATCAGATTCTACTTTACTTTACTTGAATAACGACAACGACGCGTTCATTCTTGCAAGCAAATGTTGGGAAATTTCAACGGAAGTGGAACAAGGACAGACAGATTCTGATTGGATTGGATACTGATAGGACTGTATGTCTGTGCAGTCTGCACATGGATCGGGCAAGGATCGGGCAACGGTGATATGATGATACTATGCGTCTGTCTGATGATGCTTGGCGCTCTCTCTGCATGTATGATTGGACGAGGATGCATGACAGCATGAATGACGCAGCTCCATGCAATGCAACGGAAAATGTTGTGAAGCTTTCGGATGTGTGCCGCCCAATTGCTAGGCCAGCTAATATACTAATATAAGAGCAAATCCAGTGAAGGCCTTAAATTGAGTCCTCAAATTTTTATTTGCAAGCTAAAGAAAATAGGGGGCCTAAATTAACATGCAACTCTAGCGGGAGATGCGAGACCAGGATCCTAAGGGGGGCGTTTGGCATGGCTCAGAGCTCAACTCCAAGCCGGAGCTGGAAAAAGCCAGCCAAACACCTAACTCAGAGCTGACCAACTCCAAGAGTTGGTGGAGCTCATAGTTCATTTTAGTGGAGCCGGTGGAGCACCTCTTTACGAGCTCCGGGGAACCTTGAAAATGGATCTAGACATGGAGTTTGGAGATAATTACCCGCAATTGCCATTACACAACTTGAATCGTTATTTTTTCTATTCTCCATCCACATACCGGCCGTCATTCCATCGCGACATCTCGCGAAACATAGCGCCGCCGCCGACGAAACTTCACTCCGCCGGCCGTCGGCCCCTCGACCGCCGAGCCAACCTTGCGGGGCGGTGCCGCATATACGCTCCTTCTCCCCGGGCGCGGACTCCTTCCCCAAGCCTCTTGCAGCCGCCGCCCGTCGCGGGACCCCCAGATCTTACAACGCCTCCGCCTCGTCCAATGGCGGCACAAACCCGACGAGCATGCGTTGTCCTGCTGCTCACGGCGGCCACGCAGAAGCTGCTCCTCACCTCTAGGACCTCACGAGGCACCCATCTCCTCCCGACGCCCCCGACACAAATCGCGACCCCTCCCTTTGACCGCGCGAAAGTCGCGCGCAGAGAGGCCGCGTCGCGGCCGCCCCCCTCCCGCCCAAGACCTCACGGGCAACGCCGTCCGGTTCCTCTCTCGCCACGCCGTCGAGGGCCGCCACGGGGCGCGTACAGAGGCCGCGTTCACCGCCGTCCCCTCCCGTCCGGGACCTCGCTCGGGCGGCCCAATCCATTCCTCCCTCACCATGCCATCGAGGGCCGCCGCTGGGCCGCCCCGGGTGGCGCGATGGCAGCCCTGCCACCACAAGTCGGTGTTGTACGAGGGGCACGGCGGGCGGTGCCGCCAAGCGACGCGAGGAATAGGATTCAATGGACATCGAAGGAAGGAGATGAGAGAAAATAGAGATGTGAGGCTGACTGGAAGGACCCACAAAAAAGATGGAGTTGGTAGCCAAACACCCCAATTTGGCAGCTCCAACTCCGGTGAGTGGCTCCACCTAGAGTTATAGATTGGAGCAGCTCCACGTGGAGTTGGAGCCATGCCAAACACCCCTAACTCTTGGGACCCTCCCGTTAGAAAAAAGCCGTGCAAGAGTACGTGAGGTGGTGGAGGGCGGCGAGCTAGGAGAGGATGGCGGGGAGGCCGGGAACTGGAGGCATCCCGGTCGATCCCGACTAGAGGAAGGGGAAAGAGGAAGTGGGGTGGGACCCACTGAATGAGGGTTCTAGATCTGGGGGTTAGACTATTATTTGAGGGGTATGGAAAATGGGAGCCTATCTAGGGGCTTTATTGTAATTAAGTTTTTATAAAAATTCTAAAATTTTGGGTAGACACCCAAGTAGGGTCCCACTTAAGTTGTTGTATAAGAGCATCTCCAACAGTTTTGTAAAATATACTTGGTAAAATTTGTGATTTGCCAAGTCACAAAAATATATGCCAAGTGAAAAAACTGTGGTTCTTCAACAGTTTTGCATATTTAGCTTGGCAAAAAAAAAAAAGGCAATATGCAACATGCAAGTAGGGAGATGATTTTATTTTCGTGGTCAATACCAACATGCAAGCAAGGAAAGGTTTGCCAAGTCCCTCCTAGCTTGGCATATTTGTCAAGTTGAGGACGGTTTATGCCAAGTTGTCCAAAATACCAATTCAAATTGCAAAACTATTGGAGACTACTTTTTCATGTTTTTGGCAAAAATTTGAGGAATGCAAACCCTGTTTGCAAAACTATTGGAGATGGACATGTTTGTTAGTCATCGTCACTGAACCTGTCATCGTATCGGGTGAGGAAAGTACTAGAAATAAGAGGGTGATTGGAGTCGGAGGCAGCGGAGGACTAGCTACTCACTGGACTGACTGACACTCGCACGACCAGGTCAAGTCCAACGGATGAAACGCGAAGGCGCGATGGCTGTGTCGTCTCCACCCCAGTCGCCCTCCGGCGTGGCCACCTCCGACCCACTCTACCACTGCATCTGCATGCATGGCCCAACGTCACTCCATGCATCTCTATTGCCGAGACAGCCAGACGACGACAGGGACTGGAGTGTCCTGCTGGCCGCTTAGCTGCGCCTGACTGACAGGGTCGTCGTCTCCGCCGGCCGCTCCTCGACCGACGTCGACGGACGGAGAACGCGTTTTCTAGACTTTAGTTTCCTTGAGCCACCAGCGCACGTTGGCTGGAGTTTTAGTAGTCGTAGTAGTCTAGGGGCGACTATACTACGTACGTCAAATGCTATGAATAACATATCAACAACTCGAACCTGAACCTTACAGTTGGAAAAATTCAGAGGCTTTGATCGACAGTCTTCAGTTCACAATTCAAAGAATGCAAGCAAGCATGCATGCATACACAAACCGTTGTGACTGGACTCTCAACGGACTGTACGGACAGACACCGTCGTCACTCATCACCTCTGCTCTGATGCATGGATCATCATCTTCCACGTCCGAGTCAATCAGTCACAAGACAAGACAAACTATCCCCATCTCTTTCGCTTACCAGTTCCAAGTTCCAACTAGTTATCCTGAAATGCACACACACGGTTTTGAATAATTTGCAAGAAACGACCTGCCCTGCGCCACAGTCCCATCCCCATCCAATGGCTAGCTGATTCGGCCGGTAATTCTAAAATGCTGCTTTGACTGCTCTCCTTGCTATGTATCTTTGTTGTGACCAACGTACGTGCAACCACGAAAAGCGACCTTCTTTGATTTCTTCTCGTTAACTTCATTTACACCAAACTTTTACCCATATATAAGCGGTGTTTTAAGGGGGTGTTTGGTTTAGAAGTCTTAGGACCTTTTTTAGTCCTCGGGACTATTAAAAAAAAGACTCTATGGTTTTCTACGGATTTTTAACTAAAAGTAGTAAAAAAATCGCACGCTATTTGATTTGGTAGTAACAAAAAGAGAGTTATTTTAATCCTAATACTAAAAAAAAGTCCCTAAACCAATACGTGTAGGGGCCGTGGGGTGAGATGGGGGCATTGGCCCCCCTTGGTCTCCTGCATATGTGGACTTGCATGCGTACAAAGTCCATCTGGTCTCGGTTTCAATATATGGTATATTTAGTAGTAGCAGATACAAATGCTTCATAGAGTACTATATGGTTTGCTTCTTAAATTTTTAAGCAAGTGGCACTCAGTCGGTCAGGTCAAGCTATGGCTTCAAAGCTTACGTACCTTGCTTGGAGAATCCAGAGTCCACTGGACGATGTCAAGACGTTCCTTCCTTCCTTACAACACGTACGTACTTCTGCACTGAGTAGACTGACGACGCACGGACGTCAGCCACACGTGGAACACATATCAACAAAATTGTACAGAAGGAATTCAAGAAGCTTGCCGTGTTCCTTGTGGAGTCTCATGCTGGCACGAAGCGAGCGAGCGAGTTTGGCCAATGACCCTGTTGTTGACCCAGTTTTCTTTACCCCAAAAAGAAACTAGCTACTGATCAAGGAATCCTGCAGCTTTTCAGTAGCAAGTACTAGCTGTCGTCAAATATATTTCTTCTACTTCGATCGATCAAGTGCTTACAAACACTAACATTTTATATTTTTGGAGTCATGTCAATAACATTTCTTATAGAGCCACAACTGTTTTCGAGTAGCCATAATTTGTGACTAGTTGTACACAGTCTAATAAAGGCATAATTATGTTTTTTTTATAGTGGTAGCAGCTCAGTTGCCTGGTCGCTTCTAGAATCAGAACGCCTGGAAATAAACCTTTTTTTTTGTGAATTGCCTGGAAATAAACCTGGCAGTACATTAGTTTGACCTTTCTAGTAGTTAACTTTTGATTAGATTTTTTGTATAGAATAAAAGCAGAGCCATGAGCACCGCCCTCTTTCGGCCTATTACATGCATGAGCTCGGTTTTACCAGTTGGATAGCTAACCGTACTCTCGTGGGCTGCCGGCCCGTTCGACTAAAGGAACACCGACCCCTTTCGGCCTGTTACATGCATGGGCTCGTTCGTTCTACCAGTTTCATCTGCCAAGAACTCTCACGACATGCAATCAGGCGGACCTCGATGGCTGTGCGCCCTGCGGGCCTGCGGCACACTGGCCATCGACGGTCGATGTTCGACCCATTGTCGATTGGGCCGGCTATCCAACGCCACGGAAACCAACTTTATTTGTAGCCTTGTTACGTTTCAACAATCACATGGTTAGCTGCAATATTAGGCATGCGAGATCCGGGGATACGAGGAACAGCAAGGCAATGGAACATTTGTCGGCGCCTCCTATATGGCTATATTTTCACGCACTTTATATTTTGAATTTAAGACCATGTCATACTATATGGCTATATTTTCATGTGTGAGCAAGTGAGGCCGTAGTACAATTAAATTGTGTTGTTGCATTTGTCAATTATTTAATTATCTATGATTATTAATTAAATCATATATATATACACACACACCAGTTCAAAGTATTTGTGGCGGTTCAATAAAACGGTCCATTCTTAATGGACCGGCGGTTCAACCGGTTCTAAACGGTTGGACCAATGAACCATTGAACCGAAGGTCTCACCAGTTCAATCTTCAGTACGCTTCAAAAACTAGGGTTCAGATACCTCCTTCCCCTCGATATTACTAGTAACTGTAATCAGTCAAAGAATGCAAGCATGCATGCATACACTACACAAACCGATGTTATGTCACTAGACTAGTCAACGGACTGTACGGACAGACATCGTCGTCACTTACCTCTGATGGATCATCATCTCATCCAAATACGAGTTAATCAGTCACAAGACAAGACAAACTATCCCCATCTCTTTCGCTTACCAGTTCCAAGTTATTAGGAAATGCACACACACGGTTTGAATAATTTGCAAGAAACGACCTGCCCTGCGCCACACTCCCATCCCCATCCAATGGCTCATTCGGCCGGCCAGCAATTCTAAAATGCTGCTTTGACTGCTCTCCTTGCTGTATATCTTTTGCTGTGACCAACGTACGTGCAACCACACGAAAAGCGACCTTCTTTGATTTCTTCTCATTAACTTCATTCACACCAAACTTTTACCCATATATAAGCAGTGTTTGGGAAAAATATTATTCCAATGGAAAATTACCAAAGTTCAGTGTCAACTTCAGAGGTTCTTTCTGGTGGAGAGATAATTTGAAATTGTTGCAAAAATTCAAGGAATTGGCAATTCCACATGTTTATGATGGATCCTCATGTTATTTTTGGCTTGATTCTTGGAATGGTCAGGACCTGCAGCAAACCTATCCCCAGTTATTCTCTTATTGCAAAAACGCATATCTGTCCGCGCAGCAGGTTAAGACTGAAATTTTTGATCTGGATCTTTTTCATTTACCTCCGTCAATTGAAGCTTTCAATCAATCTACATAATCTTATCCAACAGTTACAGCTTTCTCAAGATCCCGATCAATGGTCCTATATCTGGGGCTCCACTCATTTCTCTTCAAAAAAGGCCTATAGTTCACTCATTGGATCAATCCAGGTGCATGCAGCCTATAGATGGCTTTGGAAGAGCTCCTGTCAAAACAAAAGGAAAATTTTCTTCTGGCTATTACTTAAGGACAGATTAAGCACAAGAGAATTGCTTCGAAGGAAAAATATGTATTTACCTTCTTACTCATGTGTTCATTGTCTTCATGAGACTGAAGAGACCTGACTGTCCTTTTGCTCAGGCATGTTGGTACTCATTGAATGCTTTAATTCCAAATACTCAGAGCACTGAGGATATTATTGAAGCTCTTAAGATTCAGATCCACCAACCTTTCTTTATGGAAATTGTGATTACTGTCTGTTGGTCCATTTGGGCATGTCGAAACAATATCATCTTCAGAGGAATAGCTCCATCCTTTTAGCAGTTCCGAGCAATCTTCAAACAGGAATTTGCCTTAGTTATTCTAAGAGCAAAGCAAAGTTATCAACCTACAATTGTGACATGGCTAGAAGCCCTTGTGTAATTTTTCCTTATTTTCTTTTTGTTTTTTTTTTGTGTCTTGAACACATTTGTAAGGTTTGTACTGTTTTGTTTAAAGTTTTAATAAAGCACAGTAGGGGCTTGTGACCCTCCTGTTTTCCTTAAAAATATATATAAGCGGCGTTTTAAATCAATATGTCTGTATCCATGTTTTAAATTGCCGGCTAAGCCTCTTAGCTGCGGACGTTTCCACCAGCTAAGCGCAGCTATTGCCGGAGATTGCCGCAGCTAACCCATTTAGCTGTTTTGCCAAAAAAAAAAAAAAAGTAGAAAAAACACATACGACTCACACTTCAAAGGAGTAAATCACAGGTTCATTGGATTCGTCACAGGCAAATGCTGACTAAGGAAGACGGAAGGCTAATGAAAGCTAAGATATTCGACTTTTGGGAAAGACGATCGAAGAATCGAGGAAGACCGAAGACTACCAGAATTGAGGAAGACGCTCAAGCTTCCTATATCAAGATTTAGCTAGATAAAACATGGCTCATTAGCGGCTATATCCAGATTTCTCCGGCTATTAGTTGTTGGCTATTAGCGCTACAAATTGAATATCTTAGCTTTCATCTCGTCAACAACTATCTCCGGCTATAGCAGTTGCAGCTATAGCCGGAGATTTAAAACTTGGGTGTATATACATGTGTGTATGTTTGTGGGCCGTGGGGTGAGATGCGGGCATTGGGCCGGTGATCCAACGCCATGGAAACCGACTTTATTTGTTTCAATTTCAACAATCACACGGTTAGCTGCAATATTAGGCATGCGCGATCCAGGGATACGAGGAACAGCAAGGTAATGGAACATTTGTCGACGCCTCCCAACGCATCAAATTCGGGGAAAGCAAAGGAATTAAACCTTTCATTCAATCAGATTTACCGGCAGGTATTTACAGCATCAACACAAAAAAAACTTGATATGATGCAGCTTTATTTATTTTTATTAAAACTAGGAAAAATGCCCGTGCGTTGCAACGGACACACAATTTTATTGATCCATGCTCATGCTAAAACTTTTTTTTTAATTACACTTTTAAGATACTACACAAAACATCCAATCATTCTTGCTTTTACAATTCTCTTTGGTAGTCCCTCGGGCTGGTATTAGAAGTCGTTTAGAACAGCGACACGGTCTCCAAAACACAACTTTGACCTCTTATTATTATAAAAATATTTATGGAAATGTGATATATGTATACTTTTATCAAAGTATTTTTTAAAGACAAATCTATTCATATAATTTTTACATTTACAAACTCAACAAATTAAAAGTTATTGATGATCTATATTCGCAATGTTTGACCCAAACCTTGTCCAAAACGACTTCTAATACCAGCCTGGAGGGAGTATGTCAACCACCAGAACACTTAAATTTTATTCTTCAATGACAAAAGAAAAAACGAAGTCATAATTATTTCCCAGTGTTGTTGGCTGCCTAATCCAACCCAACCCCAAATCACCTCCCTTATCTGACGTGTCCAAAATAGATAGCCAAGCAGAGGCACCCTTCAAAACAATATGCTCTATCAATGCTGGAATTTACATATACATGATCATATAGTAAGGAATTTTCCATTCCAAATTATTTAAGAATGGAGCATAATGAACTAATGAGTGCAGGATAAATGGCTAACAGGTGTTCCATAACATACAGTTTCTGAATCATCTCGTTCTCATCAGGAATTCTATTTTCAGTGATCATAAAAAGTATATTTAAGCTCTTGTATCGTTCATTGAACTGAATCAGGTTATGAAACAGACCATCAGACATCACGACCAGATTCACTGGACTACTCATCATTGTCCAATAGCTCTAGACCAGGGTTTGATATCACCTCCCTGCATGAAAATGGAGTAATCAACTCTCACAGTTTACATGTTCCGACCATTTATCTAAGCAGCTACATCTAAGATACTGCCCATAGTCGTCGATGCCAACACATTCTGATCGATCATTTTTGCCGAAAACAAAATCTAATTGTTAGTCAAGACAATGATTGGCATGCGAACCCACACATCACATTCCCAACCAAAACACGGAGACACGTCCATAAACGCGGGACAAAAGGTGTAGTTTCAGTAACTCACACTGAATCAGAGATTTGGCCATAAAAAGAAGCTAAAGCAATTATTGTATCTTTTGACATTTTCAATGACTTCTCGTACAGGAATAGTTGCAGTTGTTGTTGATTCCATCAAAGGTATATCATGCTTCAATAACTACAATTTGCTGGAACTGAAATTCTCTCTTAACATAGATACTCCTATTGTAGGAATATAAAGCATAGACTAATTATTATGGCCGGCGTAATAAATTAAAGAATATAGAAAAGGGCATTACCGAGAGCATACCTGATCCTGTCGCTGCTAGGGCAAGACAATCCTTGTGAGAAAACCCAGCATCAAAAACATCCTTTTGAAATGCTTTGAGGTAGGAAAACCAAAATGCTTTTACAGAACAACATATTTTGTCTATTGGGTTGGACTCCCCTGCCGAGTTCTCAACCAACAATTGAGATTGCAACACCCACTGGCACCCTGGATCACCAGGAGCTGATGAACAAGGAAACAAAGTGCTCACTTCCTAACCAGGATTCCTTTCTGCCGCCAGTAGATGAGGCGACGTGATCGGCAATGCTGAACTGCCTAAGCATTCCCCCTAGGCTTACTCAATCTCATAATATGTTTGCAACAATAATCAGAAAAAATGTGTTTTTCGCCAATATATATAGTTTGTAAACCAACACAATGATTAGAGAATTAGTTGATCAGATATTGCCCAAACTGAAGTGCACTCAAATAACACATGAACTTCAGAACTTGTAAATAAATATCTCGTACGTTAAATGGCCATAAATTGCAACGATAATAAAAACTTACTTGCTTCATGTGTACTTAACGGTAGTAATTAAGCTAGGTAATTATTTATATCGATCCTCCCTTCAGGCAGCATAATGTAGCCATGCATATCGAGAGTTCAAAGATTATTCAAGGAGTATCTATTTGTAACCATGTCCAGCACAATTCCAAATGTGGATGCTGATTCATAGAAACTTCAGTGCACACCAAAAGTAGACCACACCATCAAGGACAGAGCTGATAGTTTTGCAAAGATGTTAGAACCATATACATGAATCATTTGCATATTTTAATGAACACTGGCCAGAAAAGTTACATGTAGCAAAGGGGGTGTACATTGGAATAGCATGCAGCAATGGCAAAGAAATTTATGATGATCTTGAAATACATTCAGGCTTCCGCGATAGCAGTCCTTGATGAACTTCCACCCGTTGGACGCGCTGGCCTTTGGGGCTGGGTTAGGCACAACGCTGCAGCTACACACGTGCAGGGCCGAGGGGAGAGGGACGTGCCGCCGTGCCGCGAGGCGGCCCGAAACGCCGAGGGTGCGCCCGTCTGCTGCATCGCCGAAAGCCGCTGCGCCCGCCCGAACCCTAGTCGCCCTGAAAGCCAACTCCCTCCCGCGGCTGCAGCGTTGGGCGCTGGGCGCAGTTTACCTCGAGGCCTCGATCGGGAGGAGGAATTGGAGTTGGATTGATGAGGGAACGGGCGGGAAACGGAGAACTGGGCGGACAGAATTTTTTCGGTGGATCGGCAGATTGACGTAAATTTTCTTTTATTATTAGGTATAGATAAAAACTCCCTCGTTCAGGGATGCAACTAAAATTTCCACTGTGTTCAACATCCAACCACAAGCCAAATGTTCTGTTTGACTAAAGTAAACATGAAGTCTACAGACTTTCCTGATATAATGGATAGGCCAAACAAGTCAATTATATATTTTCCCTGGGTAGAAGAATTGTGTATTCTCATGATTAAACCAGCCATTGTTCTCCCATCAAAAGGTATTATACAGGCCTTATGTGCCCAAACTACAGAAACCACCACACACATGACAATATGACATAGAAGAAACGTCTGGTGTTGGCAACAAGGCACTAACAGGGAAGCACAAATTAACAAGACTGCCAAATTCAAGGCAAGGCATCATGTAACAGTTTCCCCAAAGGTATCGTCAATTCTTTGCTTTCTTTTTATCCCATCCTCATCTCTGCCTATTTACAGGTTCAGCCATTCTCTATGTGCTCGGCATTCTCATTATTACTCCACGGTGCGGAAAGCACCCGGCCGTCACCCGTCGTGGCGCGCCTCCACCCAGCCTACCACTCCGGGGCCGGTGGACGACTGGTGGGCAGACTTGGTTGTGGCCGAGTTTGTCCCGCTAACGTGGTAGAGGAGCACAACGAGCGTCTGGCCGGAGCTTCAGGTCGTGGGAGGTCGACCTCCCCCATTACCGACGCCTGGTTGTCCCGATCTGGGCGTGGACACTCGGGACCATCCACCAACATCCATGGATGATGTCCAGGCGTATGATGTTGACCTCCTTGGGTCTGGGGCGTCACGGGCGGACGCCGAGCTCGCTGCGCCAGCCATGTCCGTCGATGACTTTGTTGCAGCGTTCAAGAAGCCTTTGATCCTCCAATCCTGTCCACGCCGTTGTTGAGGCGGACGATTCGCGGAAGGGGATGTCCGATGATGACCTCATTCCCAAGCGTAGTGCGCGGCTCGCGGCGAAGAGTGCTCACAGGGAGGCGAGGCGAGAGGCTCAGCGAGGAAGGTGCTATTGAAGAAGATGGGCATCCACGCCGAGGCTGAGCATACGGATGAGGTTTCCTTCGACGAACTTCAGGCCGCCTTGACCGGGCCTTTTCGCCGACGTGAGCGAGGGAGGGGCGATGCAGGTGTTCCTTCTCTGCAGTCAGAAGGTATTAAAAACATCAGTACCCTGTGACAAGCAAACTGTTACATATTCATAATTTCATATGGTAATTAACGTAGTCAGAAGGTATTAAAAACATCACATATACCTAGCGCAACAAAATTCATTTTTTTGTGTGATCATGCAATGAAGGAATCGTTAGATAGATGCAAGTTGAGTCAAATACTCAATTGTGTGATTCAGAAGCTTTGTATGATTGCACACAAGTCATTAGTGCATATGATGCAAACTGAGTCAAATACTCAATCGGATGTCACACAAGTCATCAGTACATATGAAGATCACAGCAGCAAAAGATGAGCTTGCAACAGAAAAACCTATGATATTGCAACTTTCAAGCAGTCAATGTAGACCTCATTATAGCTTGTATGCAGTGCTTGTTGATCATATCATAAAGTAGCACGGAACGATATAAGATGAGTACTTTTTGGGAATGCAGGCAAGCAAGCAAGCATACACATATATATACTTTCAAGGAATGCAAGCAAGCAAGCATACATATATAAACCGTTTGTGACTGGACTCTAAACGGATTGTACGGACAGATATCGTCGTCACTCATCTCTGATCGATGCCGGTCAATCAATCAGAAGACAAGACAAAACCCCCATCTCTTTCTCTAACCAGTTCCAAGTTCCAACTTGGAAGGAGTTTGTTAGTTTATCCTGAAATGCACACACACGGTTTGAATAATATGCAAGAAACGACCTGTGCCCTGCGTCACACACCGGTCCCCCATCCAATATATGGCTGATTCGTCCGGCAATTCATGCTGCTTTGACTGCTCATCTCCTTGCTATATCTCATGTCGTTACAGCAGTCTCGATCTCGATCTCGATCAATCGCCATATCTAGAGACCAAACCAGCTTTGCTCTGACCAACGCACGTACATTCGCCGTTAGCTAGGCCGCCGAGCTTTTTTATGATTCGTACGTGCAACCACGAAAGGGACTTTATTTAACAAAAGCGTTTTTTTTTTTTTCAATCAACACACAGACGCATACAGACTTTACCTTTATGATCGAGCATATATCTTGGCATACATAAGGTTTTAAATAGCCGGCTATAGTTGGAGCTATAGCCCGCTATAGCTGCTAGGAAGGGTACATAGAAGCTATGACATTTAGCCGGCTATAGCCCGCTAAATGGCGGTTATAGCCCATAATAGCAGCCCTCGGCCGCTAAACCCCTTAGCCGACTATCATAAACGCTTCGCTATCTTGATGGAAACTAATGATGTCATCTACTACTATTACAAGAATAACATGACTAAATTAATCTAGATGGATGATAGATTATTCGGTAATGCTTGAGTTAGTACGCTAGTACGCCCTAACGACGTACTAAACTCCCCCCCCCATGCTCGTGCACCGCCTCCCCAAGCGTGGGCCGCGTCGCCCACGGGCGGATCCGGCCGCGGGCGGCGGCGGATCCGCCGGATCCGAGGGTGGTGGCCCCCCCTCCCTCTCTCCCACCTTCTCCTCTTCTCTCCTTCTCCTCCAACTCCGACGACCTAGGGTTCCGCGAACTTTCTCGTTTCTTCTCCAGCTCCGCGACCTTTCCGGGGGGGGGTATATAGATGTCCGGCCCGCAGGAGGCACGCACGATAGGCGGTGGGAATGGTAGACGACGACTTATGTGCGGTTCGCAGAGCAGAGGGCGCCGAGCTAGGGTCGGGGCGAGGTGCCATGGTCGGACTTGTGTGGAGCTCGCCGGAGTTCGCCATGGCTACATTGGGGCAAAGGGGGAGGAGGAAGGTGAGAAGTTGGTCACCGGCGGTAGGGTGGTGGATGGAGGGGTGGCGGGGCGTGCAGAGCGTAGAGGATGGTGGAGCCCGAGGTGGGTCGGCCGCCGTGTGGACGCTGGCGTCCGATGGGATTGGACGTCCGAGCGCCATGCTTGCCATCACTACTAGGAATTGACCCTTGCCCAACGCCTATATTTGGTTGTAATATGGTTTTTTGGTTGCAACTGGAATCAGTTGCATCGTAGTCCGTGGTTGACAGATGGTTGCAATATGAACGCCACAATAGCCTCGGACAACCACTTGATGTTTGGTTGCAACAGATCTAGCGCTATTGCAACGAACGACAAAGGCTACTGCAACCAATAGTTGGTTGCAAGATGAAATATTGCAATGAACAAAAAGACTAATACAACCAATACTTGGTTGCAAGAAAAAAAATTGCAACAAACCAAAAAGCGTAATGCAGCCAATACTTGGTTGCAAGAACAAATATTGCAACGATTCGATTGGTTGCCTAAGGTTCTATTGCGACGAACAAATGTGTTGCAATAGAACAATATTACAAACGAAAGGATGTGTTGCAATAGAAAAGTATTGCCACGCCAAAACTACGTGGCAATAGATCATAAGGTTCTAATGCAACGAACGAGGCTTCGAGGTAATATATGAAAGTTGCAACGAATTCGTGTTGGTGGTAATAGAGGGCACTTGCAACAAACAATTGTTGGTGGCAATATATCATATGATAATGCAAACGAACTAGTCTTCGAGGTAATATATGGAATTTGCAACAAATTTTTGTTGGTGGTAATAGAGGACACATGCAACAAACAATTGTTGGTGGCAATAGATGATATGGTAATGCAACGCACAAAGTTCGTCGCAATATTGTATATTGCAACCAAAATCAATGGTTGCCTATTATTCTATCGCAACGAGGAGAATTTGAATAGCAATTTTTAGATTATTTCCACAAAGATGCACATCACACATAATAACCGATACATTCATTAATTTAAATATTGTCTCAAACCATAGTACAACAAAATGACCAGAATTACGATTAAAAGAACATGAGCACAACTAACAAAATAAAGACACCATATTTAACTAAGTTCACAACATTGTTTAGCATATAATAAATTGATCTGAACATGTGTTCGTTGGTTCCTCCATCGCCCATCAGCTACACCATCACAAATAAGCATCTTTGTAACTTGTCATTCTTGTTGTTGTCGGTCATCACCATTTAGCCATAGAAAGTTTCTCTAATTGTTTTGGCTGTCTGAGATTCTTCATGTTTCAGGAAAACATATATGATTAAATTCATGGATATGTTTAGGTTAACACCATGCACAACAACTTCAATGTGCTTCTAGTAGTAGGCCTGATAGAATTACAAAATGATTAGACTATGGTTCCAAAAGGGTAAAAGTATGTGGGATGTCCAACATCCTAATATAATGAACCAGAGGAAACAATTATCTTTATCAAAAGGGTTACTACATCTAAAGATGCAAAGGAGCCTATAGCCTTGCCTAACACAGGTAGACCATTGAAGCATGCATTTGGAGTGGAGTTTTTTTAAAAAAAAGAACATTGAGAAGGCATATATTCAGTACATGAATAATGAATCGACATACACTTTAACACATGCATTTCCGTACAGTTTTAGTACATGAACACATTACATCATCTAATGTTTGCAGCAAGATAAAACACAGAATAATCATGTTCCCAACACTCAGCTGAGGTGAAGCTATGTTAAGAAGTATGAGCATATAAAAGAAATAAAGATTTCATGCTAAAGGAAGCACTAATATTTTTAAGAAGCCTAGTATATATATGCCTAGGAACAAGAGCAGTGTTTACGTAGTACACATACAAAGCAAAAGAAAAGGTACAGCCTAACCATTTGGACAAGGAAAAGGTACACGATAACCAATATACCTGGCAAACACAAGATGGCATGCTGGCAGCTTTAATCACCGGGCACACAACTAGAGGCACAGAAGCAACACCCGGATACATGCACACATAGAACAGTACGAAATCGTTAAAGGATTGAAGGGTAAATGACAGAGTTAGGGATAGAAACATGTCTACTCCCTCCGTCCCATTGTATGAGTCGCTGGGGCTGTGGGTGCTGTAACCAAGGAGAAGGGCAAAAGACACTGCTAGCCCTATGTCCAAATGATTGATCACTGTACACATTTGGATGGACGTGTTTCAATGCAGCCTGGCCAAGCACTCACATCCGGTCACAGTAACTTTTTTTTACATTAAACAAATTGCCCACTCTTTTCCTTCCCGTGGAAAACGCTGAAAGGAGATGGAACGAAGGGATAGGCCTGCTGCCTGCGTGAGTGCGGTACAGGTCCCCAGCTACCACCTAGTGGGACAACACATGACAGAGTAGCCAACGACGGACATTTTGGGACAACTCCCTGTAGCTAGAACGACGGACATTGTGGGACGGAGGGAGTAGGGATTAAATCCAACACTTCGAGGGCTTACAGTAAGATGAACCGGGGAGAAAACCGTGGTCGAACCACGTGCCTGCACGTGAACCAAGCCACCGCCTTAGCGCGCACCCGTCGCGTGCTGCCACGTGGCCAGGGGAACTGGGCGGCCGAGCGGGCAGCGCCGCTTCCTCCTGAAGACGAGTCGATAGCGAGCAAAGATTTTTCTAGCCTTTTTCCCTCCACGCGCTCCTTTAACATTAAATCAACTAAGATGTACACACACTTAAACGAAAATAGTTTTAGCTCATTGGTCCAACCTGTACCTTTGCATGCTTCAGGTCACAGGTTCGAACCTATTTATCCTCACACCATTGTACGTTTTTTAACTTTTTTTTTTATTAAAAAAATCCTACATTCCTGCATGTTGGTCCGCTGGGAGGCCATGGCCCAATTGTTGCGTGCTGGTCTGTGTCCGTTGGGAGGCCTGCTTACAGGCTGGGCTTCAATTAGGCAAAAAAAGCGAGAGAACACTGACTAATGGACATTGCCGCCCATGCCTGCTTGGTCAAATGCACGTCGTGCATTGGTGCTCCATCAGCATATAGAAAAAAAAAAAAATAGATGGGCTAACGTGAAAAAAAGAAAAAAAAAATTGGGACCCACTCAGTTAGGTGGTAGTGGGACCCATCATGCCAAATGGATCTAGATACCACCTTGGATTATAAGGCTTTCAAATGCGCAGGTGGGCTTCATTAAGTCTCCAGCTTTTTTTTTTTCTAGGGCAACCAAAAATAGTTTAATAAATTCACATAATTCATTGGTGGCAATAGAAGCTAATAGATACAACGAATTGTTTTTCGGATGCAACAGTACATGAGCTATCGCGAACTAAGGTTAAGTTTTAGACAACAACATTTTATCGTGGCCACAAGCATTCATAATAGCAACCATCTAAATATTCGTGGCAACAACCACAGTTCTATGCCAACGAATTGTTTTTCTGGATGTAACGGGCATATGAGCTATCGCAACAAAAGTTAGGTTTTAGCAACGATATTTCATCGTGGCCACAAGCATGCATAATCGCAACCAACTAAATATTCGGGCAACAAACACAGTGCTATAACAACGAATTGATTTCTGGATGCAACAGCATACGAGCTATCGCAACAAAGATTAAATTTTAGACAACGTATTTTTTTATCGCGGGCCACAGGCATGCCTATTCGCAACCAAATAAACATTCATGGCAACAAACACAGATCTATCGCAACACTAAATCGATACTATCGCAATGCTCAAATAGTTGCGGGAATAGGTACCCATAAAAGCAACCATCTTTTCATCGAGGCATTAACACTAACCTGTTGCAACGAATGTTTCAAAACAGATGCAACCCAAATTTTTGGTGGCCATAAGATCTAGATATCGCAACCCCAAAAAATGTCGGTTGCTATAGAACTAAATATTGCAACCAAATATCTGATGTTGCGTTAAAAAATGGTGCTCTAAGGGTCAATTCCTAGTAGTGATAGATTATTCCACCACAAGTCTCGTGTTCAGATTCAGTAGCAGAGACAGAGACTGATGCATATTTTTGGTTTACTTAAGTAATTCCAGCTTCAGTTGTAGTCAGTCATGAGCTAGGTCAAGCTTCGATCAGTTCCTTTGCTGGCTTGTGAACCAACTCAACGCTGGCTGTGGCTGGCTTGAAAGCAAACTAGCTTACTTGGTGACAGTTGTCCACTGGACGATGTCGAGACGTTGGTTCCTTTGTTATACTGACGACGCACGGACGTCACAGCCACACGTGGAACAGAACTACAGGAAGAAAGAATTCCACAACAACGACCAAGCTTTGTCGTCTTCAATTCCTTGTGGATCGGACTCAGGCAGGCACGAAGCGAGTTTGGCCAATATATGACCTGCTATTGACCTGTGTTAGTTAGTTTAGTGCTGCCTTATAGTAGCATACTCACACTTTTCTTTACTCCTGACCAGACCCAGGAATCCTGCACCTTTTTTCGTACGTAGCAACTAGCAAGTACTGTAGTAGCTTTAAAGAGTGGTGATACCAAATAAAACCACTCAAACTGTAAATAAGGGGGGTGGTGGGGGGAATTATTTCCATAAAGCAGGATTATTCATGCTAGCAATAGACGGGTTTCCTTGTAAGATAGTAAATGCAGGTCAACATATCTCTACCGGATCCAGTTACTTTGCCGAGTGTCTTTGGCACTCGGTAATGGACACTTGGCAAACAAAATCTTTTATCGGGCACTCGGCAAACATTTTTCGGAAGGTAAAAAAAATCATTGAGGAGCTCATGGATTGGTCTGTTGAACCCATTAGACCGCCGCCACCGTCGTGTCGTTTGTTTATGTTTGTGAACTTTTCCTCTTAATTAAACACGGGTGAATGACCCGATCGAGAGAAAAAAATTAAACCGCCGCCGCCTTTGCACACCGCCGGATCCGCGTCCGGGGAGCTCCTCCCGGCCGGATCCACCTCCACAGCCGAGGAAAGGGAGGGCGGAGCTCCTCCCAGGCCGATGCGCCGTTCGAAGAGAAGGAGGAGCGCGTCGCCGCTATCGTCGGAGCTCTTCCCGCCCGATGCGGGGAAAAAATCTCGCCAAGATTATCCGAGAAATTTCCGAGATATCCCGTTTACCGGTGGGGGCCGAAATTTTTCATTTATCATCCGAAATTTTCATAATTTTAAAATTTGCCCATCCAAATAGATGCCGAAGCCCACCAAATACCCCAAACTTAATGCATGCTTCGTCCACTCTCCTTTTCTCTCTTCTAGATCAAGTTTCCACCAGCACAACACACTCGCATGCTCCAGTCGTGTCACGTCCCTCCTCATTGAATAGGCAATTGATGATATGTTTTGTTTAGTTCTTTATTTGTATGGTTTAGAGATGATATATATGCTTTTCTAAACAAAATGAGATATTTTTATCTAAATTTTATCCGAAATTTTATTTGTATCACCGATAAATTTCCGATATATCCGATATTCCCGTTTATCAGTGACCACCGAGATTTTTAAAATATCGGAAATTGGACCTTAACTTTCACTTCAAACCTAACCGTATTCTTCTCAACTCTATGATTCTTATTCGAGATGCTTCCGTTTATAAGCATCGTAAGTGGCAAAATGTGGGAAATCCAAAAATTTTTTTCCACAATCTCCATGTACGATATATTGACAAATTTCATAATTTTCAGACTTCATTTGCTTTTTTAATTTTAAAATCATTCGGGCACACGTTCGGGGTCGTGTTTCCTAGACAAGATGTTCGAAATTTCTTTTGATTTTATCTGCAAGGCCTCAATCTGTCCTAAATAACATGAATGTCATTTCTATATTCATTTTATTCTATAATTTGAATTACTTGCATTTCAAATATGACTTGATTCTTAAAATTGCTTGAAATGCAATTAATTAGTTAAATATAGAAACACGTACAAAACGCATTACAAAGTTTTAAAATGGAGTACCACATGTTGTAAGTGGAGAGTAGAAAAAGTTTGGAGGTTAGAAGAGAAAAACAAATTCATTTTTGCCGAGTGCAAAAAAACACTTTCAAGAAAGATGCATTTTACCGAGTGAGGAAAAAGTACTAGGCAAAATACATAATTGCCGAAAAAAAACACTCGGCAAAAATAAGTGCAAAAACTCACTTCGGCAAAGATACATTTTGCTGAGTGCTAGGAAAAAGCAGTCGACAAAATACATCTTTTGTCATGAACGTAACCGGGTCACCCCGAGAGTGGCTAGATGGGCCACAACGCAACGCCGCCGGCCCGAGGAGGGCGGGGGCGCGCGCCGCAGGGGGCCGCCCCTTGCCGCCGCCACCTCCCTCTCTCCCGCACGAGTCCGAAGTTCGCTTCAGATTCAAGTTATGATTATCTTAGGTAGTTTTTGTGTGCAAGAGGATATCTCATCTATAAGGAAGACCCTTATTAGGAAAGAATAAAATAGGATATGCTTGTAAAAGGTATTCCAATCGTATAAGGAAACGTTATAGAGATTGCTTAGATTACAAGTCCCGCTTATTCGACTATATAAGCAAGAGACATGTAATCTCTAGGGGGATAAGCAAGCAAATAAAAATATATTCAGCTCTCCAGCTCTCCAAGCCCTAACCGCCACCGCCAACCAAGGCTGCAAGGCTCGCCGCCGCCTCGGCGCAAGCCCGCCATCAAGCGCTGGCGCCGCCGCCGCCGTCCGCCGCCGCCCGCGTCACCATGCCCCTCCCCTCTTCCTCGATCCTCATGCCGCTGCTCGCCGCCGCCGGCAAGAAGCTGCAGCCCCGCACTCCATCTTAGGAGCTTCGTCGAACGAAGAACACGTGTCAATTCCGCCCGCCTAGCCGAATCGGACGCCTTTGTTGAGTGTCGAGAATAAAACATTCGACATAGTAGCCTTTGCCGAAGTGTTTTTTGTTTGACACTCGGTAAAGAGGGTCTTTGCCAAGTGATAGAAATAAAATACTCAACAAAACGTTTGACACCGGCAAAGACCGTGTCTCCGATAGTGTATGGTTTGACGACATCATGTGGTTAAATATTGGTTATTACTTAGTGGAAAGATGTTATCCACAAACCAAGCTCAGAGATGCACCTAAATATTGATGCTGGAATATCAAAAAACATCGACCGTCATTTTGGGAAGTCTTGACGAGTCATTCAGGGTACATTAAATTTTGATACCAGGAGAATTATATCATAAATAAAAGGCAACATGCATGTGTGTTGACACATACTTCTCTGAATATATTGTATGCATTAAATATTGTCACTACTACCTAACTGATTTCGGTGGCGGGCAAAAAAGATTTTTTTGGTGGCGGTTTTCATGACCGCCACCAACGTAGGGTCATGGTAAATCAATGATTTACCGTGGTGGTTTTAATGTCCACCACCATTAATAAAATAAAAAATAAAACCCCAAAAGCCCAGATCCAACCAGATCGGGCCCACATAAGGCCCACCGCCGCGGGCCGGATCTCGAAGCTGGACGCCGCCCCCCGCTAGGCCGACGAAAGCCGAGCCGGAGGCCGCCGCCATGGAGCTCGAGATGGACGACGGCACCGCCGCAGCTGGACCGGATCTCGAGCCGAGGCCGCCCCCGCGCTAGGCCGACGAAGCTCTCGAGCTGACGCCGCCACCACCGGATCCGCGACGACGACGAGCGCCGCCGAGCCTCCATGCTCACCGATGGCCGGGCGGGCCGAGCCCGTGCTCGATCCGATCCGCCGAGCCGCCGGCCGAGTAGGGCGCAGCCAGCCGCCGGAGTGGGGGGACACACCCCGCCGCTCCGCGCCTCTAGGCTCGTGTGTGCTGCCACCAGTTGCATGGGAGAGGAGGACCGGTCGCGTGGTGAGGGATCGAGAGAGAGAGAGAGAGAGAGAGAGAGAGAGAGAGAGAGAGAGAGAGAGAGAGGAGGAGGGAGAGGAGACAGGAGTTGGAGAGAGAGGGGGAGGAGTGGCCGAGTGGTGGAAGGGAGAAAGGGATTAGGGTTAGGAGTTTTCTTTATATATGCCCGCACTATCGGGCTCCTATGGGCTGGTATGGGCCTATCTTGTTCCGCTGACTCGGCTTCGTTAACCGTGGTGGTTTTTATTTTAAAAACTGCCATGGTTAGTCTATTTACCTTGGCGTTTCTAAAACCGCCATGGTTAACAGAAAAAATCGCCACGGTTAATTGGGGTATTTTAGGTGATGGTTTTCTAAATAACTGTCACGGTTAATCTTTTGAAAGCTGTAGTAGTGTGTGATAATCTCGCATAGATATTCATAGAGTCTACCATACCGCATTATTTCTTATCGGTTGAGTGCATTTGTAGAATTTACTTTGAGGTTTGCAATTATCAAGGGAGAGTCTCTCTAATTAATAACTTGTTGCAAACATCATATTACACTCTTTGTTTTAAGTTTTTTTCCATTTTTGGGTTTCTCATATAAAGTTTTAATAAAGCAATCACTACTACATAACTGATTTTGCACAATGTTTTGAAATCATTTTCCGTGGACGGTTATTTTGAAAACCTCGGCCCGATAACGAGTTTTTTTTTGCTTGTATATATACAACAACCAAAACCCTACCTCGGGCCTCACTCAGCCTCTCTCTCCTGGCCCGCCCTCCTCTCCAAACCCGATTCCGCCCCCCAAGTCCCCTTCCCCTTCCACCTCCCTCCTATGCCCGCGGAGGCCGCAAAGTGCTTGCGGCGCGGGCGGCACGCAGGCCGGAACGCGGGGCGGCGACGCCGGGGTGTGGCCGCGACCTCTTCCAAGAGCGCCGCCGACGGCGACCTCCGCCAGAAGGGCGCGGTGGATCCGGCGCCGAGGGTGCGGATCCGGCGCCGGGGTGCGGATCCGGCCGTGGGTGCGGATCCGCGCCGTGGTTGCCGATCCGCACGAGCGGCGCAGATCCGGCGTGGGCGGCGACTTAGACCCGGCGGGGCTACCCCGGTGTGGCAGCGGCACTGAAACCCCTAACAGGCCCGACGGCCGAGATCTAGGCCCGTTAGGGTTTCAAATCGTTTTTTTTTCTTTTCTTTTTTATTTTTATTTATTTACCGTGGCGGTTTTTGGGGTCCCAAAAACCGCAAGAACGGTTAATCGTCCGATTTTCGTTGACCCTAGCCGCGTGGGTCGTTTCAAAAACCGCCACGGAAAATCCAAAAAACTGCCACAGAAGTTCATTTGAGTAGTAAGTGAATATCAACACAAGGTTATGTCATATCATCCATTTTTCTCCAAAGGGCCGGGCTTTTTGGTGGACGATATTGGGAAATAAGGTGCATTTTACCCTTTTATTTATGTGAGTTTTCCATTTATGGTTTCTCATGTAAAGTTTCTGGATTAATATGTAAGCCTATAAATCCATGTTTATTCTAAAGAACTTTCGAATGAACAAAGAGATCAAGCACAAAAAAAATCTTATAGAGATTTCAATATGGGCACTACTCTCAAAATGAAAAAAAAAAGCGCACCAAGACAGTGATAATCTTGATTAGTTGTACCTGTAAACATTCTAATATCCTAAAATTCTAGCTCCTGCTGATTTTAACCCTCTGCCGAAAACAGGCTAACTACTGTGTGCTTTCTTGTCTACTATAGCAGGCAGCAGCAGCAGCACAGACCTGCTAGCAGTTCCTTGCAGTTTATCACGACGTACGCGCTCTACTATCTTGTCACAGCTACGCCGCTAATCTAAGCACTAATCATCTTACATTCGCAGGAACACTGTTTCACTGTAATAAGAGCACACTGCACATAGTAGCTACGAGATGCGACTGATGTCAATTATTGTGCGGCCAAATGACACGGGCCAAGTCATCGACGCCGCTGAAGTCGAGATCATCTACGGGAGAGATGAGCAAATCCCAGTCGATGGCCACGGCGGCATCTTCTGCTCCGTCCACGGCGCCGCCACCTTGCAATCCCGACGAGGAGCTGTCGTGATGAGATTTCTCCGCCGCCCCATGTCTTCCGTTGTTGTCGGCCATGGCGGTGGCGTTGACGACGACCGCAGCATGCATCTCAGGATGCTCATGGTGGTGGCTCGTCGTCGTCGTCGTCGTCGCCACCAGTGGCTGTGGATGTTGCTGTTGGTAGCTGCGGTGGACGACTTGTTGAGCGGCGACGGCGAGGCCACCCGGCGGGTTGAGCGGCCGGCGGTCGAAGGACCTCAGCGTTCCGGTGCTGATATACACCCGGCAGACGCTGAACTCGTTGCGCAGCTGCATGAAGACATGTCAGATATGATACCTCTGTATAGCATCATTTGCATCTATTGCTATACGACACGATTAATTTAAAGCTATCATTAAATGCAAAACAACCATAGTCCAAAAGTAACTACAGTATGGTATTCCGTTTGCGGAAATGGAAATGGGGGTATCGCCTCGTTTGGAAAAAACTACAGTATGGTACCATGCACGACCGACGACGGTAGGACGTACCATGATGGGCGCCGTCGGCGGCGGCGCAATATCGTCGGCGTCGTCGGCGGCGACGGCCTTGTACTCGTTCATCTTCCAGCGGGTCTTGTTGCCGGTGGGCGCGCGGCCCTGGTAGAAGACCATGGTGCGCTTCTCCCCGATGATGCGGTGGTTCTTGCTGGCCGGCGAGGACGACGAGGAGTAGACGTAGGACGGCGACCCCGTGGCCTTCCAGTACCCCGACGGCGTGGTGCGCGCGGGCCGGCCGCCGTGGAGCTCCCTCTCCGCACGCGGGCAGAAGAAGAACCACTGCTCCGTGTCGGACACGTTCGCCGCGCCGGCCATCGCCTGCAGCTCCGACGGGTGGTACCCGTAGATGTCGACGACGGGGATCAGGTGCTCCACTACGGGCCTGGTGCCGGCCAGCCAGTGCCGGAGGTAGAACGTCAGCAGCTCCTCCTCCGTCGGGTAGAACCGGAATCCCGGCGGCAGCACCGGATCACTGCCGCCACTGCTTTCCATCATATGGCGATCCATCAACAGATTTCTGCAAATTAATCTAAAAAAAAAGGTTCCTGTTCCTGATGATGATCAAGCTCTCACCAACTCTTTGTTGCTCGATCAAGCTAGCATGCAAATAACAAAAGCCTCATGAGTTTCTTAGTTCGGTGGTGCTGGATTATCTTGGTAGTAGAGGATTATTCGGATGAGACTGATGGAGCAGAGCAGAATATATAGAAGCGGGCCGGCGAGTTCGGTAGCTGTTGCTTGCTAGGTATCTCTCCATCACGTACAAATTCAGAGAGAAGATTGACGAAGCTCTGAAGAAAGTTGGTCATGGCCGTGTTTCCGCGTTGACCTGGACCGAGAATGAGAGATGGCATCAGGACAAGCACAAGACAATCCATAATGCCCGACCGGCTTTAATTTTAATCAAAACATATGATTATTAGAACATTAATTAATATGTCTTGTGTATATGTTGCGAGAAAGATAACTTCGCCCTTTTTATTTTGTTGTTGTTGTTGTTGTTGACCACCAAATTTATATTATTAAAACAATAACATTTATGATATGAAATAAGCACTTTTAAATTCTTTTATTAGTTATATGTTTCCATGCATAGTATGTCTATTTTATGTCATAAATATTTTTAATTCTCATATAATTTGGATAAACACTTGAGATGCTTTGACTCTTAAAAAGAACCAAAAACGACTTATAATTTGAAATGAAGGGAGTACTACTATTATTATACATTCACGAAGGAACAATATAATATCCCGACACTGTTGCATGAACAAAAGATGCAATACCATTTATTGTTGTGATGCCGCCGCCTGAAGACGGTTCTTGAAAACATGTTGGCGATGTTTTGGTTTGTGGCATCGTATGTGACAACGTGCACGAACCTTCTCAAAATTTTATCACAGCGTACATAGCACTTAGAGGATATGTATATGTATATGTATATGTATATGTATACTTGCCAGTGCATTAGAATCCACCCTTACCAATGTAATCCATAGCACTTTTAGAGGATGAAAAATGTCTACTGTGATGCCACGAAAGCCATATGACAGCGTGGCGGAGGGGGCGGGGAGGGAAGGAGGGACAATCGACTGACTTGGACTTTGCACCTCCGCCATCGGATCTTCACTGACATATGCTTGTAATGGAAATTTGACTCCAGTTGTGTCGGGTCGATATTTCCCTAATTATTTCTTTTTTAGGAAAACTACGGCAACCAGGAGGTTGCCTGAACCTTTATTGCAACATAAACAAATTTACAAGTGAATTTTACATTTACAGTAATTAGATTGCCACATAAACACTTTTGATGACATGGCTGTGTATTTAAGAAAAGAGAGAAGAAATAAGTTTCATCTAGATGAAACTCTCTTGACATGAATACCAACTATCTCTAAGTCATGAAATTAAATGTCTATGAAACCACAAAATGAAACTCTCCATTGAAGGTAGGGGTTTCATCTAAGTTTCATTTCAATTCATATGACATGACATTCTTGAAAACAACACAATAAACTCACCACTGAGACTGATCTAATAATTAAGATAGATGCACTACTATGGTTTCATTATGCCTAAACTAATCCGTCCAGGCTCGACGTTGATTGCTAAGTAGTGATGATTAGACGAAAGGAGAGGAAGTTGTCTATTTGTTTTCAACCACTACACTTGAACCGGGCTTTTTTTTTCGAAGTTTATTATTGCAGAATTTATTGGCACTATTCTCACTTTCAGTAATAGGCTATGGTGGCTAGGATGGAGATGGAGAAGGCCACATGATCATGGAGAAAAGGAAAGGAGCAAATCCGGAGTGATCAAGGCTATAAGGCTATATGCCCGTCGATATCTTTAATGATTTTATCAATCTTGATTTGATATACGCTTAGAGCAAGTATTATGATAGGCTGTAGTTTCCGGCTAAATGCTGATGTGGAGGAGAGAAGTGAGGAGAGAGAGAAGTGGGCTATAAGCTTACAATGGGTTGGGCACAAGAATCAAGAAACTATGTGAGATAGACAAGTGAGCCCTGTATTAATTAGAAAGAGCTAACTATTATATGGGTGAGTTGAGAGAAGCCGCCTGTAAGGAACCTTACAACCGACTTTGCTGGTTGTATTATAATACTTGCTTTTAGAGCACTAGTCCATCAACCTGCGTGCCGCAAGACGGGCTAAAAACTTGAAAAAAGATATACGCATTTGAACTTTGTTTAAAAAGTTAGGTTATATGACCTATTCTAACACAACACTCATTTGTATTTTCAAATAATATAGCTCCAGCTGTGATAAACTTTAGTTAGAAATAATTTATGTATATAATTTGTGGTCCCAACATATGTGGTTGCCGCCTTGGTATGTTATCTCCATACATGTCACATATGTTTAGCTTTTGAATATTATGATATGAAATTGATTATTTTAATTTTTCATTACCTTATTGTGGTAGGTTCGAATATTATACCTCTATCCACATTTGTATTCCTATTCATGCATCATAACTCCTGGCCTCCAAGTAAGTTTGGCATATGTGTTTAGTTGACCCCTCTTATGTATTCATATTCTTACAGAATACATGTATAAATATTTTCTTATTAGTATTTTCTAGTAATAGAGTATATTTTTTATAGATTACTTTTATGATTTTCTAAATATCCTCATATTTTTTACATTTGCATTGTACCTTGATTATGTATTTGGCTTGGAAATCACTATACTCATCACTTCATGTTCCAAATACTCTCTCCATCGTAACATAATTGTCGTTTGATAAATAGTTTTGAATAATTTTATAAAAAATAATATTATTATTTATGATACATATCATTAGATAGATTGTTGAATCTATATTTGGACCCATCTATTTTCATAAGAAATTTATTTCGATATACAAATGTGGCACACGTTTTCCATAAATCTAGTTAAACTTATGACATGAAAACAAACAACAACAGTTAATTTGGGACAGAGGGAGTAAGTATATGTATAGGGACAAACGTCATGCGTGCCAGTTTTTCTATATTAATAATGACATAATTGAATAACTCATAATGATTTTAATAGTATTTTTGGATTTTTTTATAATATGATAGATGTATATAGTTTAGATTCAAGGATTACTTTATTATCTATGTTAAATAATATATTTTAGTTGGGTAATCTATAGCTACAAATTAGGGGTTACATTATATTAATTTGTTTCCTAATCACATAGTGATTTTAATAGTTTTTGGAACTTTTTATAATAGGATAGATGTATATAGTTTAGATTCAAGGATTACTTTATTATCTACCTTGTTATCTCTTTTAAATAATATATTTTAGTTGGGTAATCTATAGCTGCAAATTGAGGGGTTACTTTGTATTAATTTGTTTCCTAATCACATACTCCACCTCAAAATAAGTCTCCATCGCACATTATGATGAGTCAAACTGGACCGTCCTGATAAACCTCAGATAGTAATTGATGCATAATAATATTTGCTCCCAATATATGGTTGCCCATTTTGTATCATATCTATGTGTACACGTGGCATATGCTTTGCTGTGAAGTTTTTAATACAAAACTGATTATTATATTTTTTTCTTTATCATGTTGTGTCAAGCTTTGATACAACTACTCTATCCACTTTTTGTATCCCCATTCATATAGCTTTGCAAGAGGCAACTCCTGAATTATGTTTTACATTTGTGTTGAGTTGACATCTCTCATGTGATCTTAGGAGAGCTATTTTAGGTTACTGTTACATAATTGTAGTTGTGATAATTTGGATCAAGACTTAGTAGTTAGTTAGACTACTTTTTTAATTGCAGAGTTTTATATCTTTTAAGGAAAAAATAGTTTATATATGTAATGACTATCATTGTCAATGATATCTATAGTTTGCCGTATACATCAAATATAAATAACTTAGAGAAAACACTCATGTCTTGTTCATTATTTAGTTTGACAAAATTCATCTACTTCAATAGTTGACTAAGGTTTTAAATTTATTTGAAAAAATATTTTATTTAATTATATGGAAAAGAATGCCAATTAGCAATGATGATTCAATTCGTGCTTTTCCTCAATATTGAAACGAATAGTGTATTAGTCATTTTTATGTTTCTAGGTAATTTTAGCCGGATAGCACGTCTATTGAATGTTATGACAAATTCAGCTTTTGTTCTCGTATATGTAATATATGGACAAATTATGTATAAACTAAATGTTGATAGAAAGAACATTTGCATTTAAAGTTGAGCTCTAACCTGTATGGAGTCGTGACGCGGCATCACCCAACAACACCAAAACACTTCTTTGTCACTTGACTACCTGTCATCGTTAGGTGGCCTAGGCATAGGACAGGGCAACCAAGAGAGCACGCGCATATAGTACATGCAACTTTTGGCATCAGCTTGTGGATGATATGGAATAGAATAGAATATAGAATCAAATAACAATGGTGCCAACATCCTTGCCTCGACGCGACATATGTACTCCCACGCCTCTGCCTAGTGCTCCGACGACTTTGGGTCACACACGATGTGTGACGACGATGGTGCCAACATCCTTGCCTCCTATATATCTCCATGTCACAGGCACGCCAAGCACCGGGGTCGGAGTCTACCGACGATGTGTGACCCATTCATGTCGCAGCGCCTCCGGCGGTCTGGCACCATCTCGATCATCTAACTGTTGCGACCAACAATTATTATCGAAGCCAGAATTACTTAGGCACCTGCCAACGTTCATGCTTTTGTCCAAGACTCTGAAGGTAGTAATCAGATTAGTACTCTCACCTGTCATGCATAGAAGATGACGTGAATCCATCACCCTTTCTTGATTCCTTGCTTTAGTCCCGATCGTCAGTATTGGTCCTGATGTATATGAGGGTTGCGAGGCCATGAACGATAGATCACGCGAAGTCATCACCATTCTCTTGATGGAACAATGACGCCGCTAGAGCTGGGGGTGTTACGGTTAAAATAGATTTATTTTTTTCTTGTATTTTTTTGTCGTGGGTAGGTGCACGCCGCTAGGGCTGGGTTAGAGGTGTTGCGGTTAAAATAGATTTATTTTTTTTTTTTTTTTATCATGGGAGGTGTACGCCGCTGGGATAGGATAAATCTATTTTAACGCCGTCCCATGAAGTATCGTGAAAGGATAACAATCAGATCGCTTTTACTTTTGTTTTTATAGGTGTTTTATTTTAGATTATTATATTTATAATGGTAGTTGTGGGTAATTTTATAGAAAAGGAAAATAGATCTAATGGCTATTGTTATTAGAGTCTTCAGGATGGCAGGATGTTTCGATTATTGTGGGAATTTCTTCAATTTATCTTTTTCTAGCGCGCCTGGTGAGATTAACGTGGAGCCTCCGTTGGAGCCTCCAATTAGTAATAGTAAGATGGCTAATCAGGTCATCAAACTGCCATGTCACTTTTAGCCATTAGAAATAGTGTACTCGTATAATGGTTTGGCTAAGAGATACTATTAAAATAATCTAAGTATTCAATAGTTGCATGTGTGTGCCCTGTGTTAACCTGTGTTTTCCTTCTCGATTTGTGCATGCAGCCAGCGTTTCATGAACCGCCCGCTCTATTTTTCTGTCTTTTATTCTCACTCCTCCACCTCAGATTTTGTTGATGTGGAACACTATTTAGCCAGCTGACTGCCGCTCTTAAGGAGGGGCACTCCATCCGATCCATGGTCATTTACCCATTGTCCATATCGAGGAGTCGGATGATTAATCATTGTATATATTTTTATAGTATACCTATTTGGATATGTATAAATATAAATATTACTAAAATCTAAATAAATTTAAGGAAGTTTGATTAGCATGAAACTTTGATGAGACTTGAAAACTGACAGATTGGAGTAGGACGTATGCACACGTACGTGGGAGCAAAAAGTGGCACAATATATATGATTTGCTAATGTGCGGTCCCTGCATGCTAAACTATGAAATGGCGCAATAAATTGAACTGAGACGTGTGGGCCGGCCGGGTTGACTAGGAGTCAAGGCAACCGAGACGCGGTCTAGTCTCGTGAAACACGACGATATATTTGGATGACGACGAAACCATACGTATATGATATACTCCGTGCTCTGCAAAGTACACTGCGTACTACGAACTGGTGTAATAACAGGACGTGGATTATTGGTAAGAAATTTATTCACTCCTATATACGCAGGTATATATGCTCCAGTATTTAAATGTGCTAAACCGCTCTGGCGTCGTCGTCAATGATGATTCTGTAGTTTGTTTTGGACGGCTAGAAGTGCCAATGGATGTTGGCGTGATGGCAGGACTGATCAGTGGTCATATTTGAGACCACAATGGTTCTAATATACAAGAACAATTGATGACATTTCAGGCAAAAAGGTAAACTGCAAATCTGTAAGAGAAGCTACGAGATGACCCATAGTTTGAATTCATAAGAAGGACAAGGAACTAAACAATATGCATGCGAGAGACTAATCTATATCTCTTATAAGAACAAACCCCACTTAGGGAATTCTCTGCGATTTCCTTACGCCACGTCATACGATGACATCATCCAATCTTCAGTTACCAAACTCCACCTCCACCCACTTCCTAACGCACCCATATTGCGTCCACCAATAGAGAGGTTAACAGTCACAAATGCCAATGTCTTAATGCCATGCACTCGAAAGGTGAAGAGAATGAGGTTACGAAACTAATGAAATCCTGTCCGTTTCATATGCTGCTTCTATAAAACCACAAGCAGGAAGTAGCAATGTGTGACTCAACAATTCACTGGATGGAGACGAGAGATTACGAAGTAGTACAGCCGAAGTGGCTAAACAATTGAGTTTGATTATTGACTTACGAAGGAGAGAGGTGAGCTGTGCCGCGGTGGGACCTCTGGACCCTTCGACTGGCGACGGTCGCAGGAGCGGCAATGGGAGCAGGGCCTCCAGGCCCTCTCCGCTAACTCTCCGGCGAGGCTGGGGAGAGCAGGGCTGGCGGGGTCGGAACTCCCCCTGAAATCTATCTCCAAGGTCCCATGTCTGCCGTCGGCTACTGCCCCTAGCATGCTGGGCCCAACCGCTGCTGCCGCTAGGCGCTTGGCGCCCAGAGCTCCTTGCTGGTCGGATGCAGATGTAGGAGACGGCTGCCGCAAGGCGCCAGGAGCGTGGACTGCCCCCTGTTGATCGTGCAACAGGCCGCCGGCACCGGGTGCAGAGTAACGGAAAGAACTCTAGATGTTTCCCAGTTTTTTATTTTTATTTTTCCTCTCCACGAAGGAAAGAGATGGTCATGGAAATAGCAAGACAACGAGCAAGCCAGCGTCATCGTGGGCAAAAGACTGGCAAGTTCAACCGCTTTGCCTTTTTTTTTATTCATTCTTTATTTTCAAATTCGATATTTATATATGTTCTAGATATGTAAAATGCTATAAGATTTCCGCTTTCAACTGTAAATCCCGCAGCAACGCGCGGGGAATCCTTCTAGTTTATATAGGAACGATGACCCGCACCAAGAGAAAGTATGTAGAAGGCTACCTTATTGTTTTGACCTGTTTAAAAATTACTGTGCTAGGTTTTGGACATCAGGACGAGGAGTCTAGGACGGGCAAGAAATTTATTTACCCCTGCACGGGTACTAGTGATGGTCCTACTCACTAGATATAGATATAGGCCAAAAAGTAATGCTAGATATATAAAGGTAGTAGTACATACATTACATACATTTGTGCAACTATATATAAGAGCAGTCTCAATGCAGAAACTATGATGGTTTATATAGTTATTACTTAGCTAGGGTGCCAACTAAAGCAAAAATCTCGTCAAAAAAAAAAAAACTAAAGCAAAATAGTGATGTAGCATTGGAATTAAGAAATAGAGATAGCTTGCTGAATGGCTTATTAACCGAGAGAGAGAGAGAGAGAGAGAGAGAGAGAGAGAGAGAGAGAGAGAGAGAGAGAGGAGGAGAAATGATCTTATAGAAAACTTATGTATCGCTATCTTTGTTGTCTGTCGTTGTGTTGTAAGGTTTTTGCCTCAATTTTGGCGTGAGTTGAGTGCAGGGGAACTCTCGAACCTGAACCGGATGTTGTTTTTGGTCTTTTATATCAATGAAAGGCCGGGTTGTGCCCTTGCGAACACATGGTTGATTTATCTCAAATGTGTTTAGTTTTGATGTAGTGATTGTCAACACTCAACATTCTTTCTCTATTTTCTTTTATCTTTTCTCGCGGGCTATGGTTCACCGGCACACGTGGAGTGTGTCGAAGACGATCTCTTGGTTCGTGTTGTGCAGGTGTGGAGCTCGGAGATGGTAGCCGACGGAGAGGTGAAGGTGCCAAGGAGGACGTGCGGGCCGACGGACCGTGGAGGTGAAGGACGGACGTGAGGCTTGGACCGAGGGACCGGGTGCCGGGCGGCTAGCCATGGTGGTGACATCCGGGACATCGACGGATGCAAGAGGACGTGGCAGGACCGTGTCGATCGGGTCAAGACGGCGAAGCGCAGGCAGAGAGCGGGGAGCTCGGATGACTTGGCGACTCGAGGCGTCAAGACGGCGGTGACACGTGTCGAGGAGGTTTGGTGGTTTGCCCTCAAAACCATCGGCGCGGGTTTCGTGGTTTGGGCCTCAAAACCACGGGCGGGTTTGGTGGTTTGGGCCTCAAAACCACAGGCGCGGGTTTCGCGGGTTTGCGCCTCAAAACCCGAAGTGTTCGGGGCGGACGGAAGGGCGGCACGTGGCGGCATCGGGAGATTGCGTGGAGGCAAGGCTACCGGTGAGGAAGGCGCGGTGGCCGTCGGATCGAAGATTACCCGAGTCGACGGAAATAGCCTTAGGGTTACAAAATCGACTCATGTATCCTAGGGGTAGTTTAGGCAGAGGGAATAGGGGCTATTTAGCAGAGGCATACCCCTTCATCCTCCCTTGCCTCTCATTTTCATATTTTCTAGTTAGGGTTCTGGATCGAGGTGTGAGAGGTCCACCGATTTGTACCAAGTTTTTTGCAGAGCAAGGGCTAGCTGTGATTAGCCCTGTCACGGGGTGACGTTTGGATCGATTGATCGGTGTTCTTTGTTGTTCATGAGCTGTGATTTTGAGTTCTTCACTTGTTCTTCCCGAGTTCATCCTCTCCCCTATTCTCTTCGCGATTTCTTCGATTTGGCACCGTTTGATCTCGTTTTTCTTGCGTTGATTCGTGCTAGGGACGTGAGAGGATCATTTCCACCAAAGGGTTTGAGCTAATTCCTCACGAGCACGTAGATCGGGCGAGTTTTGGATCAAGGTGACCTTTTGGGGGTGTGTTCTTCGTGTGATCCGCGATTTTCTCGATTCACTCCATCAATCTCGAAATTTCCAAGGGGAAATGGTCACCCACATGCCTAGATACTATGGCTCAATTCTTGTGACCTGAGGTTTCGATTTGAGTGAGTTTGGATCGATTTTGGGGTGAGTCGCCACCGGGGGGTGCTGTTCGGCGCTGCGTCGGGGGTGACCGGACGCACGACCGGACGCGACGTCTGGATTGACCGGACGCTCGGGTTTGTCCGCTGTCGGGGTGACCGGACGCTTTCCGGCCGGACGCACGATCAGGCCGACCGGCCGGTCCGGTCGATGCGTCCGCGTAGAGGTCGCGCAAGGGCGATCCGACCGACGCCGGACCGGACGCTGGACCGGACTTCGCCGCTGAGTCCGGCCGCTGAGTCCGGTCACTCGCAGAGGCTGTTTTCTTCCCGCCTCTTGCGTGTTTGTTTCGTTCGGTTTTCCGGTTGATCCGCCGTGAGTCTAGAGCAAACTCTAGCTCATCTACCTTGCATCCAAGGTCGCGGATCATACCGTGTGGTGTGTGCTTTTTGCCCGAGGGGTCGTGGAGAGCTACAAGTCATCTAATTCGAAGAATTTAATTGAGGCTCCCATTCACCCCCTCCGGTCGCCGTTTCGGTCCTTCAATTGGTATCAAAGCAGGTTAAGGATCAAATCCACCTTAACCGGTTCTTGATCCTTGTAAGGCGACATGGAGAGGTTTGGTCACTTTGGTGGCAAGCCTCCGGGAGTTCGATGGCACCAACTATCCCTATTGGAAGATTAAGATGCAAGCGCATCTCATGGGGATAGATTGGAGAGTGTGGGAGATCGTTGAGGACGAGAACTACCAAGTGCTTGCCGCTCGAGTGGGTGAGGATCAAATAGCCCAACACAATGCCAACAACCGAGCGAGGAGTGTCTTGTTCTCTAGCCTCAAGGATAGCGAGTTTGAGAGGGTAGCCACTTGTGAGATCTGCTAGAGAGGTGTGGAAGACTCTAGAGAGCTACCATGAGGGAACCCCACAAGTCAAGGCTCGCCTCTACGAAACCTACAAGAGAGAGTACAATAATCTCATCCAGCTTGATGGCGAGACCATCGATTCTCTCTTTGCTAGGTTTCAGACGATCTGCAACAAGCTTCGTGCGAACAAGCCTTCGGAGAGGTTAGACGAGCACGAAGGCGATGCGGCTCTTGTACGCCCGGATCGGAAGGTGTGGGATGTGAAGGTGTCCGCGATCATGGAGTCCGCCAACTACGACACCCTCACTCCCGACGAGCTCTACAAAGAAGCTCAAGTCTTCCGAGATTGAGGCCCGGATCCAGGCGAAGCTCAAGAACCCATCTGCGCCGAATGTTGCACTCGCCTCGTAAGAGCGGTTCTAGTTCTTCGCTAACCCTTCACGCATTTCTTTCGCCTTGTCTTCCTTGGTGTCCGCGGATGAGGAGCAGATGGAGAGCCTTGGGGATGATGAGCTTGCACTAGTCATCAGCCGATTCTCGCGGTTCCACAACAACCGCATGAACCGTCGGCGTGGCGGTGCTTCCAAGGGCGGATGCTTCGAGTGCGGAGATCCGGACCACTTCTGCCGCCCGCCCCAAGAAGAGCAAGGACAAGTACTACCCGGCGAAGTACTACTCCAGCAAGTACGACGCCGACAAGCGCAAGGACAAGCGCGAGTACACCTCCGGCAAGCACAAGTCCAAGAAGGGATTCGACAAGGAGGCGATCAAGAAGAAGTACCTCAAGCGTGCCAAGGGAGCACAAGCACGCCTTCCTTGCCTCCCTCGGCGACCTCTCGACAACGACTCCTGACGGGCAATCTTCTTCAAGCCGATGAGGAGTCCGAGCGCAAGGTCGAGGACAAGTTCAATGGACTTTGCTTCTTCACCAACTCCAAGTCTGAGGGCTTCTGCACCATGGCACTCGATGGAGCGGTGACCGACAGCGTCAAGGCACACGCCGACGACTCTTCTTCTCCTTCCTCCGAGGTACCTCCTACAATCGAATCTCTTTCTGATGAGGTTGACTCTTTGGGCGAGGCGCTTGTTTGTCAAGAGAAGTTGCTTAAGCGTGCCGCTTAGGGAGAGAAAAGAGTTTAAGGAGAAGTGGGAGATGGCGGTGACCGAGATAGAGTTGCTTAGGAAGCCGTTGCTGTTTTTCGATGAGACGGAGTGTGATGCTTGTCTTTGTGCATATGTCTAGTATCATGTCTTTGCAGTCCAAGTATTCGCTTTGTTAGATGAGCATGTTGAGTGAAGGCTAGGCCTATGTTGTTGAGTGCGTGCAAGTCATGTCCCGGCTTGCAACTGAGTTGGCAGAGAATTTTGTCAAGCTTGCCGTGCTTGAGAAGGCCAGCTCGATAGCACGCGTCTTTGAAATGTGCTAAGTGTGAAGCTTTGGAGTTGGAGCTCATGTCTTGCGTGCATGACAAGAGGAGAGTTGAAGAGGAAATCACATATCTTCGCCCGTCCCGAGTTGGGTGTCTAGTGGAGAGCCGCAGCTTGGCATGATGATGAGTCGGGGTTCAAGAGGGGGACCGACACATCGGGATTAGGCTTTGCTATAGGTGGGAAGGGTGAAGTTATCTATGGAAAGATTGGTCAAGGAAGTGGTTTGAGCCCGAGTGAGAAACCCACAAACACTCCCAAGTTGACCAAGAGCACCCCACCTAAGCCTACCCAACCCATTGTGCAAAATGGCATTCTTCAAGAGCCCACCAAGACTCCACCTCCCAAACAAGTGTGGCTTCCCCAAACCGAACCACCTCAAGAACCCACTTGACACCTTGCCCAGATCCCCCGAGGAAACCCTTCCTAAAGCCAAGACCACAACAAGAGTGAACCATCCACCCAAGAGAGTGAACCAACCACCACCCAAGAGAGAGGTGAGGTATCACCGTGAGTATTGCCGAGAGATGGTCACTTGGTTGAGTTTTGCTTCGGGAGGAAGAGGGATGCTAGGCGTAGAGTGGAGTTTGAGATTTGTGACATGTACCACCCACCTCTTGGCTTGTATGAGAGGGGTGTGCGTCGGTTCAGAGGCGATTTGCTAGGCCTCGAAGGTAGGAGGTCTCGAGATTTGGGCCCGCGGTTTGTGAGACCGCTTTGGCGGTCGTGTGCTCGCGCGTGTGGATGTAGATCCTCGCTTTGGGAGTTTTGAGGTTGAGAAGAGGAGTGCACCACGCTTTGCTATGCGTGGTGAGAAGTTTGGTAAGATGGGGCGTGGGATGTTTGTTGTGCCTAATGCATATTTGGGGCAAGATGGTCAACACTGGTACTCTTCCAAGTTTACTAACCCCAGTGTTGTGCCATTTGCTCATCCCATGTTCTATTGTTGATGCAGGCTGGAAGGCTGGAGGACATGTGGCTCATTGACTCCGGTTGTTCTCGACACATGACCGGAAACTCTCAGTGGTTCTCCAGCCTCACCCCCATGAAGACAAGAGAGTACATCACTTTCGGGGACAGCAACAGAGGGAAGATTCTTTCACGAGGGTCGATCAGGATCAACGACCACTTTGTGCTCAAGGATGTGGCGCCGTCTCCAACCCGCACTTCAACCTTCTCATCTGTTTTCGGCTCATGGCGTACGGGTATGAGGTACGTTTCAAGGTTGGATGTTCTCGAGTTTTGGACTCTCGTGGTGATCTTATTTGCTGGATCGTGCCATTTGGGCAAGTCTTTCGAGCTGATTTCTCTCGTGGCTTTGGCACCTCTTGTTGCTTGTTGGCCGGGTCCTCCCTCGATTTGTGGAAGTGGCATAGGAGACTAGGTCATTTGAGCTTCGATCTCCTTGCGAGGTTAAGTTCAATGGATCTAATCCGAGGATTGCCTAAGCTCAAATTTGAGAAGGATTTGGTTTGCCACCCTTGTCGTCACGGGAAGATGGTATCCGCTTCCCACCACCCCAAGGATTTCGGATCATGACCTCTAGACCCGAGAGATTCTTCACATGGACACGCTTGGTCCATCTCGGGTGAGGTCGGTGGGTGGGAAGTGGTATTGTCTAGTGATCGTTGACGATTTTTCGAGATACTCTTGGGTCTTTTTCATGGAGGGCAAGGATGAGTTTTTTTTTTTTTTTTTTTGGTTTTGCTCGTGATTTGATTTTGAGACTAAGGACTGAAGTTGACAGATACTGACCATTCGAGCGATTCGCAGTGATGACAATGGCAATGTAATTCAAAAACTCTCGGTTTGAGTCTCTTTGCACTAACTTGGGTGTCGAGCACCGTTCTTCTAGCCCTTATGTTCCACAAAGAACGGGATTGTTGAGCGGAAGAAGGGACGCTTGTGGAGATGGCAAGGACCATGCTTGATGAACACAAGACTCGAGGAAGTATTGGGCGAGGCAATCAACACGGCGTGCCATGTCTCCAACCGCATTTTCCTCCGTGCTTTCACCAAGAAGACATCATATGAGTTGCGGTTTGGGGAGATCTGCCCAAGGTGAGTCACTTCCGTGTGTTTGGATGCGGGTGCTTCATTCTTAAGCAAGGTAACCTTGACAAATTCGAGTCTCGACCGTTGATGGTATCTTTCTTGGTTATGCCTTGCACTCACACGCCTCTGAGGGTTCTCTACCTTGAGACTAACCGCGTTGTAGAGACGTGTGAGGTAACCTTCGATGAAACCGCACCTTGTTCTTCTTCCGTGTTTGAGTGTGCGTGAAAGGAAGAGATGGAGCAGAGCATCTTTGTGGAGGAGGAGCAGGAAGATGTTGGTGGGGTGATCCCGGCGACTCCACCGCTTGCGGGCCGACCCGCGGCGGCGACGAACGCCCACGGACCGGACTCTACTACCACTACTTCCGGGTCCGGTGGAGCGGCCTCCTCGTGGCGAGACGGCTGCACGAGAGGAGGTTCCGTTCCGGTCGAGGGGAGGCGACATCTCACAAGACGGCGCCAAAGCACATTCAGCGTCGTCACCCCGGGTGAGATCATGATCGGAGGACTTGATCAAAGGGTAACCGTTCCAAAACCTATGCTATGTGTCACTTTGCTCACTCTGCATTTGTTTCCACTATTGAGCCCAAAGATGTTGACACGACTCTATCCGATGCGGATTGGGTCAATGCCATGCATGAAGAGTTGCAAAACTTTGAGAGAAACCAAGTTGGGTCTTAGTGCCACCTCCGGCCTCGGTGTCATCCCATAGGAACCAAGTGGGTGTTTAAGAACAAACAGAGTGAGGATGGGGTGGTTGTGAGAAACAAAGCCCATTAGTTGCCCGGGGGTTTTGTCGAAAAGAGGGAATAGACTATGAGGAAACTTTTGCTCCCCGCCAGAGCCCGCATAGAAGCCATTAGGATCTTGCTTGCTTTCGCGGCCTCGAAGGGTTTCAAACTCTTCGGATGGATGTCAAGAGTGCTTTCCGAATGGGTTCATAGAGGAGGAGGTGTATGTGAGGCAACCCCGGGTTTGAGCATCCTAAACACCCGGACTATGTGTACAAGTTGTACAAGGCCTTGTACGGCCTGAAACAAGCCCCTAGAGCCACGGTATGAGCGACCGAAAGCTTTCCTATTAGCTAAGGGTTTTGTGATGGGGGCTGTAGACAAGACCTTGTTTTCGCTTAGGAAGGACAATGACATACTCCTAGTCCGGATATATGTGGATGATATCATCTTTGGTGGCTCTTCACATGCTATGGTATCGAAGTTTTGCGAGATTATGAGCGTGGAGTTCGAGATGAGCATGATGGGCGAAGTTGACCTACTTCCTTGGACTTCAAATCAAGCAAACCAAGGATGGGATTTTCGCACACCGGGCAAGTACACGAAGGACATGATCCGCAAGTTTTCGCATGGGTGAGGCCAAGCCTCTTTCGACGCCCATGTCGACGACGACGGCCCTGGGCGAAGACAAGGATGGAGAAGCGTGGACCAAAGGGAGTACTGAAGCATGATCGGGTTATTTCTTTGTACGGACGGCGACGCGCCCGACATCCAGCTTTCTTTGTGTGCCTCTGCAAGACGGTTTCGATCTTCGCGCACCTCTCACTTTCAGCCGTGAAGAGGATCTTGGTACTTGATTTACCCCCGACTTTGGCCTATGGTACTCGGCTTCTTCCACTCTCTCCCCCAGTTGGCTATTTCGATTCTCGATTATCTTGGTGATCGTATGCATAGAAAGTCCCTTACCCCTCGGTACTTGTCGGTTTCTTGGTACTTCTCTTGTGTCTTGGTCGTCTCGTAAGCGATGCGGTGTCGCTCGATCGATTGTTGAAGCAGAGTATGTTCTTCTTCTTTGCTTGTTGTTCCCAATTTGTTGTGGATGGTTGCCACTTTGAGAGACTTTGGGTTGAGGTTTTCACGTGTACCCTTGTTGTGTGATAGCATGGGAGCCGTGAGTGTAGCCAAAAACCAAGTCCTGCATTCCCGCACCAAACACATAGAGGTGAGGTATCACTTTTCGAGAGATCACCGGGAGAAAGGGGATATAGATGTTCAAAGATGTGTACACAGTGAGGCAAAAGCGGTGCGGACATTTTCACCAAGCCTTTAGATCAAGTCCGTTTTGTCCGGCCGAGGAGAGTTGGGCGTGTGCTATCCCTTTTGAGGGGTAGCTTTGTAGTTGATGTCTGAGATGTAGTGCTAGGTTTATTTTACTTTGTGCATTATCTTATATCATATTGCATTCATCATGTACATTTTTGCATCTTGAGCTTCTTGGTTATATTGATCACAATGAGACTATGCTCTGTTTAGTGTAACAATTACTTGTTGGTGCTTATTGCTTGTGCTCCTTCGTTCAATTGGTATATGTTATGAGCAAAGCTGTTTTTCATGTGAACTTGCTTAACAACGATGAATCTTGCAAAATGTTCACCATTGAGATAGTTCCTAGCATGTTTAAGTTGTTGAGATCCTTTGTGCTTATCATGTATGCTAAGGTGACTATGTCTCATTCATCGAAGTTATACACTTGCTTAGATGACCACATGCTTTCATATGCTAAAATCTGAAATTTAAGCTAAGTGTATGGAAAAGATCGAGATGGGTCCATACCGTCCCACATCCAAGTCTTGGGACAGCTTCTCATTGCACTTGAGTTGAACCTTGAGCTTGGTAGTGTTTGACCAGCACCATTGTCTTAAGCTTCGATTGCTCATATGCATAGGCTTGACATGGTTGATTAGTAAGGCTGACGGTTGTGGATAACCACTGCGCACTCATGTCTTTGGACCAATGCTTGTATCCGCTAAATCTCGATAATCTTAAAATGTTGTTGGCAAGTGTTGGTTCTTTCTTTGGCATGATGGATAAACTTTGCTTGGGGTAGTCCTCTTGATATACATGTGTAGCACTTGGTAGATTTCCAACTTACTTATGCTATGTGCTACTCTTTGTGGTGGACACCTTTTCGAAAATGCTTAAAACTGAATCAAAATGCTTTCAAGTCATATCTCATATCTTTTGATCAGTTTGAGCACCGTGTTAAGCACTTGATTTTGTTGCCATGACACTACCTAGAGCATCTTTTCATTTGGATGACTATAAACTTGGAGCTCACTCATTGCACTTTGCATGCATTTTCATCGCTTGATTAGTGCATGTGCCAACAAGGGGAGAAAGATACAAAGACAAGTGGATTGTGAATTGGTATCTTGAATTGGTATCTTCAAGGATTGCACTAGTCAAGGGGAGTAACTCCTGGGGGGAGTATCTCTTTACCACTTTGAGCTAGATGTGTTGAGCCTTTGCCTCTGTCTTGAGGGTCTAGCTTGTGTGTGAAAGAAATTGGTAGAGATTGGTTTGGAGCCGTGCTAGTGGTGTTGAGCCTGTTCTACCTCTTCTTGAGGACTAGCCGTGTCTGTTTAGCTTGGTTGTGTTGAGCCTTTTGCCCATGTCTTTGGGAACCAAGTTTTTTGCTCCATGTTTGCTATCCAGTTAGGTTGTCTTAGCTTGCCCGGATGTGCTTTCTTCTATCTTATTCGTCTTTGTGTTGAATGTTGACAATGCACTCATCAGGGGGGGAGATTGCGAACACATGGTTGATTTATCTCAAATGTGTTTAGTTTTGATGTAGTGATTGTCAACACTCAACATTCTTTCTCTATTTTCTTTTATCTTTTCTCGCTTCGGCTATGGTTCACCGCAAGACACGTGGAGTGTGTCGAAGACGTATCTCTTGGTTCGTGTTTGTGAGGTGTGGAGCTCGGGAGATGGTAGCCGACGGAGAGGTGAAGGTGCCAAGGAGGGCGTGCGGGCCGACGGACCGTGGAGGTGAAGGACGGACGTGAGGCTTGGACCGAGGGACCGGGTGCCGGGCGGCTAGCCATGGTGGCTGACATCCGGGACATCGACGGATGCAAGAGGACGTGGCAGGACCGTGTCGATCGGGTCAAGACGGCGAGCGGCGTGGTGAGCGCGGGAGCTCGGATGACTTGGCGACTTCGGGCGGTCAAGACGGCGGTGACACGCGTGTCGAGGAGGTTTGGTGGTTTGCCCCTCAAAACCATCGGCGCGGGTTTCGTGGTTTGGGCCTCAAAACCACGGGCGGGTTTGGTGGTTTGGGCCTCAAAACCACGGCGCGCTGGTTTTCGCGGGTTTGCGCCTCAAAACCCGGTGTTCCTCGGCGGATGGAAGGACGGCACGTGGCGGCATCGGGGAGATTGCGTGGAGGCAAGGCTACCGGTGAGGAAGGCGCGGTGGCCGTCGGATCAAGATTACCCAGTAGTCGACGGAAATAGCCTTAGGGTTACAAAATCGACTCATGTATCCTAGGGGGTAGTTTAGGCAGAGGGAATAGGGGCTATTTAGCAGAGGCATACCCCCTTCATCCTCCCTTGCCTCTCATTTTCATATTTTCTAGTTAGGGTTCAGATCGAGGTGTGAGAGGTCCACCGATTTGTACCAAGTTTTGCGAGCAAGGGCTAGCTGTGATTAGCCTCGTCACGGGGGTGACGTTTGGATCGATTGATCGGTGTTCTTTGTTGTTCATGAGCTGTGATTTTGAGTTCTTCACTTGTTCTTCCCGAGTTCATCCTCCCCCTATTCTCTTCGCGATTTCTTCGATTTGGCACCGTTTGATCTCGTTTTTTTTCTTGCGTTGATTCGTGCTAGGACGTGAGAGGATCATTTCCACCAAAGGGTTTGAGCTAATTCCTCACGAGCACGTAGATCGGGCGAGTTTTGGATCAAGGTGACCTTTGGGTGTGTTCTTCGTGTGATCCGCGATTTCTCTCGATTCACTCCATCAATCTCGAAATTTCCAAGGGGGAAATGGTCACCCACATGCCTAGATACTATGGCTCAATTCTTGTGACCTGAGGTTTCGATTTGAGTGAGTTTGGATCGATTTTGGGGTGAGTCGCCACCGGCGGGGTGCTGTTCGCGCGCGCGTCGGGGTGACCGACGCACGACCGACGCGACGTCCTGGATTGACCGGACGCTTCCGGTGCTGTCCGGCGCGGCGGGGTGACCGGACGCCTCCGACCGGACGACGACGCGACTGACCGACGGTCGGCCGGTCGGTCGCGTCTCGCGCAGAGAGGTTCGCAAGGGCGACCGACGGACGCTTCTGACCGGACGCTGGACCGACTTCGCCGCTGAGTCCGGTCAGTGAGTCCGGTCACTCTGCAGAGGCTGTTTTCTTCCCGTCTCTTGCGTGTTTGTTTCGTTCGGTTTCCGGTTGATCCGCTGTGAGTCTAGAGCAAACTCTAGCTCATCTACCTTGCATCCAAGGTCGTGATCATACCGTGTGGTGTGTGCTTTTTGCTCCGAGGGGTCGTGAGAGCTACAAGTCATCTAATTCGGAAGAATTTAATTGAGGCTCCCATTCACCCCCCCTCGGTCGCCGTTTCGGTCCTTCACCCTTGAACTCTAACAAAAATGATCTATAGAAAACTATATGTACTTGAACCAAGACACGTGTACAGAATTATTTTGAAGAAACCATCAATTGGAAATACAGTTTCTATGCATAGCGTCTATGTTACTTGACAAGTATAGAAACTCTCTCATATATAGTTTCTGAGTCGATACTGCTCTAGTGTACGAACCCCGTCACGAAAGGATATAACTTACATGAGCCATAAATCAAACTATTATGTTACGTTAAGTTGACCAAATTTCCAAAAAAGTTAGTTGTATATGACCAAAGCAATGCCAATAGATTCACCATGATATATATATTTTTTATCACATACCTATTTAAATTTAAAGTCATATAAACATTGATACTAGCTTTTGTACTACGCGCGCATGTGGTAAAGCCGGCTAATAATAACAAATCAAGATTTTTGGTATTTTTTCTTTTTTGGAACAGAGGTAGATGATAATATACATGAGTATCAATTAGCAACTTTTCTTATAAGATAGTGATGATGGAATGTGATGGAACAACCTATTATTATTCCAAGATGGAGACACCGTGACTGAATTGTATACTACTACTAGTGGATTATTCCCCGGCAATTTGCATTTGCATTGCAAATAAAGCAGACGACGACGACTGTGATTGAACTGACACTGACAGTGCCCTGAACACATACATACTCCTTCCTACACAAGGAAAAGGAAGCCAGCGATGAGATCCCTGCTGTGACAATGAGACTACGCGTGAATGACATGCTCAGCTCGCATGTGCATGCACCTGCACCAGCGGTTTACCTTCAATGCGTGTGCGAGCTAGTCCTCCATGTACTCACGCATATTATTCAGCATGAGGGTGAATTGCTTTAATTTGTACAGCAATTCAGCATGTAGCATGGACTCCTAACTAGCTAGCAACATACCCCAGCATGTGTAGCATGGACTCGTAGCTAGCTAGCTACATATACCCTTGGCCCGGCCCCCGGTCCCAGATCGGACAGACGGCGAAGAGAAGAGAGCCGAGGCAGCGACGACGACGACGACGGGGTGTTCATGTGTGATCGTTATCGACGGCGGGAAATGGGGGCGAGCACAGTGGCAGGAATGAATGAGAATGAAATGAATAATCGGTCCCGCTGTACTGCTCCAACAGCATTGCATTGCAGCTGCGGCATCAGATTCTACTTTACTTGCATAACGACGACGACGCATTCATTCTTGCAAGCAAATGTTTGGAAATTTCAGCGGAAGGACAGACAGATTCTAATTGGATTGGATGCTTCGCTGTACTGTCTCTGCAGTCTGCACATGGATGGGCAAGGATCGGGCAACGATGATCTGATCATATGCGTCTGTCTGATGATGCTGGGCACTCTCTGCATGTATGATTGGACGACGATGCATGACAGCATGCATGACGCAGTTGCATGCAATGCAACGGAAAATGTTGTGAAGCTTTCGGATGTGTGCCGCCAAATTGCTAGTAATGGCTAGCAGGTAAGGATATGTTAATCACTGAACCTGTCGTGTCGGGTCAGGAAAGTAGGAGTACTCCCTCCATCTCAAAATAGATGTCACTATGGGATGCGTGTCGGTCAAATTTTTTCAACTTTGACTATGTTTGTAGAAAAATACGTGCAACATTTAAATCTCCAAATAAATTTGTTAAAAAAAACTAGACTTAAAGATCTTTCCGATGATATTAATTACTTAGCATAAATATTTATATATTTTAATATATAATTGTCGGTATTTGAAAACGTTGACTTCTTGGAAAGCGAGAATGACATCTATTTTGAGATGGAGGGAGTAGAAAAAAGATGAGGATGGTCGGAGTCGGAGGCAGTGGAGGACTAGCTACTCACTGGACTGACTGACTGACAGTCGCACGACCAGGTCAAGTCCAACGGATGCAACGCAACGCGCTAGCTCCTCCATCTATCGTCTTCCTCCGATCCTCACAGTCATCGCGATCGGTTCGTTCGTTCGTCGCTTTGTTTTGCTCCGGTCTGAAGCCAACCATTAGGACGCGTTTGGTTGCCTGCAGCAGAGCTCGCCCAGGCCCTCCGCATGCGAGTTCGCTGAGTTGTTTGGTTGGCGCACCAATCGAACCTGGCCCATGCAATGCAAAAGTGAGCTCCGGGCCAGGCTCTGCGGGAACGAGCGAATCGGTCGTTCATGCCGGGCCTGGCTGGCTGGATACACATGTTTATCTGCTAATGATAGTATTAGTGTATGATTAGTGAATATCAAGCAATATTAAGATGTTTTAAAGATGATTAATATATTGTTAGATAAAATAAGTACTTTAGAAGTGTATTTTCACAAAATAAAAATCATAATCATAAACTTATAATATTTTTTCTCTCATGCAACCTATCTTCGTACACACAACCAAACAACATCTCTTCTCAGCTAGGCTTAGTCGCTACAGATTAACCAAACATGGAAGGGTTGCATGAGCTCAGCCTATCCCATATGAGCCTGGCTCCTAGATACGAGCTAGGATCTACTAGTACGCGAACCAAACAGCCCCTATATTAGAACTCCTCCGCCCAGAAAACATGCAATTCGCTTCCCCGAGAAGTCAACCGATTCCAACTTTGACTAAATTTATATAATAGATTACTAACATTTATAATACAAAATTAGTATCAATAGATTCGTGACGGAATATATGTTCATAATAAATTTTATTTGAGACATAAATATTAATATTAATTGTTATAAACTTAGTCAAACTTTAGTCAAGTTGACCGGCACGATTCCCATAGTTGCATGTTTTTTTTGAGACGGAGGGAGTAGTAGTTACGGTATTGTACTGTATTACAGAAGCCACATCAGGCAGTCAGGTACCTCTCGCTCTCTGCCAGCCTGCAGGCTGCAGCCTGACACGAACGCGAACGCGATGGCTGTGTCGTCTCCACTCCAGTCGCCCTCCCGCGTGGCCACCTCCGACCACTCTACCACCTGCATGCATGGCCCAACGTCGCTCCATGCATCTCTATCGCCGAGACAGCCAGACGACGACAGGGACTGGAGTGGCCTGCTGGCCACCTGAGCCTGACTGACAGGGTCGTCGTCTCCGCCGGCCGCTCCTCGACGTCGATGGACGGAGAACGCGTTTTCTAGACTTTAGTTTCCTTGAGCCACCAGCGCACGCATGTATGTACGTTGGTCAGGTCCATCTATCGGTCGCCCGGTTGCTAGGCGCCATGCGTTTCTTTCCCTGCCGTCAGTCGTCAGTCGTCTGTCTTGAGTTGAGCTAGGCTGGAGTTGTAGTAGTCGTAGTAGTCCAGGGGCGACTATGAATAACATATCCACAACCCGCGGACCTGAACCTTGCACTTGGAAAAATTCAGAGGCTTTGATCGACAGTCTTCAGTTCAGAATTCAATTCAGATACATCCTGAATCTCGATACTACTAGAAAAAATTGTGATCAGTCAAAGAATGGAAGCGCATAGAGTATACACAAACCGTTGTGACTGTGACTGTACGGACAGGCACCGTCGTCACTCATCACCTCTGCTCTCATGGATCATCACCGTCCACGTAGGAGTCAATCAGTCACAAGACAAGACAAACTATCCCCATCTCTTTCTCTTACTAGTTCCAAGTTCCAACTAGTTATCCTGAAATGCACACACACGGTTTGAATAATATGCATGCAAGAAACGACCTGCCCTGCGCCACACTCCCATCCCCATCCAATGGCTGATTCGGCCGGCAATTCTAAAATGCTGCTTTGACTGCTCGATCTCCTTGCTATATATCTTTGCTGTGACCAACGTACGTACGTACGTGCAACCACGAAAAGCGACCTTCTTTGATTTCTTCTCGTTAACTTCATTCACACCAAACTTTTACCCATATATAAGTGGTGTTTTAAATCAATATGTTGACACCCAAAATTGGCTTGGACTAAGACACGGTAAAATTCAGAGATAGCCAATTTTATGTTGGGCTAAGGCACCGCAAATTTCGAGAGATAAGAAGCGCGGACGCTGGGATCCAGGCTGGGCGCATCCGACGCGCGTGAGCAACGGACGCTCGGTGCGCTCACGCGTACGCGCGACGCTGGCATTGCGGCGTCCGGCGCCGCCGCGCGGCGTCCGACGGCAAGTCCGCGTGAAGCCCTCTCTGGACCGCGTCGCTGCCGCGCCGGACGCCGCATCGGCGGGCCGGCGCCTGCGAGCCTCACTGGACGGATCTGCGTCCGGCGCTTTACCAGCGGGCGTCCGGCGCATGCTCTCGCAGCGCCCGTTCTCGATTCGTATCCGAACCAATCTCTTTCCCAATCGGTTTTTGGGAAGTTTTGGTGCTTGGAAACGCATCTAAGGCGGTTCCTAAGGGGATAAGACCACCCCCTCTATATAATGAGAGGTTCATGGCCGATTTGATCCCATCTATATCCAATCGATCAAAGATCACATACCAACTCCTCAAACCTAATTTTTCTCTCCTCAACCCCTCTAATCTGCTGTCCGCGGCGTTCTCCGCGAATTTCGTCGGCGTTCTAGGTGGCCTTGCCGATCCTAGGACGCCCCTCACGTGCGTCCTCCCGACGGGTCTTCCGGAGGTGCGTTGGAGGTTCTCCCGGCCGAAACCGAGGCTCTACATCGGCCCCTAACGATCTCTTGATCGTTGGTGGCTGATCATGCTGCGGTTCTTGCCGTTTTCAGGTTGTGTGTGCAACCTCCGTGGGCGTCCAAGGCCCTCCCGGTGTGCTTGGCATGGAACCCTAGTTCTTCGTCAACACAATATGTGTATATATGTGTGTGTGGGGTGAGATGGGAGGCAAATTCTATAGGACCGGTCTTTTGCTTATCCGAAAGGACCTCATCCTTTACATGACACATGTGTTGGAATTTATGTCTTATATGGGCTTGGCCCAATAACAAAATCTAGAAATTCCTAATAAATCTCAAATGCCCATTCATGAATGCAAAGGAGAGTGTAGTGGAATCCTTTAGTACCACATTGCTAGTTGAAGGTGGAGAGGACCAACTTAAATATGGAAGTTGTTCCCACCTTCTCAAGTCTAGTGTGAGAAGGAGAAAGGGAACTCCCACGCGCGCGCCCGCCCGCGCCCGCCTCGCCTCGCCCGGGCGGGCGGGGTGAAGGGCGCGGGCGCCACGATTTATCTTGGCGTGAATGGTCCGCCGAAATCCGCCTCACCTTGCGGATGTGCGGTCCCCTTTTGCGCTTTTAGTTTTTGGTCTTTTGGTTTGTAGAGTTCTAAACAAACACAATCTGCAGAGTCCTAATCGGTTTTAGATCGTGATCGTGTCACGAGGTCGGTTACCGGACTATATAATCAGACCACCGGCCACGCTAAAACGTATCCAATCGAAAGCTAGGTTTTGCCTCTTCTCGCTACTGCGCCGCCGACGCCAATCTCCAGCCCGATCATTCGCGTGCACCAGCGACCGGGCGAGCAGGTCTCCGGAACCGCCGCGTCTTTGCGATCCCGCACCGAGAAGGCGAATAAGGTTTTTGGGAAGCGCTCTTAGCGCGACCGCTCCCAAGCTTTACCACGGCTCGTCTTCCGGGGAAGGACACGCGGCGGACCGTCTCGATGTCGTCTTCATCGTCAACATCTTCGAGCTCTTCTCTTCGCCGCCGATCCACGGCGGCGGCCGACTTTGTAGAAGACCTCGGCTTCGCTCGGGGAACCTCTCCATCACGCTGTCATCTACGAACAGCAGGTATTATTCTCATAATCCAATCTTATTGTTAGTCATGTCCAATCTGTTCAATCTATCTGGTGTGCTAGTTGTGCTTACACCTATTGCTATGATCATGTTATGCTTGTTATGCTATATGATGCTGAAACATGCTATGATCTATGATATGAGTTTGAATCATGCTAGATTGTTAAACATGCTTACTCTAGTTGCTCTGTTCATCATGATTTATATTATGAAATTAATCTGAAAATTGCCTAATATTTTAACAATCCAAAAACCTTATTTTAGGTCTTTTTCAGTACCTATGGCTAGTTTTGTTGATGCGCTGAGGCCGGAGAAATTCTCTGGTGCGCTTTAAGAGGTGGTCTGTAAAGGTCACAGATTGGCTTACTACCATGGAAGTTTTCTCGGTCAAAGATGGCTTACCCGAGGGAGACCTCTCTGATGAAGATCGGAGTAAATTCCAGAAAGCCAATGACATCTTTGTGGGAGCTGTGCGTAATGTGCTATCTGATCATATCTATGATGCTGTGATGCACTATAAAGAGGCTAAAGCTCTGTGGGATCATCTGAACACTACCTATGGTGCTTCGGATGCAGGCAAAGAACTGTACATCATGGAGACTTTTCATGACTATAAGATGGTTGCAAACAAATCTTTAGTCGAGCAAGCTCATGAGATACAGCGCCTGGCTAAGAAACTTGAACTCCTTAAGTATGTTATACCCGATGAAGTTGTGGCTGGTTGCATTATTGCAAAGTTGCCTTCTCCATAGAGGAACTTCGCCACAAGCCTTAAACACAATAGACAGAAAATATCGGTTGAAAACCAGATTCAATCTCTTGATGTTGAGGAGAAGGCTCGGGCTAAAGACAATACTTGAGAAGGGGAACGAGGATCATAGCGCCCACTTTGTCAGAGAAATTTTAAAGGTAAAAACAAAGGAAAGGGGAAACAGCAGCCTTTCAATGCCAAAGCTACTACTACCTTCAAGAAGAAGAAGAAAGACAAGTCTGAGATGCCTTGTTTCACATGTCGAACCAACATCCTTCTTTGAGATCAAGACAACCTTGTCTTTCTTCTCTAAGAGTAAGGAGTGAGCTTTTTGAAGCTTTATGTGAGCAAGTTCTAGCCCCTCATGGTCTTCCTTTAGACACTCATAAGAAGCTTCTTGTTCCCTAAGGCTTTGTTCAAGAGAGGCAACTCTCTTTCTCAAAGTCTTACACTCCTTGACCTTAGCCAAGAGGACAACATTGGCTTGCTCAATCATTTCAAGCAAGTCTTCTTTAGTGGGTTCATCATCATCTTCATATTCAATACCACTATCATATTTTACTTCATTATCATAATCATTATCATTAGGTGATACCTTTGGGCCCTTGGTCATGAAGCATGAGTCGGAGGAAGAATCAAATAGAGATGGCTTCTTGTGAAAGCCCATAGCCACCATTGCCTTCCTCTTTTCTTGGTCATTGTCCTCTTCATCGGAAGACTCATCACTATTGCAAGTTACCACAAAGGCACCATCCTTGCCTCGCTTGAAAGTGGCCTTGTTTTTCTTGCCTCTTCTATCATTCTTGTTGCTCTTGTTGTTGTCCTTCCTATGAGGACAATCAGCATAGATGTGATCGGGGCTATCACATTTGAAGCATAGCCTTGGATCATCATTGTCCTTGGGAGTGTCATTCTTCTTCTTCTTCCCAAATCTTCTCTTGTACTTGAGCATTTTGCCAAACTTCTTGACAACTAATGCTAGGGCCTCATCAACCTCTTCGAGACAATCTCCTCACCTTCTTCTTCTTGAGCTTTGGCCTTGCCCTTGGAGGAGGTGGAGGCCTTGAATGCTACGGCCTTCTTGTCATCAACCTTCTTCTCCTCTTTCTTCTCCTTTTCATCGACATCTTGATCATATTTGTCAAAGGTCAAAACCTCTCCAAGCAAATCATTTGGCTTTATTGTATCAAGCCCATCTCTTTGCAACATCATGATCAACATCTTGAATCTTTTAGGTAGACTCAACAAGAACTTGTGGTAAAAGTCTTGATCTTGTGTCTTGTACCCTAAGCTCTTGAGATCATTCACAATGAGTTGCAATCTATGGAACATCTCCAAGATTGTTTCTTCATCCTTCATCTTGAAAGTCTCAAACTCACTCTTGAGTCCATATAGCTTGGCACTCTTGACAACCTTGGTGCCCTCATATGTTTCATTAGCCTTGTCCACACCTCACTAGCAAACTCTAAGTCCTTGATGCCCTCAAATATCTTTGCATCAATGCCATTGTAGATGGTATTGAGAGCCATCCGGTTGCATATTCTATTTGCTCTATCTTCATCGGTGAGGTTGGTGGGATCAATGATAGCAAAATCACATTCGGTGACCTCCAATACTCTCTCATGTATAGAACTAAGGTACATGGTCATCTTTCTCTTCCAATGATCAAAAGAACTCATGCCATCGAAGAACGGAGGCTTTCCCCCAACATGGTTGAACACAATATTAGCCATATCTTGCACCGAAGGGTGTTAATCCTTGCTAAAACGGTGACCACGGCTCCGATACCACTTGAAAGGTCCTAAATGGCTAGAGGGGGGGGTGAATAGCCTAATGAAATTTCTACAAATGACTAAAACAACTTGTTAGACAAACAAGAGGCGATAAACGCGGTTGCACTAGCTCTACTTGTCGGCAAGCCACCTATCAACAATTCTAGTTGCTAAAGTCTCTAATTCACTCAAATGGCTAAGTCACTACTTTACTCACTAGGTGAACTAACTAGATTACACTAAACAAGTCTAAGCTACTAGCACAAACTACACAAGCATAAGATATATAAATCAAAGTAAATGCAAGGTAGAGAGGAGGTGTTATACCAACACGTCGAGGCAATGATCCAATCACCGGATGAAGATGAACAATATGAACATGATGAAGCCAATCACCGGGAGACAATCAAACACAATGTGTAGACACTTGATTTGTTCACCCGGAGTTCACTTGAGCACCCTCAAGCTACTCTCCGGTTGTGTCGACCGTCTCAACGGTGGATCAAGGTGGTGCACACGCCTTGCCTCACTAGCCCTCTTAACACCACGCGATTGAAGGGTAACTCAACGACACGCACAATGTATTAGAGTATCAATTCGGCGCTCCGCCGGGGAAGATCACGAACCCCTCACAAGTCTCCGGAGGTGGGCAAGAACAATCACCTTCTCTTCCCAACGCCTCCAACAATCACCGAGCCGGTCTAGGAGTGGTGCTCTCCAAGAGCCACAAGAAATCACCAGCAATGACGACCCTCAAGTGCCTCTAGATGCAACTCACAAAGCAATGCACTTGATTCTCAACCAATCTCTCAAAGATGTGCTCACAAGCAATTGGGAGAGAGTGGGAGGAGTTTTTGCTCAGCTCAAAGTGTATGGAATGAATCAAATTCGCCAAGAGAGAGAGCACAAGCCGGCCACCCTTCTATTTATAGAGGGGGCTCAAAAAACTAGCCGTTTTCCTCCGAAACGCACACGCCGAACGCTGCGGGAGGGAGCGTCGGACACGCCGATCGCCGTTATCCGTTTGAAAAATAGCCGTTGCCACGCTCGTCCAAACACACGCCGGACGCTGCGCCGAAAGCACCGGACGCGGTCCGAGACCTGTCAAACCACACCTGCGCCGGACGCTGGCCGCCGAGCGCCGGACGCGCCAGACACGCACACCTCGCTAAAGACTCAACACGCACCGGACGCTGGAGCCCCAGCGTCCGGCGACACCCACCGGGACGCTCCGGCTGGCGCGCCACGCTGCCCGCAAACCCGACCATGCGCCGGACGCTACCTCAGCGTCTGACGCTCGCGAGAGCGGCATCCGGCGCATGTAAAAACACCGTTTTACAGCCCGTCGACGCCGCTAACTTATCCACCTTTCCAAATGTGCTAACACCACCACGTGTACATCTCCATGTGCAAGAGTGTTAGCATTTTCACAATGAATTTGAAAAGTTTTGAGTTAGCTCTCTAGGTTAGGAATGCATGCATATGATTGTTGAACCTAGAGGCACATGAGGATCGATGTTTCCAATGTTTTCCCCTCTTTATAGTCCGACTGTCGATCCTAAATCACTCACACACACTATGGTGTCTTGAGTGTGAAATCAAAATGGCCGTAATGGTATACCTTCGCCTTGAGCCCATTTTGATCACCTCGATCGCAATTCCACGCCAAGCGAGCACTTGATCACCTTTTGGATCACCTCAATCCATCCACCATGACCACCATGCTCCACCCTCGGCTTGACCAATCTCCAATCTAATCAAACACTTAGGATCGAGAAATTAGTCCATAGGATGTCATCAATTAGCCAAAATCAAACTAGAGATCTTCAGAGATTCACTGATAAAACAGTGAGTACTACCTAAATCAATAAGTATGACAGCTTCTCTACCACTCAGTTCACCAATCATTCTTACTGTTGAACAGGAATCAGTACCTTGGGCAGCATCAAGAGATATTTCCATGAAATCATCACCAGAGTCATCAGTATCAGAGGTTGGGGATTCAGCAACAGGGCTATCTTCACCACACACCATCTGCCAGAGTTCTTCTACCACATGTAAAGGCACAGAGGTAGCACATTTATGACCAGGACTCCACTTCATGCCACACTTATAACATAAACCTTTGGATTTCCTGTAGTTCATAAGTGTTGCGGCCTTGTCTTCAGCATGAGGGGTCTTGGCAGCATCAACATGTTTCTTAGCATTATCAGGTACAGATTCCCCTTTGTTAGACTAATGGAAAGTATGCCTAGCATTATATTTGAAGTGATTATGTCCTTCAGACTTCTTGAATTCCTTTCTATAGAAATCTTTACTTGTTTCTTCCCGCAACAGTGCAATATTACCAGCAGTGTCCAGATCACCAGGACTCTGAACAAGAACCACTGCTCTGATTTCATCTTTCAAGCCATCAATAAATCGATTAGTGATAGTAGCAGCACTAAACTTGGGGTCATGAGCAAGAATTTGATGAACCAAAGTATCAAAACGTTCAATGTAGTCTGCCACATCCTCACTCTGTCTAATTCTGAAAAACTGCCTTAGTAAAGAGTTATGCTGAGCTTTATCAAATCTATCAATGACAGCCTTACACAATTCTGGCCAGCTAGTATCCTCAATAGCATAATCCAAAGATTGTTTCCAGAATGCAGCATTACCCACAAATCTTAAGGAGGCTAGCTTAGACTTAACAGCATCAGGAACAGCATAGACATCAAAATAATTATCATTGTTCTTAATCCACAACTTGGGACTACTGCCATCAAATTCTGGAAACTCTATGGGTGGTATGGCATGAGTGAAATGAAATGGTAATGCAGTGGGAATACCAGACCCACAAACAACAGATCCACAAGCACCCGATCCACAGGCAAAATTCATAGAAGCATGAACAGACTTAGGAGCCGCAAGTTCGAAGTAGGGACTACCGTGGTAACCATACCATGACCAGAGAGATGAGGATCAATGGAGGCAGATGCATCCACGCCAGACTTGATGACCACTTGAGAAACCCCTTGGATCTTCGGCTGTACTTGTACATGCTCAACATCGAACACCTTGTAAGCAGGATTAGAGATCTCTTGCTGCTTCATCGACAGAGTGTCGATCTTCTAAACCAAGTCACGAAACCCATCCTGCAACTTGTCCACATCGGCTTGCACCTTGGGCTTCCACTCCGAGATCTCCTCCAAGACGGAGGTATTGGCCTTGAGTGTGGAACGCACCTCGTTGTGTTGATCATCCAGGCGAGATTGCATCCCCTTGAGGAAGGTTGCGATATCACCAATCTTATCCGCCATGGCTTCAAGTCGACGGTGATCCGCACTCTAATACTGCGGTCGGAGCACGAAATCGAAGATGGTGAAGCCGGATCTTTCACGAACACACCGGGCGGCGTTTAGCGAACACGCCGCGCCCGACGAGGTGACCGCCGAGAAACGAACTGAATCCGATACCAAATGTAAGCGTATTTCAAAGACAATCACAGATATAGGTCTACTAGTACTTGATTTAGAACTTGAATATGCAAGGTTTAACAAGAATTGCTGCAAAACTTAGAACAATCAGGTGAGCGGCGTGCTCCCTGCCAACCCGAACGCAGCCGGTTCAAACTATTCTGTTCTACAGCCTGTCCTCGACCTTCAGAACGAACGCTGCTCTTGTACGTCTCCTTCGGTCACGCCTTAGACCAGGCTGGGCCGAGATACCTCGGGTTGGGCCTTGATGCTCTCTTGGGCCGTGTAGGGATGACCGGCCCGTCTTCAATTTTCTTCCCGCCTTCTCTATCGATTGCTTGATCGCCATCTTCAGTAGCAACAACATCGATGACTTCGTCTTGATTGGCTTCGGGGACATCTTCGGAGGCTTCATTCCCGACAGTATCTTGCGTTTTGTGTACATCTAGAAACAAAAATAATTTCTCCCGTTTACTACTATTATTATGTCGCTTTAATTTTTTTTTTTTTACATCCATTTTGCTATAATAAGTCTAGATACATAGCAAAATCGATGAAAAAAAAGTCAAAGCAGCTTATAATTTAGAACAGAAGCGAGTATATAGATTGACAAAGGAACACTATAATATCCCGGTGCTGTTGCATCAACAAAAAAAAATACAATATCATTTATCGTTACCATATGTTACCACACCGTACCGAAAGATGGTTCTAGACGACATCAATTCTTCTCTAATATAAACACTAAAAAGGTGCCTATGTCCCATAATTATTAAGAGAAAAACGATAAAGAGCGCTAGTACATAATTGATTTTTAGCAACAGAGCTTTTTTTTCTAGAGAAGGCTTAATTTTCATTCGTCTCTACAGTGACGTCAGAACTGAGCCACCTCTACATCTACAGTGACATCAAAATGGAACCGCCTCTAAAATCACTTACAGTGGTTTTATTTCGAGCCGCCTCTAGAAATCGATTTCTATTAGAGGTAGCTGAAAGAGTAGAGCCTCTAAAATAGGAGAAGCACAGTAAAATTTGGAAATTTTCAACTGACCTCGGCGAGAATTGAAATGATCGAAACAAATAAGCTGTAGATCTCAAAGAGTAGTGCAACTTAATTGTAGTTGCCAACTTTTTCATTTAAAACCATCTATGCATGGAAAATTACGTTTGAATTTCACACATTTGAAACTCAAAAATTTCAAACACCTTAGATGGAGAAACAAATAGATGTAAGGTTGTAGACCTCAAGAAGTTATACAACTTTGTAGCAGTTAACGTTTTCATTTGAATTCATTTAGGCTTTCCAAATACTTTTTTTTTGAAGACAGGTTCTAAATACTCATTTCAAAATCGAATGAAGATAAAATGAAGAAGACCAATATCCCAAATGGGCATAGCTATCTTATGGTGGAGTGGATTGTGGAGAATAGTGTGAGGCTTGAGGTCTCGAGTTCAAGGCCTCACAGCCTTGAGCTGTGTGTTTTCGTGCAACGAATTTGAAATCAGCGGCGGCGAAGCGCACATACTATGTAATTAGGGATGAGTGTGTGTGCTCATTTTGAGTTTCAGCATTGTACTGTATTTTTTTTAAAAAAAAGATAAACATTTTTATTATTGTGAGGATTTTTAGGGTTTATTTCCTCTAACATGCATCATGTGAGTTATCGTGGGGTTTGTTTTATACCATCTTCATGCCTTTTGAGTAATCAATTAGTGCAACCAATCATGCTCATGCATGCAAAGAAAACCAAACGGCCAGCGCGGAGGTAGCCACTTTTGTATCTAGGATTCCGTTTGCAATACGCATGCAGAGTAAAAACCGAGTGGAAGCAAGGTGGTGAATGCCACTTTTCTTAGTATCTAGGATTCCATTTGTTGCGCCTGAAAAAAAAGGAGATTAGTAATACTAGGAGTATGCCCCGCATTTCTCTTAAAAGTATTTTTTTCATATACATAGCATTACTATATGGTATTTTACATACTATATATACATATATAAGAATTTGACTGCAAATATTTTATAACGGATCACGTAAAAATCAGTATAGAATATTTGATTACATTATAGAGGAATAATAAGTGATGAAACAAATACCGTATGAAAACTTGTACTTCCTCCGTCCTAAAAAGAGTGTCGTTTTTTGACTTTTCGGACATCGTGTTTATTTGTTTCGTCTTATTCAAAATTTTTGTATCAATTATAAAATCAATAAATCAGTATTAAAGTATCTCTAATGATAAATAAGTCATAAAAAAATAAATGATATTTATTTTTTTTTTTTTTGAATAAGACGGATGATCAAACATGATGTATGAAAAACCTAAAACGACACTCTTTTGGGACGGAGGGAGTATATTAATAGATTAAAAGATTAAAATTATTTCACAAGATAGAGATGACAGTGATATTTTTTTTTTTGTAATTAATAAGGGATGACATGGATTTAGTGGGTAACGATGTGGACACTTAATTTTGCATAAAAAAAAGATAGCACATCTAGTGGGTCCACTTAGTGGGGAATGATGTGGACACATTGCATGTATAGAGAAATCATCTAGTGTGGTTTATCTATACAAGAGTTAGTTAATAGATTGAAGATTTAAATTATTTCACATGATAGAGATGACATGGGCATTTTTGTAATTAATAAGGGATGATATGAACTTAGTGGGTAATGCTATGGACACTTTACATGTAAAGATGGCACATCTAGTGGGTTCACTTAGTGGGGAATAACGTGGACACCTTACATGTATAGAGAAATCATCTGGTAAGGTTTATCTTTATAAGAGTTATAGATTAGTAGTGATGATTAGTTTTGAATTAGTTGGATTCTTATGATGAAAGTTGTCTATTTTAGAATATATTGGAATTGTTCACTTTCAGTAATAGGCCATATGCCCGTTGACATCTTTGATGATTTTATCAATCTCGAGATATCTGATATAGGCCTTGTTTAGTTCACGAAAAGTGAACCCAAAAAAGTTCTGATTGCCCGTCACATCGAATCTCTTGACGCATACATGGAACATTAAATGTAGGTAAAAAAAAAACTAATTGCACAAGTTTGGTTTCGGAAAGTCGAGGAGACGAATCTTTTGAGCCTAGTTAGTCCATGGTGGGACAATAATTACCAAATACAAACGAAAAGTGCTACAAAGAGCGAACCCAAAATATTTCACCAACTGTCATTTTAACTGTCACCGTCACATATCGAGGCCGGGTCAGACTTACTTAATTTCACTCATATGTAATTAAAAATTATTAATATTTACCATGCGTAACAAGTATTATTAGATTGACTATTACATGTATTTACTATTTGGACATACAAAATATTATTAATATTTTTATAATCTAATTAAACTTGTGAAAGTTTGATTAGCATGAAAATTTAGATGAAACTTATTTGAAAGGGACGAGGGCGTAGATGTATGCACACGTTTATACGTAGTGAGTGTGTGCACGTGATATGATATTGTGATTCGAACAAAAAGTGGTGGCGACGATATGATTTGCTTTATGCGCGCGGTGCATGCCAAACTATGAAAAGGCGCAATAAATTAAACTGAGATGTACGGCCGGCCGGGTTGACTCGGAGTCAAGGCAGCCGAGACGCGGTCTAGTCTCGCAAACACAACGAAATATTAATAACAACATTCCGTACTCTGTGTGCTACGAACTGGTGTCACAGGATGTGGAGTGGTAAGCAATTTATTAATACTCCCTCCGTTCTTTGTAAGTCAATTCCAAAAATTTTAAAGAGTCAAATACTCTCAAGTTTGACCAAAATTATATAGAAAATTACGACGATTCATGATACCAAATAAGTGTAACATGAAATTATAATTAATGAGAGAAATATAATGATACTTAGTTGACATCATAAATGTTATTATTTTATCTTGTAAATTCAGTTAAACTTAGGATGCTTTGAGTTTCCAAGATTCTTAGAATAACTTACAATTTGAGACGTAGGGAGTACTATCTAGTGTTCCTACTTGCCAGGTATAAATATAAGGTTTACCATATAAATTACTCTGATAAAATTATTATATTACATTATATAGATACATGCATGGTACTCACTCGGTCCTAAATTTATATTAAATAAATTAGTATAAGATACTCTATATGAATTACTTTCCCATAACACCAATTACATGTGTATCTACCATAAGTGTTGACCACCACCAAACTTGAAATATAATAAGCACAAGATCTCTCAAAGGCTAAATAATTCCACTAAATAATTCACACATGGTAAATTACTTGACACAGCAGGACGAGGAGTCGACGACGGGCAAGCAATTTATTTACCCCTACATGGTTATCAGTGATCCTACTCACTAGGTATAGATATAGGTCCGGTATCATGAAAAGTTTTGATATGGTCATACTCATTAGTTTGGCTAATAGTTTTCGCGGCCCGATAATCCGGCTGATATTGTTTTGTTGTAAGAGAAGAATATGGTACCATGGCTGATAAATAGTTCAAGTGAACACTTGTGCTACTCTAAGAGCAGTCTCAACACAGAAACTAGAATGGTTTATATATTCATTAATTAGCTAGGGTGCCAACTAAAGCAAAATAGTGATGTAGCATTAGGAGAGAGAGAGAGAGAGGAGAAGAAGGAAATGATCTCTTACATAGGAAACTATATCTACATGTAACCACGACATCCTATTTACTTATTATTTAAGGTGATGCTATTATTCCGTATTGCTATACGTGGTTAACCCACAGCTCAAGTGATGAAGTTGAAGTATCATGGTGTTTTTTGTAGCAACGCCAAGTGTATTGCATCATTCATTTGAATTGAAAGTTATGTCGTTGACCTATGGTCACAACTGTACCGGTACAACATCATGGTATCCAGCTCCACACCTTGTTGGGTGTGCAGACAGGAGACATTTTGCATTGCATTCATATGCATTCAAGAAGTATATTGAAGGTGTTATGTCTATGAGATATGAATAATATTGAAGGTGTTATGCCTGTGAAATTGTTGGAAGTCACTAATTTTATATCGATATTATATCTCCATGTGAAATTGTTGCTAAACTCAACTTGTCGTTTTAAATAGCATGTCAAAACGAATTTGCTTGCTAAGATGTTTCATTTCACCCTTGCATTACTTCATCTAGGTGCTTGATGCTTGCGTGGAAGGGAAGGGAAACTCACCCACGACACGTATTGGACAAATATTTATTTTAAAGAAACACATAGTGTCTACGTGACTTGACAATTATAGAAACTCTCATAGTTTGAGTTTGATACTGCCCTAGTGTATTAACCCCGTCACGAAAGTAAAGTCATAAACCTATTTATATATAAAAAGAAATTTATATATGACCAAAGCAATGCCATTAGATTCACTATGATATATATTTTTTTATCTCATCATACAATTTAAAGTCATAAACATTGATACTAGCTTTGTACTACGCATTCGCAAAACCGGCTAATAACAAACCTAGATTTTTTGGTATTTTCTTGGGAAAAAGAGGTAGTAGTATACATGAGAGAGTATCAATTAGCAACTGTTCTTATATGCTATGATGGAATGGGATGAACCTATCATTCCAAGATGGAGCCGCGCCGTGACTGAACTGTATACTACTAGTCTACTAGTGGATTCCCCTGCAATTTGTACTGCAAAACAGACGACGACTGTGGTCGAACTGACACTGACAGAGCCCTAAACCCATGCAGAGTATATATAGTACTCGATCCTACACAAGAAAAAGGAAGCCTGCGATGAGATTCCTGCTGTGTGATGAGAGTGAGAATGAGATTATGCGCGAATGGCATGCTTGCTCGCATGTGTATGCACCAGCTAGCGGTTTACCTTCACTGAGCGAGTCTTCCGTGTACACATATATGGATGCATGGCAGATATCATGCATGTAGCATGGACTTCTAGCTAGGCCCCCGGACCCTGATCGGACAGACGGGGAACAGAAGAGAAGAGAGCCCGACGACGACGGCGACGAGTGTGCACGTGCATGTGCGATCGTTATCGATGGCGGGAATGAAAGCGGGCGAGCACAGTGGCGGAAATCGACAATGCAACGCAGCATGTACATGCTGAGCACGTGCTATCTGCAGCGTCAATTGAAGCCTCGAGATTCGTGCTGTCCTTTACTTTTCCCTGTATTCAATCTGTATTTTCATTTTTCTTTGAGTGTATATCACAAATTGCAACAGTACAGTAGCAGTAGAAATGCAGGTGCAGTACAGCAGGAGCAGGCAGCAGTACACTTGCCCCGCTACGTGTGGACCCACCCATGTGCGGTCTCCCAAGTCCCAACCCTCTCTGTTATTCTTTTTTTTTTTCTTTATCCACTAGTGCTGTTATTGAGTTGTTCTTTCTTCCCACCTTTAATTTTTGTAAATATTTTATTTATTTATTTATTTACATTTCTTAATGATTAATAAAGTGCATCTTTATTTTTATATATCTTTATTTTTATTTATTCTATTTCTTTTCCTCTATTATTTGTACATGTGATGTTCTACGGTGTATATTATATATGTGATGTTTTACTGTGTATATAGAGAAGTTAATTTAGTATACATGTGATGATATTCTATGGTATAAGTAGGAATGTTCAGTTAGTATATATATGTAACATTCTACGGTGTAAGTAGGGATGTTCGTTTAGTATCTATGTGATGTTTTATGGTGTATTAAGAGTTGTTTGCTTAGCATATATGGGATCTTGTTTGGATGAGTTTACTGTAAGAAACACAATGATGCAATCACATTTTAATTATGATAGTCGGTTTACTAGTTATGATATTTTTCTACTTCAAAAAATATGGAATATATGCTGACATTAGCTATTTTGGATCATGACTGGCTGTTGCAACGAAAAAAAGGAGCACAATGTTTTAAAGAAAAGTTTAAACAAATCAAATCCATAATAATGTTTGTGCTAGAGTGCAAAACCTATTCTGTACATGTGTAGTTAAATAAGTAAAATGAATTCTCATCTTATATTTCTTACCAATCGCATGACATTTTATTCTATTTTTAGTGTTTCATTTGACGCATTTTTTTTTATTGTTATTTCCAATTGCTTATTGCTCGTGCCTTTTATAATATGCATGTATGTCTAAAGTTACAGAAGATATTGTAATAATTCATTAAATAATAGTATCATTTATGATTTTTCATTACATAGATGTAAAAATATATTTTATAAAGAAAAGGAACTCCTACCATTGTTATTACACATGATGATCAAACAACGGACAGTAATATCTAATATTATATACAATTATATATGTACAACACTCTTTATCCTACTTTTAGACACGGCAAAAGATGCAATAGTACACCGGGATTTCAAATCAATTAGGACAAAAAACATTATAGAAGCCAAGAATACTTGACTTCGGCATTTTTCAGGATAAAAATGTAGATGCATATGCATGTATAATTGAGATAAAAGTTTCAATGTGTGGATAAGGATACTGAAATGGGAGTGTAACAGTTACACTCATGTTACAACGCTCATGTTACCTAGGTCGTCATCATTTTATTTCAACGCTCATGTTACCTAGGTGGCGACGAATGAAGCTTAGGGGAAAACTTGATGCATTACAGGTTTATTATGGAGAAAAACCCAATGCTAGATAACTGAGTGCCATAACAAAATGTATGGTCATCATCTAGAGAACACAACCAATTTATATTTAAAGACAACCAAATAGTAGATGAACAAATTGAGCAATTGGATAAAACACGGATCTGTCCACTACCACAAAACAGAATTTTCTTGGCGGCCAAAAACAATCAAGAAATATAGAAAAACCGCCAAGGAAATAGTTATTGGCGGCCAACCGTCAAGCATGAACCGCCAAGGCTAGATGGCAAGGAAAATACAATTTCCTTGGCGGCTAGCCCTCAAGAAAGTTTTCCTTGACTGGCAACCGTCAAGAAAAATATAGACATACACTGGATTGCCAAGGCGACAAGAAAATGAGGCGGCAGTCAAGGAAATTCATTTTCTTGGGGGTAAGTAACCGCCAAGGAAACATGTCAACCGTCAAGGAAATATATAAAAAAAAGTTCAAAAACACTCTAAAACTTTGCGTCTTCTAAGTTTCGAACTCACAACATCAGAGTTCACATAATTTTGTCCTCACCACTACACCTCTCAATCATTTGTGACTACATAGCTATCGCAATGTTTTTGTATTGAGTGTAGTGAATTTTGTAATGCATATTTGACACTCTAAACGAAATGAAATGAAAAAAAGTTTGAATAGAAAAGTTTTAGATCTTTTCAAGTACTACAACTTTTATATAGGTCATTTCTCCATCCGAGATCATTTGAAAAATTCATAAAATTTAGTGATTTAAAAAAAAACGTTTTCTTGGCGGTTTGCAACAACACTCAAGAAATGGTATTTTCCTTGGCGGTTGACAACAACAGTCAAGAAAAGATGCATATTTCCTTGGCGGTCTAGCGGAACAGCCAAGAAAATGAATTTCCTTGGAGGTTTTTCTACAACCGCCAAGGAAATGAAAATTCCTTGACGGTTGAACCTTGGCACTCAAGGAAATACTGAACCCTCAAGGAATTTCCGTTGGTCGCCTAAAAAAGAAAGAAACAGTTAAATATCAGATGGAGCCAAATCAAACGCATTGAAGAACAGCGATATAGTACAAAGCAATCCCGGCACTACATTTTTAGACAACACACAAAAATTCCTACCAGATAGTTGGAAATCAAATATATTACTGACCAGACGAATTACAGAGAAAGCAATCAAATTAAAGGGGAGAGATGTCAGCGAATCGAAGAAATAAAAAGAATACAGTGCATTTCTGAAACTAAAGTGTAGTGTATTAGTGGCCTGGAGGAAAATAAATAAACAAAAATAAAGAACTAGTCTCATGGGCAATGAACGAGCTCACTACATTATCTAGATCTGGATCTATATTTATGGTAACCGAGCATAAACAAATCGGATAACAGTAAGATGAGGGAATCGAAGGAACAAAATTGAAATTGATGGTAATGGATGAAAGCTTAAAAAATTGGCTAGCATCAGGAGCCCACGGATGTCTTTGCATGGAGTCAATGCAAAAGTCCGATGAATGAACTCAACACAACTGTAACAAAACAAAAGTTCAGATACCCAACTGTAACACAACTGTTCAAGTATACTAAACAAAATTAGTATAAAGCGTGGCGGATGTAGATCAAATCAAACATTTGAACAGAATCTGGGAGAGAGACAGAGAGAGAGACGAGGGAGAGAGAGCTGCGAGAGAGAGAGAGAAAGGAAAGAATGGGGAAATAAAACTACTCCCTCCGTTGCACAATACTTGCAGTTCTTTGACTCATATAAACTGTGTTTGACCTCTCGTCTTATTTAACTTATTTTTAATAAATATTACCATTTTTGTTATAACTTATTACATTACTAAAGATATTGTAATGACGTTTTGTTTGTTTTATAATTTACATAAAAAAATTAAATAAGACGAAAGCAGTCAAACACAGTTTATATGAGTCAAAGAATTGCAAGTATTGTGGAACGGAGGGAGTACCAGGAGAACTGGAGAAGGACGAGGCTGGTAGGGAGAGAAGAAAGAAAAAGGCAGAGGAGAAGATAGAGGAGAGGTTATTTTATACTGGTATAGAGGTGGTAAAGCTACGGTATATGGTATGAATACGCTGTGTATAGAAGTACAAAAGAAAAGGTAAAAGCAGCTGTCAATGTCAGGTGCACATCTCGAGATTGAATTGAATGGCCAGGATAAGTCGTGCTCAGCATGTACAGGCCAAATTTCTGCGTTCGGCGGAAATCAATGAGAATGAATAATCTGTCCCGCTGCACTGCACCAACAGCATTGCAGCTGCGGCATCAGATTCTACTTCACTTTGGGCGCGTTTAGAGCCCAAATGTTTGGGCAAAGTTTGGTAATTTCTGGTTAAAATTTGGCACTTTGAGCGAACTGAAAAGACTGTAGCATGTTTCGTTTGTTTGTGGTAAATATTATCATACCATGGGGTAACTAGGCTCAAAAGAATCGTCTCGCAATGTACATCTAAACTGTGTAATTAGTTTATTTTTTACCTATATTTCATACTCGGACATGCGCCTTTTGATACATTTATTGTTTCGATGTGATAGGATGTGATGGGAATGTATGAAATTTTGAAGAGAAACTTGGGCTCTAAACACATTTACTTCGCGTGCGAGCAAATGTTTGGAAATTTGAGCGGGGCGGAAGGACAGCCAGACAGATTCTGATTGGATTGGATACTGCTGATATATACTAGGAGCTTGTCTGTCTGTATAGGTCTCTGCAGTCTGCACATGGGCAAGGGCAACGATGATTTGTGATTACTCCTCGTCCGATGACTGATGATGCTGGGCGCTGCTGCGTGCCTGCGTCTGCGCTGCATGATTGGCGATGCATGACCCCATGCAATGCAACGGAAAATGTGGTGAAGCTTTCGGATGTGTGCCGCCAAATTGCCATTGGAGAAAGTAGTGTCGGCTACTAGTCACTGAACCTACTCACTGGACTGACTGACTGACAGTCGCGCACGACCAGGTCAAGTCCAACGGATGCAGCGCGCACCACTGCATGGATGGCCTATCGCCGAGACAGACGGACGACGGCAGGGACTGGAATGGTCGGCTGGGCCCCTGTGCCTGACTGACAGGGTCGTCTCCGCCGCTCCTCGACGTCGACGGACGGACGGAGAACGCGTTTCCTCAGGCGACCGGATCAGCACACTTGCTAGGCGCCTTGCGTTTCGTTCTTTCCAGTTGTCTGCCTTGATTGAGGCTGGAGTTGCAGTAGTCCAGTCCAGTACAGGGGCGATGAGGAATGCAGAACCTGAACCCTGAACCTTGCAGCTGGAAAATTCAGCGGCTTCGGGTGTGTTTAGTTCCAGTCACATAAAAAAAAAAACCAAAAGTTCCTAAAATTCTCATCACATCGAAGCATTAAATATACCAAAAGTCCCATGTATAGAGTATGAAATATAGCTAAATAAAATAACTAATTACACAGTTTAGATGTATGTTGCGAGACAAATATTTTGAGCCTAGTTACCCCATGGTAGGATAATATTTACTACCAATAAACGAAACGTGCTACAGTGCTTTTCACACCCCTCTTCAGGATCTAAACACATCCTTCGATCGACAGCCTTCAGTTCAGATTCCTTCCTCTCGATACTACTGGTAACTGTGATCAGTCAAGGAATGCAAGCATGCATGCATGCACAAACCGTTGTGACTGGATTCTCGACGGACTGTACGGACAGACATGCATCGTCGTCACTCATCACTGATGGATCATCATCGTCCACGTACGAGTCAATCAATCAGAACACAAGACAAACCCCGCATCTCTTTCTCTTACCAGTTCCAAGTTCCAACTTGGAAAGAGTTTGTTAGTTTATCCTGAAATGCACACACACGGTTTGAATAATATGCAATAAACGACCTGTGCCCTGCGCCACACTCCCATCCCCATCCAATGGCTGATTCGGCCGGCAATTCATGCTGCTTTGACTGCTCTCCTTGCTACCTCGCGTCGTTACAGCAGTCTCGATCTCGATCAATCGCCATATATAGACCAAACCAGCTTTAATTTGCTGTGACCAATAATGCACGTACGTTAGCCGTTAGGCCGCCGAGCTTTGATGATTCGTACGTGCAACCACAAAAGGGACTTTTTAATGTGTTCTTGTTAACACCAAACTTTTACCAAAAGCGTTTTTTTTTCTTTCAATCTACACACAGACGCATACAGACTTTACCTTTATGATCGAGCATATCTTGACATACATAAAGTCATCATCATAAACGCTTCGCTATATATCTTGATGGAAACTAATGATGTCATCTACTACTGTTAAAAGAACACCATCACTAAATTAATCTAGATGGATAGATTATTCCACCACAAGTCTCGCGTTCAGATTCAGTAGCAGAGACAGACTGATGGATATATATGTGGTTTACTTTTCCAGCAAGGGATGTAGTCAGTCCTCAGCTAGGTCAAGCTTCAGTTCCTTTGCTGGCTTGTGAACCAACTCAACGCTGGCTGTGGCTAGTACCTTTAGTTTGTTTTATAAGTCTTCCCGTTGTGGTCCGCCCGTCCTGGTTCGTCATTGTCGTTGTGGCCGCCATGGATGCCATGGTCGTCTCCGTCGCCGATGTAGCCAAGGTTAGTGGTAACAAAATAAAATCGATCTCCTCCTTTCCACCCTGCAGATCTCCCCACCATCTCCCCGATTCGCCTCCACCAACGAGATCTGCCCTTCGCTCCACTACCTCCGTCGCCCGCATCCGTTTCTCTACAACAGCCGTCGGTTCTGGTGCTTCCTGCTGATGCATGGCTGCTCCTATGCTGGTGGTGGTACGACTGCTCCGTCCTCACCTGGGATCCGGGCCTGAGCTTCTTCAATCGCCGGCGGAGTCTTCTACCGAATCTTGCAGCTGCCGGTGTGCTTGTTCATCGCAAGCTCTCCCGTCCCATCTTCAACCTACGCTTTGCGAGGTCATCCACCCGGTGCATGCGCCCCCTCGACGCCCTGCGACCCTCGCCCGGACGGTTCCGTCTTCGCCATTGCCATTGCAGCTGCCGCGGTCCTCAAGCAGGACTTAGTTGTAATTTGGTCTTCTTTTGAGGACCTTTATGTAAAAACGGCTGTTGTGATAATATAATATATGTGTTTCTTGTAAAAAAAAACGCTGGCTGTGGCTGGCTTGAAAGCTAGCTTGCTTACTTGGTGAGTCCACTGGACGATGTCAAGACGTTGGTTCCTTCGTTACAGCACGTACTACGTACTGGACTGGGTACTGCTGGACGGAATTAGACTGACGACGCACGGACGTCACAGCCACACGTGGAACAGAACTACAGAAAGAATTCAACAACAACGACGAAGCTTTGCCATGTTCAATTCCTTGTGGATAGATCGGAGTCAGGCAGGCACGAAGCGAGTTTGGCCAATACAATGACCTGCTGTTGACCTGTGTTTGTTAGTTAGTCCTGCCTTATTACCGGCCAGTAGCATACTCACAGTTTTCTTAACTCGTGACCAGACGCCAGGAATCCAGCACCTTTTTTAGTACGTAGCAATTACTGTACTAGCTTTAAGGTGTTTTCATCCTATAAAGGATTGAGAACAATGTGATGGTGACATCAAAGCAAGACTAGTTTTTCTTTTCACGACCAAGGATATAGCCCGTATTTCATTAAGAGGAGTGAATTACCAGTCAGCTATGGAAGAACCCCATAGCGCAGATTACACATCACTAAGACTGTATAGCGAGTAACCTAGAATAGACATATAAACAAAAAAAAAGATACAAAGAGAGAGCGCATGCCCTCAACACCTAAGATCTACAGCTGTGCTCGCAAAAATCTCATCGCAATTATCGTCAACACAGAACACCGTGTCCAGCAGCAACGGCGACAAAGCATCCTTAACGAACCAAACGACGACCATCACTCTTGGCAGCACAGCAGCTGCCCAAGAGGAGGCCGACGACACGGCGGCAAAACATCCGCCAACAAACCACGGCGGCAAAGCATCGCGCCAACGAACCAAGCAGCAACCATCACTCTTGGTAGCACAACAACTGCCCCAAGAGGAGGTTGGCGACACATCGGCAAAGCATACGCCAACGTGCCATACGACGGCAAAGCATCCGCCAACGAACAGTAGTGGCTAAGCATCCACTACGATAACCAACAACAATCAGGCGGACACGTGGATGTATTGGCTCCTCCCGGCGGGAGAAGAGGACTAAGCCATTTGGGCGTGGCTTTCGTGAATCTTTTCTCATGCTTTTGTGGGATATGATTAAGACCGTGGCAATGTAAAATATTTGGTTTCGCACTTGGTTTAAAAGAACTTGCTTCCGCTACTTTCGAACTTTGGTTTGTAATAACAAATGAAGCTCTGATGTACGGTAAGTTAATCACTGTGTTGTAATCTGTGATGGCAAGCGATGGATACACTGAATCATTACGATTCAGTATGTTGCGATGTTGGTTCGAAATCCTTTGAGATTTCGGATGGTCGCTCGGTTTATAAGTCGACAAGTTTCGAAAGTTGGTCGTTTTCGATCGATTTTCGATCTTGCACGTTTATAATTCGGACGGTCTGTCACAATTAGACAAGGGAAAAACTGTATGTATACAGATCGGAAAATATATAGAGTAATAACTAATGAGTTTTTATAACCGATTGAATAGAGCTTGCAATATGGGCACTACGCTCAAAATGAAAAAAAGAGCACAAAGAAAGTGATAATCTTGATTAGTTGTACCTGTAAGTACAAACTATCTAATAATTATAAATTATGTATCCTATAATTGTAGCTCCTGCTGATTCTAACCCATATGCCGAAAACAGGCTAACTACTGTGTGCTTTTCTTGTCTACTACTAGCTATACTAGCAGCAGCACAGACCTGCTAGCTACTGAACTTCTACCTCGTTTCCTCGCAGTTTATCACGTCGTACGTGATCTACTACCTTGTCAACTAATACGCCACTAATCTAACTATCTAAGCACTAATCATCTTACATTCTCAGAAGTACTAATTCATTGTAATATGAGCACGTACACTGCACACGGCAGGAGATGCGACTGATGTCAATTATTGTGGGGCCAAATGACACGGGCCAAGTCATCGACACCGCTGAAGGCGAGATCATCCACGGGAGGGATGAGCGAGTCCCAGTCGATGGCCGTGGCGGCGTCTTCTGCTCCGTCCACGGCGCCGCCACCTTGCGACCCCGACGACGAGCTGTCATGATATTTCTCCGCCGCCGCATGTCTTCCGTTGTTGTCGGCCATGGCGGCGTCGTTGACGACGACCGCACCTTGCATCTGCTGATGGTCATGGTGGTGGCTTGTCGTCGTCGCCACCGCCCGCTGCTGCTGGTAGCTGTGGCTGTAGATGTTGCTGTTGGTAGCCGCGGTGGACGACTTGTTGAGCGGCGACGGCGAGGCCACCCCGCGGGTTGAGCGGCCGGCGGTCGAAGGACCTCAGCGTTCCGGTGCTGATGTACACCCGGCAGACGCTGAATTCGTTGCGCAGCTGCATGCAGACATGGCAGACATGATAGCGTTGTATACTAGCAGTTGCATCATTTAATACTTGCTGTCACGATTAAAGCCATCATTAAATCAAAGTAACTACAGTTTGGTACCATGCACGATCAAGGACGGTAGGACGGTAGGACGTACGGACGTACCATGATGGGCGCCCCTGGCGGCGGCGGCGGCGCAATATCGTCGGCGTCGGCGGCGGCGACGGCCTTGTACTCGTTCATCTTCCAGCGGGTCTTGTTGCCGGTGGGCGCGCGGCCCTGGTAGAAGACCATGGTGCGCTTCTCCCCGATGATGCGGTGGTTCTTGGTAGCCGGCGAGGACGAGGAGTAGACGTAGGACGGCGACCCCGTGGCCTTCCAGTACCCCGACGGCGTGGTGCGCGCGGGCCGGCCGCCGTGGAGCTCCCGCTCCGCGCGCGGGCAGAAGAAGAACCACTGCTCCGTGTCGGACACGTTCGCCGCGCCGGCCATCGCCTGGAGCTCGGAAGGGTGGTACCCGTAGATGTCGACGACGGGGATCAGGTGCTCGACGACGGCCTGGTGCCGGCCAGCCGGTGCCGGAGGTAGAACGTCAGCAGCTCCTCCTCCGTCGGGTAGAACCGGAATCCCGGCGCCAGCACCGGATCACTGCCGCCACTACTTTCCATCATCGATCTATCCCGCCCCTGTCGTCCGCACGCTGACGATCGATCAACTGATTTCGATCTGCAAATTAAACGAAAAATGGTTCCTGTTCCTGATGATGATCAAGCTCACCAACTCTCTGTTGCTCGATCAAGCTAGCATGCAAATAACTAAAACCTCATGAGTTTATTAATCGGTGCTGGATTATCTTGGTAGTAGATGATTATTCAGATGAGACCGATAGAGCGGAGCAGAATTTATAGAAGCGGGCCGGCCAGTTCGGTAGCTGTTGCTTGCTAGGTATCTCTCCATCACGCACAAATTCAGAGAGAAGATTGACGAAGCTCTGAAGAAAGTTGGTCATGGCCGTGTTTCCGCGTTGACCTTGACCGAGAATGAGAGATGGCATCAGGACAAGGACAAGACAATCCATAATGCCCGGCCGGCTTTAATTTTAATCAATACATATCATTATTACAACCTTAATATGTCTTGTGTATATGTAGCAACAAAGATAATTTCTCCCTTTTTATTTTTTGTTGTTGTCGCTGCTGTTGACCACCAAATTTATATTAATAAAACAATAACATTATGATACCAAATAAGCATAGTATGTCTATTTGATGTCATAAATATTTTTAATTCACATATAATTTTGGACAAACACTTGAGATGCTTTGACTCTTAAAAAAGCTGAAAGCACTTATAATTTAAAATGAAGAGAGCACTACTATTATTATAGATTCACAAAGGAACAATATAACATCCCAACACTGATGCATCAACAAAAGATGCAATACCATTTATTGTTACGATGCCGCCGCCCGAAGATGGTTCTTGACAACATGTTCGAGATGTCTGGTTGGTGGCATCGTATGTAACAACGTGCACGAAACCTTTTCAAAATTTTATCACAGCCTACACATACGATACCATGACAACTTGATAAGTTTCATGATTTTCGGACTTTGTTTGTTTTTTATAGAACTTAAAAACAATTCACCCGTAAGTAAATGGTCATGTTCACCCGCAAGTAAATAGTCATGTTTCGTGAACAAGATGTTCAAAATTCCGGTGTGTCCCCTGAATGAGGCCTCACATTAGACTCAATAACACTAATATCATTTTTACATTCATTGGTTCTTCTTGTGGTGGCCTTGGGTGAGAAGGTGCCTTTCGAAGCACTTTTGTTGTGGTCTTGACTCCCTAGTGGTCCTCCTCATAGGTTAGATGCTTTTTTTTTGCGACATCATAAGTTAGATGCTTTGGAAGGAAAGAAACACGAGAATCTTCAGGAACATGAAGATGTTTGTGTGCAGTGTAAGCTCTAGGCATCCATCTTGGACAAACTCTTCTTTGGGACCAAGCGAGATGACATTAGAGTCTATCAAATATTAGTTTCTTTGTTAAAAATCTAGCTATTATGGATGGTGACATTAGAGTCTACCAAATTAAAAGATAAGTGTTTTTATCATCGGTTTGATTTGTGTATCTATGATTTCATTTGTTGCGCCTAAAAACAAAGATAGAGGGTGTAATAACTAGTAATAACAATAAGATAGATGTACTATGGTATGGTTTTCATTATGCCTAAACCAATCGGTCCAGGCTCGACGTTGATTGTTAAGTAGCGATGATTAGACGAAATGAGCTAGCGGGTAGTTCAATCAGTTTGATTTTTTTATGGTGGAAGTTGTCTATTTGTTTTCAACCACTAGACTTGAACCGGGCTTTGTTTTTTGAAGTTTATTATTGTAGAATTTATTCGCACTATTCTCACTTTCTGTAATAGGAGGCTATGGTGGCTAGGATGGAGAAGGCCACATGATCATGGAGAAAAGTAAAGGAACAAATCCGGAGTGATCAAGGCAAAGGCTATATGCCGGTCGATATCTTTGATGCTTTTATCAATCTTGATTTGATATACGCTTAAAGAGGGGTACTCCCTTGATCCGATCCATTGTCATTTACTCGATCATTGTCACATATCGAGAAGTCAGATGCACTTAACTTTGATCAGATATATATAAAAGGTTTTTAATATTTGTGATGCGTACTAATTATAGTTAGATTAATCATTGCATGTGTTTTTATAATATACCTATTTGGATATATATAAATATAAATACTACTAAAATCTAACTAAATTTAAGGAATTATCTTGAAATTTTTATGAGATTTGAAAACTGACAGATTGGAGTAGGACGTATGCACACGTTCGTGGGAGCAAAAGTGGCACAGTAGTATATATGATTTTCTTATGCGGTCCCTGCTTGCTAAAGTGCTAAACTATGAAATGGCGCAATAAATAAAACTGAGACGTGTGGCCAGGCCGGGTTGACTAGGAGTCAAGCTAGGCAACCGAGACGCGGTCTAGTCTCTCGTGAAACACGACGAAACCGTACGTATATGATACATACATACTCCGTGCTGTGCAAAGTACTGCGCATGCGTACTACGAACTGGTGTAATAACAGGACGTCGGGATTGGTAAGAAATTTATTCACTCCGATCCAGTATTTAAATGTGCTAAACCGCTCTGGCGTCGTCAATGACGATTCAGTAGTTTGTTTTGGAAGGCTACAAGTGCCAATGGATGTTGGCGTGATGACAAGACTGATCAGTGGCCATTTTAGACCACAATGTTATATTATACATGAACAATTGATGACATTTCAGGCAAAAAGGTAAACTGCAAATCTGTAAGAGAAGCTACGTACGAGATGACCCATAGTTTGAATTCATAAGAAGGACAAGGAACTAGCTAAACACTATGCATGCGAGAGACTGCACCAAGAGAAAGTACGTAGAAGGCTACCTTATTGTTTTGACCTGTTTAAAAATTACTGTGCTAGGTTTTGGACATCAGGACGGGCAAGAAATTTATTTACCCCTACACAGGTACTAGTGGTCCTACTCACTAGGCCAAAAAGTAATGCTAGATACATAAAGGAGGTAGTAGTACATACATTACATACATTTGTGCAACTATATGGGTGTGTTTAGAGCCCCAAATTTTGGGCCAAAATTCCTGTAGCATGTCACATCGTACACTGTAGCACGTTTCGTTTGTTAGTGGTAAATATTATCCTACCATGGCGTAACTAGGCTCAAAAGAATCGTCTCGTAATGTACATCTAAACTGTGCAATTAGTTTATTTTTTTACCTACATTTAGTACTCGATACATGTGCCGGCATTTTGATGTGATGGAAAATCTTCTTTTTGCATAGTGGAATTTGGGGAGGAATTTGAGGCTCTAAACACAGAGCAGTCTCAATGCAAAAACTACGATGGTTTATATAGTTATTACTTAGCTAGGGTGCCAACTAAAGCAAAATAGTGATGTAGCATTGGAATTAAGAAAGAGAGATAGCTTGCCGAATGGCTTATTAACAGAGAGAGAGAGGAGGAGAAATGATCTTATACAAAACTTATGTATCACTATCTTTGTTGTTTGTCGTTGTGTTGTAAGGTTTTTGGCTCAATTCTGGTGCGGGTTGAGTGCAGAGGAACTCTCTGAACCTGACTGGATGTTGTTTTTGGTCTTTTACATCAATGAAAGGCCAGGGTTGTGCCCTTAAACTCTAATAATTTTTTTTGACAGCACACTGTTGCACGTTTTCAACCTACCATCAAGGAGCAAATGAAGACGGCGCCGTTTAGACTGCGACATGCCATCTCTGAAGGCGGCGTTGATCATGTCCTCCACGGCGGCGGGAGCCTCCCTATCCTCCACATGATAGCCCAGCTTCCGAAGCAAGAGTGGGCCTACAAAGTCGCATTAGCTGCCAATGGAGACACCGTGACTGAATAGTCATACTACTCTAGTGGATTATTCCCCTGCAATTTGCATTTTCACTGCAAATAAAGCAGACGACGACTGTGATTGAACTGACACTGACAGAGCCCTAAACATATACTCCTTCCTACACAAGGAAAAGGAAGCCAGCGATGAGATTCCTTCTGTGACAATGAGGGAACTACGCGTGAATGACATGCTCAGCTTACTCGCATGTGCATGCACCTGCACCAGCGCGGTTTACCTTCACTGCGATCGAGCTAGTCCTCCGTGCACACATGCAAAGGCCGGGGCTGTGCCCTTGAACTCTAATAAAAAAATGATCTATAGAAAACTATATGTACTTGGGAACCAAGACACGTGTACAAAATTATTTTGAAGAAACCATCCATTGGAAATACAGTTTTTATGCATAGCGTTTGTGTTACTTGACAAGTATAGAAACTCTCTCATATATAGTTTCTGAGTTGATACTGCACTAGGGTACGAACCCCGTCATGACAGGATATAACTTACATGAGCCATAAATCAAACTATTATGTTACGTTAAGTTGACCAAAATTTCAAGAAAAGTTAGTTGTGTATGACCAAAGCAATGCCATTAGATTGACCATGATAACATTTTTTTTTATCTCATACCCATTAATTAAATTTAAAGTCAAACATTGATACTAGCTTTGTACTGCGCATTTGGTAAAGCCGGCTAATAAAAAATCAATATTTTTGGTTTTATTTTTTTGGAACAAAGGTAATACTAGTATATATACAAAAATAAGTATCAATTAGCAACTTTTCTTATAAGATAATGATGATGTAATGTGATGGAACCTGTCATTCCAAGACGCAGACACCGTGACTGAATTCTATACTACGGCTGTGTTTAGTTCCAAACTCTAAAAGTTTGTCACATCAAATCTTTTGTCCCATGCATGGAGGCGTCAAATGTAGATAAACAAAATAACTAATTACACAGTGTGCTTTATGAGACTAATCTTTTAAATCTAGTTAAACCATGGTATGACAATATTTACCACAAACAAACGAAGAGTGCTACAATGCCAAATTTAATACTACAATGCTAAATTTCAGATAACTAAACACAGCCTACTAGCTACTAGTACTAGTGGATTATTCCCCTGCAATTCGCATTGCAAATAAAGCAGACGACGACTGTGATTGAACTGACACTGACAGAGCCCCTAAACATATACTCCTTCCTACACAAGGAAAAGGAAGCCAGCGATGAGATTCCTTCTGTGACAATGAGGGAACTACGCGGTTTACCTTCACTGCGATCGAGCTAGTCCTCCGTGCACACATGAATGGAGGCAGATCGATGATATGATGCATGCATGCATGTAGCATGGACTCGTAGCTAGGTAGCTACATACCCTTGGCCCGGCCCCGGTCCCGGCCGGACAGATGGCGAAGACAAGAGAGCCGAGCACTACTACAGGCGGTTTCTTTAGGGGCGGCTCCAGATGCAAGAAAGGGGCGGTTTTGAAGCCGCCCTAACTAAACGCTCCTAATGTGCTTCCACTTTAGGGCGGTTCCAAAACCGCTCCTAATGTGAATATCAGATTTCACATTTTCAAAATTAAAAAAAAACAGCAAAAGATTTTTTTTGAACCGGGGAAGGACCTCACCGGCCAGCCACCCACATCCCCTAGACATGATCATTTTTTCACGCTTTTTGCAAATGTTGCGGCCGCCGGGGTTTCGAACCCGCGACCGGCCTTTCGTGTAGCGGAGAGCTCCAACCACCCGCACTACACATGTGTTTGTGTCCATATCTCATTCCCGCATCCCCACATATTATACAAATCAGAAAGTGAAAATTGACTATTTGAGACCCTAAACAGATTCAAATCAAAAAGTGATCAACTACAAAGTTTTCGTGAACTTTTTAAGATCTACAATTTTCATTTAGGATGTTTCTCCATCCGAGGTCGTTTTACAAAATTCGAATTTCAAATTTGAGACATTAATTTAAACGTAGCTTTTGTATGGCTAAATGATTTCAAATCAAAAAGTGGTCAACTACAAAGTTTCATAACTTTTCGAGATCTACAATCGTTATTTAGGAAGTTTTTCCATTTGAGGTCGTTTGAAAAATTCAAAATTTAAAATTTACACATTCAAACCCACTTTTTTGAGGCATCAAATAAATGCAAATGAAAAAATGGTCAACAACAAAGATTCATAACTTTTTAAGATCAACAATTGTTATCTAGGAAGTTTTTCCATCCGAGATCGCTTTCTTAAATTTTAATTTTAGTGTCTCATTTTAAAAATTCTAAGAACCCAATCGTAGGGGGGCGCTCAATATAGAGCCGCCTCTATTGTGGACCAGTAGATAGGGGTGGCTGGTGATTGAACCGCCCTCGATAACGAGAGGGGCGGTTGGTGATTGAACCACCCCTACTACCGATGGCACATTACAGGGCGGCTTGTCCCCCCAGGATTTTAAGATACTATAGGGGCGGCTCAAAGTATGAGCTGCCCCTAATCAAAATGCCAAGCGCCCCTTAGTAGCCTTTTTGTAGTAGTGGAGGTGACGGCGACGACGACGAATGTTCATGTGTGATCGTTATCGACGCACAGTGGCAGGAATGAATGAGAATGAAATGAACAACAATCGGTCCTGCTGTGTGCACTGCACCAACAGCTAGCATTGCATTGCAGCTGCGGCATCAGATTCCTTCACTTTACTTGCGGCATAACGACGACGACGCATTCATTCTTGCAAGCAAATGTTTGGAAATTTCAGCGGAAGTGGAACGAGGACAGACAGATTCTGATTCGATCGGATACTGATTGGAGGAGCTTCTCTGTAAGTACTCCCTCCGCCCATTTATGTATGTCGTCCGGGAAGCGTGTTTGTGTGGGAAACACGGTTTTCTAGAGACAAACATTTAGGGACGGAGGGAGTACGCCTCTGCAGTCTGCACATGGATGGGAAAGGATCGGGCAACGATGATCTGATGATATGCGTCTGTCTGATGATGATGCTGGGTGCTCTCTCTGCATGCATGATTGGACGACGATGCATGACAGCATGCATGGCGCAGTTGCATGCAACGCAACGGAAAATGTTGTGAAGCTTTCGGATGTGTGCCGCCAAATTACTAATGCGCGCCTAGGGACTTGTTTGTTACTGTAGTCGTCACTGAACCTGTCGTGTCGGGTCAGGAAAGTAGAAAAGGAGGGTGATCGGAGTCGGAGGTAGTCATGTGCATCGGGCTGGCCCGCCCGCAAGCACGGGCCCGGGCTGGGCACGGCCCGTCGCACGGGCCTGTTTGGCCCACGGGCCACCGGGCGCGCCACAGCAGAGCCCACCGTGCCTTGGGGTCGGCCAGTGCACGGCACGCGGCCGACTTTGCGTGCCGGGCCGGCCGGCCAAGAGCACGGGGCCCAATGTGACACCAGGGCCGCCCAAGGCCCATGAACGCAGCAGAGAGAGATGGGGAAGGGGGAGGCCGGGCAGGGGCTCGACGCGCCGCGGTGGAGCCGGGGAGGTGGCCGCCGGTGCTTGAGAGCCGCCCGCCGCCGGTGGTTGACTTCGCCGCAGCCGCCACGCGCCTCGACCTTCCCGGGCCGGAGCGGGGATGGCAAAGGGGAGTCGTCGAGCGCCGGGCGATGTTGGAGGAGACCGCATCGACCACGCCCGGCCGGCGGCGAGCGTTGGTGAGACTGCCTCGCCCTCCGCCGCCGCCGCGGGGGCTGGACCTTGACTCCGCCCGCGTCGGCCAGCCGCAGGCGCCGGCGCCGCCGCAGCCGGCCGGAAGCCGCAGGCGCGGTTCGTGAGTGCGGCGCTTTCTAGAGAAGGGAGAGAAGGGGTTGGATTTGGGGGTAATTTGGGAAAAGGAGAAGTAGGGTTATAGTTTTGTGGGCTCTTAACAGCCAGATTGTGTAGGTAGTGTACAGTTGTGTAGTGGTCACCGGGCTGTTAACGGGCCGGCCTTAGAAAACCGGGCCGTGCCGCCCGCGTGCCTTGGGTCAGCCCAGGCATCGGCCCATACCGGGCACCGGCGTGCCCAGAGCCCGTTTTTTTTCGTGCTGAGCCAAAAAAAAACGTGCTTCGTGCCGGGCCACCGTGCCCCGTGCTTTCTGCATAGGTTTAGTCGGAGGCAGTGGAGGACTACTCACTGGACTGACTGACAGTCGCACGACCAGGTCAAGTCCAACGGATGCAACGCGCTAGCTCCTCCATCGATCTATCGTCTTCCTCCGATCCTCACAGTCACCGCTGTCTGTTCGTTAAGTTCGTCGTCGCTTTAATTTGCTCCGGTCTGAAGCCAACCATTAGTAGGTACAGTATATATTTACTGTATTCCAAAGCCTCATCAGGCAGTCTGGCACGTCTCGCTCTCTGCCAGCCTGCAACCTGCTTCCTGACTCGAACGCGATGGCTGTGTCGTCTCCACTCCAGTCGCCCTCCGCGTGTCCACCTCCGACCCACTCTACCACTGGATGGCCCAACGTCGCTCCATGGATCTCTATCTCCGAGACCCGTAGACGACGACAGGGACTGGAGTGGCCTGCTGGCCGCCTGCGCCTGACTGACAGGGTCGTCGTCTCCGCCGGCCGCTCCTCGACGTCGACGGACGGAGAACGCGTTTTCTAGACTTTCTAGACTTTTAGTTTCCTAGAGCCACCAGCGCATGTATATATGTACGTTGCCAGGTCCATCTATCGGTCGCCCGGTTGATAGGCGCAATAGATGCGTTTCTTTCCCTGTCGTCACTAGTCGTCTGTCTTGAGTTGTAGTAGTCGTAGTAGTCCAGGGGCAACTATGAATAACTTATCAACAACCCGAACCTGACTGAACCTTGAGTTGGACAAATTCAGGGGCTTTGATCGACAGTCTTCAGTTCAGAATTCAATTCAATACCTCCTGCATGCCTCTCGATACTACTAGTAATTGTGATCAGTCAAAGAATGCAAGCACATAGAGTATACACAAACCGTTGTGACTGGACTCCCAATGGACTGTACGGACAGGCGCCGTCGTCACTCATCACCTCTGCTCTGATGGATCATCATCATCGTCCACGTACCAGTCAATCAGTCACAAGACAAAACAAACTATCCCCATCTCTTTCTCTTACCAGTTCCAAGTTCCAACTAGTTATCCTGAAATGCACACACACGGTTTGAAAAATATGCATGCAAGAAAAGAAACGATCGACCTGCCCTGCGCCACACTCCCATCCCCATCCAATGGCTGATTCGGCCGGCAATTCTAAAATGCTGCTTTGACTGCTCGATCTCCTTGCTATATATCTTTGCTGTGACCAACGTACGTACGTACGTGCAACCACGAAAAGCGACCTTCTTTGATTTCTTCTCGCTAACTTCATTCACACCAAACTTTTACCCATATATAAGCGGTGTTTTAAATCAATATGTGTATATACGTGTGTGTGGGGTGAGATGGGGGCATTTGCCCCCTTGGTCTCCTGCATATATACGTGGACTTGCTAGTGCATTAGAATCCACCCTTACCAATCTAATCCATAACACTTTGGAAAACTGCCCGCCGCGCTGCCATATGAAGGCCGCGTGACGGTGCGTCGGGTTGCTAGGCGCCATGCGTTTCATTCCCTGTTGATCATGGTCGTCTGCCTTGAGTTCAGGTTTGAATTGGAGTAGTCCAGTACTCCAGTGCTGGGGCGACTAGGAATTACAACTAAGAACAAAACCATGAAATTCAGAGGCTTCGATCGACAGTCTTCAGTTCAGAATTCAATTCAGATGCCTCCTGCCTGGCTGGAATTCAATTCAATTCAATTGTAACTGTGATCCGTCAAAGAATGCAAGCACATAGAGTATACACAACCGTTGTGACTGTGACTCTCAACGGTGCACAGACTGTACGGACAGGCACCGTCGTCACTCATCACCTCTGCTCTGATGGATCATCATCGGCCACGTACGAGTCAATCAGTCACAAGACAAGACAAACTCCCAATCTCTCTCTCTCTCTTACCAGTTCCAAGTTCCAACTACGAGAAGGATTTCGTTAATTATCCTGAAATGCACACATACACACGGTTTGAAAAATCTGCAAGGAATTAGCGACCAGCTGCTGCGGCCCCGGCCTGTCGCTGCCCTGCGCCACACACACTCCCATCCCCATCCAATGGCTGGTTCGGCCGGCAATTCTAATTCTGCATTGACGGCTCATCTCCTTGCTATCTCGTGTTGTTACAACAGTCTTCATCGCCATAGAGACCACGAAAAAGGGACTTTCTTTGATTTCTTCTCGTTAACTTGATTCACACCAAACTTTTACCCATACTAGTATAATGCGTACAGAGACGTTTACTATATATGCATGCGTACAGAGTCCACTGGTGGTGCATGCATATCTGGTGGTCTCGCGTTCAGATTCAGTAGCAGAGACTGATGCATATATACTATGGTCTACTACTTGTTAAATTTCCAAGCAAGGCGGGTGGCAATCTGCAGTCGTCAGGTCAAGCTTCAGTTCGTTTAGTCTGTCGTTTGCTGGTCTGTGAACGAACTCAACCCTGGCTGTGGCTTCAAAGCAACCTTTCTTGGAGTCCACTGGACGATGTCAAGACGTTCGTTCGTTCCTTCCTTCCTTACAGCACGTAACGTACTTCTGGACTGATCGAGTTAGACTGACGACGCACGGACGTCAGCCACACGTGGAACACATATCAACAGAACTAGTACAGAAGGAATTCAAGAAGCTTGCCGTGTTCCTTGTGGAGTCAGTCAGGCAGGCACGAAGCGAGCGAGCGAGCGAGAGTTTGGCCAATGACCCTGATGTTGACCTGCACCACGAGTGTATATACTCACAGTTTTCTTCACTCCAGAAAGAAACTAGTTAGCTACGTACTGACCAGAGACCCAGGAATCCTGCCGCAGCTTTTCAGTAGCAAAGTACTAGCTGTCGTCAAATATATTTCTTCTACTTGGATCAAGTGCTTACAAACACTAACATTTTCTATTTAGAGTCGTAGATATCAATAACATTTCTTATAGATCTACTTGATTAGGACTTGTTTGGTAAGGCCCATCCTTAAGACTGTTTTGGAGGAGCCATAATTTGTGACTCCTTTAAATGCTTCTAGGTCTAATTTCTTTAATAAAAAATGATTTTCAAACGGTCTTTCCTACTAAATCGTTTGGTATATATAGCTCTGTAGGAGTTGGAAAAAAGCACTTTCAAACGATCCCTTAAACTTGTCCTGCACAGTCGAATAAAGGTAGAATTATTTTTTTTTAACGGTGGTAGCAGCTCAGTTGCTTGGTCGCTTCTAGAATCAGAAAGCCTGGAAACCGGCGCAGTACTTTTGATTACATTTTTGTTTAGATAGAAAAAAAAAACAGAGCCATGAGTCGTGGGCTGCCGGCCCGTTCGACCAAAGGAAAACCGACCCCTTTTGGCCTGTTACATGCAATGGCCCGTTCGATCTTTTTTTCTACAAGCGGATGGGGAAAAGTCTATTTGATTTGATGTCCTAGTACTTTAACTGTCGACGCCGTTTTTTTTTTCCCTAAAAAAAACACCCAGTTCCGCTTTTGCGGTCGATCGACAGTTTCCTTTTCAGCGGTCGATCCGACCGCGTCTCCTTTTTTTCATCTTTTTCTTTCCCCATCCTCCTTCCCCTTTCCATTTTTTTTTTCGCATGCGCTGATGTCAGCGAAAAAAAAAAGTAAAATATTTTTTAAAATTACTATAATTTCTGAATGGTGCGTCTACCCTACTAATGCACCAACTTCTCTAGGCTACATATAAAAAAAAAAAAAACAAAATCTTTCAAAACGGACACTCCAGATTAAATCTCAGCGTTCTCTCTCTTTACTCGCTCACGATTCAATGGTCAGGATTGGTTGCGTCAAACATCGTTAGCCTCCCGCACCCGGGCCTGACGAAAGCCCGTAGATCGTCACGCCGCTAATCACGCACGAGACGAGGAGATTGCCATCATTGAGCGTCCGCCGCGGCACAACTTGATCCTCTCTGCCGCGGATGAGAATTTCATCGCTCTATTGTTCGGCCGTCGCTCACTGCCGCCGGCCGCCATGCTGCTCTCGTCCCCGCGCCTGTGGTCCCGCCCTCCGTCCCGACTCCCGACAACAGTCGGCGCCCGTGCAGTCTGTGCCCGCCCATCGCTCCTAGCCGCGCTGACAGTCGTGCCTTGAGAAGGCCGCGCGGTGTCGCGTCGGCGGGCGGCGGTGGCGAGCAGGTGTGGCGTTCACTGGGCGGCGACGGCATGCGCGGTGGTGCGCGATTTGTATTCGAGATGGAAATGGGAAAGCATGGGAAAGCAGGTGACGGTCATCGGGTTTCGGAAGGGCAGCAATGTGGTGACACAGGCCACCATGGATGGGTATGATGCCGTCCAGATCAGGACGTCGGGTACCACGGGTGCGCGAGGGCAAGGCCGGTGCCCCGCCACTGCCGCACCTGCAGGAGTTCAGGCTCACCGCCGTCGACGCCTTCGGACCCGCCCAGCCGCACGACTTCGTTGCCAGCCTCCACAACGGCGGTGACAAGATAGGAGCTTAATAATCGACGCCTGGAACGAGCGCTCCCTGGTAAGGCATTCGTAATCTGATCTTCCCTGCTCAGGTGTGGCGTTCATTCAGCGCTCCCTGGTCAACGCTGATGTAAGCGAAAAAATAAAATATTTTTTAAAATTGCTATAATTTCTGAATGGTGTATCCGTTTTTAATTCCGTCTGCACCAGTGTGTTCTACGCGACAAAACAAACGAAATTAGATCCCACTCGAATATGTTTCAAAGATTTTTTTATTTTTTCTAATAGCAATTTATGTATATTAACTTATGAAATATAACCTAAGTTACACATAAAAGTTATATATATAAGTTAGACGTAACTTTGTAACGTGTGTAAGTTATGTGTTTAATGTAATAAGTTATATGTATAAGTTAGACGTAACTTTATAATGTGTGTAAGTTATCTGTTTCATGTAATAAGTTATATGTATAAGTTATGTGCGTAATTTTTTAACGCTGAAGATCACGTAAGTAATGTGTATAAGTTCGATGTATAATTTATACGCATGAGTTATAGACAAAAGTTATATGGGTAGCTTTGTAACTCCTTTTATTTTTGCTAAAAATAGAAAACTTTTTGAAAAAAGGAAAGTTGTGGAAAAAAAATTTACCAGAAAAGGATTTTTTTTTTTTTTTTTGTCGGAAATCGACCGTGCGTTGGGTTAGTCGCGGGCGACCGCGAATTAGTTCTGCCATAAAAACACGGACTTGGACCAAAGCATGTCGATCTTTTGTTGACCCCATTGCTTCGGTGCTTTCTCGGTTCTAGATAGCTTGATGTCAAAATGACTCAAATTTGAAGCCTTTGCACAGATTGGGTTACAGATAGGGAGCTTGGGCAGTGATCATACGTTGAGCTTTGTGATAGAATAAAATTAATGTACAAGGTCGCATATAAAATCAGAACACCTGGAAACCGGCAGTACATTAATTTGACCTTTCTAGTTAACTTTGATTATTATTATTATTTGTTTAGAATAATAAACACAAGAGTGATTCGTGAAGTCATGAGCATGCGTGGGCTACCGGCCCGTTCGACCAAAGAAAGGAGCACCGACCCCTTTCGGCCTTCTATATGGGCCCGTTCGATTTGATGTCGACGCCGTTGATTTTTTCCACTTCATACTACAAACAAAATCAGGTACTATGCTACACTCCACATTGTCTACCATTGGATGAATCACACCCCAAACTGATTTTAACGGCGGTTTTCATGATGGTTTTGGCCTACGTCGCCCCAGCACCACACGTTAGGAGTGAGAGGGGTTTTTTCTCGCTAATGGTTTTGTGTATATCTGTATTTAAGGAGAAGTGCTTTTTACAACATGCACCAGGCAAATGCGGGAGGTGATGATTGTTACATTAAAAGCGCAGCCTCCCCAAACTCTCGCCTCTTAAATGATTACTCGCGCACTAAACCAAGCTTGCATCCTTTTCTAAAAAAAAAACCAAGCTTGCAAGCTCCTGCCGATCCATTGATCAGTAGTTTGCTTGATGGTGGAGAGAATTTGCCCGAGGGAGGAGGAAGAACTCCAGGCATCGTGCATTCCTTTCCTTCTATAATTCCCATGCTACTAGTGTGGATAGGGTTTGGGTTCATCATTTCTAGTTGCCGCTTCTCTCCTCATATGTTTGCTTCATTGACTCACCTTCCCCCACCACCCGACCTATAGTGCCACCACTGCGTCGCCTATGCTGCCCCCATGCCTGCCACCACCGGTAGTCGTAGCGATGCCCCTAAGCTTGACAGACTCACATTTAAGCTACCTAACACCAAACCCTAACAACTCGTACCCTAATCTTGCCGCCGTGTTAATGGCCCATACCTTGGCGATCTTGGTGGAGGAAGGATCCTGAGACCCCAAACAATCATAACTCATCTAGAGAGTAATTAGCCTTTGTATTCTGAACCCTCTGTAGCGGTCTATTGTAGGCGGTTGGGGTCCTGTCTGCATCTTATTTGATGTTTGATTTTCAAACTTTCAGGTTCTTTTTTATGACTGTGCCAGGAGCGTCTGTGAAGAGAAAAGGGCGGTTCCTTTAGCAGTTTCAAGGGGTATCATTTTTGGAGAGATGTGGATTGTAGGTATATGGCTTGGGTTGTTGATTGTGAAAGGCTTGGGGGTCTAATTCTTTTGTAAGAATCATCAGTGGTTAGATGGGCTATTTTGCTTAGTTGTGTAACAGTTAAATTATGCAGAAAAAATTAGTTGCCATTATGAGTATCCCCAAGACTGAAACCGTAGTGTTAGCACGAGCGTTATACCAGTTCAGATAATTAATCAGATCCAACACAAACGTCATGTACCAGACTGTCAATTACACGTTTCAGAAAACAACAGCGCTAAAGAGAGTGCCAGTCAATCTTCATTGAGGAAAGTAAACAAATACACGAACGAAAATATATAAGTAAATAGTTCTAACTTCTAAGAGGCTACGGACAGCAGAATAACGAAATGACGCAACTGAAAGGACGACGACGACGTTGCGCGGCGCCGTGTGCCGCCCCATTCGTGATCATCTGTTGCTGCTGCTGCCGCTGTATCAGCTGGGCCATGTACTGCTGCTGCGCAATCGGGTCCCCGGTCGCCGCGGCAGCCTGGAGCATCTGCATCTGCAACCCGAAGACACCTCCCTGTCCCTGGTAGGTCCCGGCCGCCGCTTGCATGCTGCCCATGTGGAAATGGAGGTGGTTCCCGGCGGGAACGCTGCCGCCCATTTGTCCCATACCGGGGAAGGGGAAACCGGCACCACCGTCCATTGTGTTGTTAGGCCTCATCATGGTCAACTGCTGCTGTGGTGGTGGCATGCCTCCCATCGGCCTCATACCGGGAAAACTGGCACCGCCCGCCATGTTATTAGGGGCCTCATCATGGTCATCTGCTGCTGTGTCGGCAACGACGGCATACCGCCTATCTGCTCTATACCAGCACCAGGAGGGATCCCGGCATGAGGAGGGATGAAGCCGTTCGGGTAAAGCGTTACGGGGCAATGGGGCGACCCCGACACCCCGCCGCCTCCACCGCCGCCCGGCCGCACCCCACAGCTCCCAGCTTCCCACCCACCACCAACAGCAGATCCAGGACCCCCCGCCGCGCCCCACGCCGCGCAGAGGTCAGCCTCGACTCCGCCTCCCAGGGATGGCGGAGATCGACGTCTCGCCCGCCGCCCGAGCTCCGCGGCCCGGGGTGTAAGGTCCTAGATGGCTAGAGGGGGGGTGAATAGCCTATAAAAATTTTCTACAAGCTCAAATTAACAAACCGGTGCGTAGTGGAGTTCTAGAGCGGGTAGATAATGTAAAAAGAGAGGTAGAGGTCGACCTAGACCGACTTGGGACGAGTCGGTTAAGAGAGACCTTAAGGAGTGGAATATCTCCAAGGATTTAGCTTTGGACAGGGAGCGCATGGAGGCTAGCTATCAACGTGCCTGAACCATGACTTTGTTTCCTTTTCTATCTACCCTCTCTTTATCTTTTTGTCTTTGGCCTTTCTAATGTTCTTTTATACTGTTTCATATGGGTTTCATCTCTAGCCTACCCCAACTAACTTGGGACTAAAGGCTATGTTGTTGTTGTTGTTGTTGTCAAATTAACAAACCGATTAGTATAACAAAAGGCGTAAACGCGGTTTGCACTAGCTCTAGTGGTCTTGCAAGCCTTCTAGTGACAAGACTAAATATTGCTATGATCTCTAAGTCACACAATGACTATGTCACTACTCTATCTAGTGGACAATCCTAAAAATGATCCTTAGGCTAGCAAGAACAACTACACAAGCAAGTGCTAGCTCTCTACACAAAGTAAACTAGGAATGAAGTACTAGAGAGATAAACTTGGTATACCGACGTGTAGAGGCAATGAACCAATCACCGATGTCGAGGATGAGCAATCACAATACGATGAATAAGCCAATCACCAAGACAATGGACACGTCGATGTGTTGACCCGGAGTTCACTTGTACACCGACAAGCTAGTCTCGGTTGTGCCGATTCAACACAAGGATAGTGCTTGAGCTAGGCGGTGCACTTGCTAGCTCCAAAGCCACCACTCACAAGTGAGGTACCCAAGACACGAGCAATATATTACTTGCAACTTTGTCTTCCCGACGAGGAATGCGTGATCCTCTTTACAATCACCGGTGGTGGCCAAGAACAATCACCTTCTCTTACCAACGCCTCCACCAATCACCAAACCCGGCTAGGGAGCGGTGTCTCCAAGAGCAAAAAGGAAACCAACCGGCTCACAACGATCCCCAAGTGCCACTAGATGCAAGAACTCTATGCAAATGCACTTGGATCTCCACAACTCTCAAGATTGAAGCTCACAAGCAAGAATGAGAGAGGGGAAGGCTTTTGCTCAGCTCTAGGAAGTTAGGAGTGATTCAAATGACCAAGAGAGGGAGCACAAGCCGGCCAAACAAGTATATATAGCCCCATCACGAAATAGACCCGTTGGGAGGAAAACCACGTTTCTGCGGGCCGACCCGGACGCACCGACCTGACTTCGTCCATGAGTCCGGTCAAAGTTTCGGTCAGAACCACCAAGCCCGGCTGGCCCCACTGGCGACACCGGTCGCGTCCGGTCGGCCGACGAGTCTAGTCATGACCGGACTCACAAATCCGGCGTCCGGTCGAGCCGAAAATCCGACGGAAAAACATGCTCTCTCGGACATCGACCGGAACCACCGACCGGACCGTCCGGCCGGAACCCGCGGCGCCCGGTCATGCGTCCCGTCACAGGGTCCGGTAAGCCCTACGAGCTGCGAAAAAAACCGTCGTTGTGTTGTCGTTCCTTCGCCTTTGCTCCAAACCGGCTTCCGTCACTTGATTCTTGTTGCCAACACGTCGAAGAACACCTCGAGCACTTGTGTTAGCATTTTGAAAACTATTTTCATCAAGTACGAAGTTAGCTCTCTAGGTTAGAATGCATGCATATGAATTTTGAACCTAGAGACACATGAGGACCGATATGTACGATAAGTTTCCCCTCTTTATAGTACGGCTTATCGATCCTAAATCACTCACACCCTCTATGGTGTCTTGAGTGCAAAATCAAACGGCCCTATGGTTATACCTTTGCCTTGAGCCCATTTGATCTTCAAACTTCTCCAAGTTGGACACTTGATCATCTTTTGGATCACCTCAATCCATCCTCCATGATCACCGTGCTCCAAGCTTGTCATGACCAATCTCTAGTCTAGTCAAACACTTAGTATCGAGAGATTAGTCCTTAGGTGTCACTAATTATCCAAAACCAAACTAGAGATCTTCAATCTCCCCCTTTTTGGTAATTGGTGACAACCCGCATAAAGGTTTTATGATTAATGTTTTTGAACATATCATGGTTGTCCAAGCATTTTGCTTACAATCATAGGATTGGACAATCATCATAAGTTCGGTTTTGGTAGCATGAGCTCCCCCTACATGTATGCCAAGAGTTTGGAACGAAACTTTGCATACATGTATGAATATTGAAATTGAGGGTGAGCTATGTTACCAAAATGATGCTTAAGGTGAAAGAAATGGACCTTTGAAGCGTGATACCAATCGGAGTTGCGCCATTTTCACCACATAAGCATCAAAGGTAACTAGATTTTCATCAAAACTCAAAGTACCACGTGAGATCACTTTATAAGCAAGGTACTTGAATTAAGAGCGGAATTTGGAAAATCTAGCTAGCTCCTATGCATGCTAGTTGATCAATCATCATTCAAATATTACTAGCATACACCACACAAGCATGTATATATGAAATTTAAATACATGTACAATGAGCAAGTCATATGTTAGTGCACAAACAAATACAACAATTTGTCTATGAGCTTGCCCCCCTACTTGTGTGAACCACTTGAAAGATTTTGCTTCAAAAACATATGGAATTTTTTTTAATTTTCCAAAACCTTTCATGCACTAATCTCTCCCCCCTTTGTCGACAATTTCCACAAAAGGTATGACCATGTTGTGTTACGGAGAAAAGAATAGTGCTCAAATTTGGTCAAATTTGGAATGCTTGCCAAACATATATTTCGGTTTGAACCAAAGACAAGCTTCTTCACACCTCATAACAAGGGTTATCTTGCCTATGTTGAAGTATATATGTGAAAAGATAGTCAAATTCAACACTTGTGATTGCAAGCCCATAAACATGTCATATGTCATCACTAGATCAAACAAGAATAAATAGCAATAGTGATGGCATAGATACATTGAAATTCTTTTGTTTTTCCATGAATGCTTCCTAAGGCACAAGTTATATGTCTATATGTTCTAACAAGTCCTTAGATATCATGAATGGCATGTCAAACAATTTCACCTTTGCTTTTTGCTTGATGAAGAGGCATGTCATACAAGTGGGGTGCATTCAACTCATGTTGGAGAAATCAAGAATGTTCAACTCATTCCATATCTTGCAAAACCTTTTCTCATCTAGTGGCTTGGTAAAGATATCGGCAAGTTGATCTTCGGTGCCAATTAGATGAATAGCAATGTCACCCTTTTGTTGATGGTCTCCTATAAAATGATGCCTTATGTCAATGTGCTTGGTTCTTGTATGTTGGACCGGGTTTTGTGTCATCTTGCAAGCACTCTCATTGTCACAATACAAAGGCACATGATGAAAATCAAATCCATAGTCCTTCAAAGTTGATCTCATCCATAGCAATTGTGCACAACAACTACCGGCACTAATGTATTCGGCCTCGGCGGTTGAAAGTGTCACACTGGGTTTGCTTCTTTGATGACCATGATACTAGAGATCTTCCAAGGAATTGACAAGTGCCACTTGTGCTTCTTCTATCAACCTTGCATGCCCCATAGTCGGAGTCCGAATATCCAATAAGCTCAAAGTTCGACCCCTTGGGATACCATAGCCCAACATTTTTTGTGTGTGCTTCAAATACCTCAAGATTCTTTTGGATGCCATGAGATGACTCTCTCTAGGTGAGGATTGAAACCTTGCACACTTGCCAACACTAAACATCATATCGGGCCTAGAAGCGGTCACATAGAGTAAGCTTCCAATCAATGACCGATATAACTTTTGATCAACCATATTGCCATATACATCATTGTCCAATGATCCACTAGTACCCATTGGTGTATTGATGCCCTTTGCATCTTGCAATCTAAACTTCTTGATCATGTCCCTTATATACTTGCCTTGACTAATGAATGTACCATTCTTCATTTGCTTGATTTGTAGACCAAGGAAGTATGTAAGTTCACCAAGCATAGACATCTCAAACTCTTTTGCCATCATTTTGCCAAACTCTTCACAATAGTCTTGATTTGTTGATCCAAAGATGATATCATCAACATATATTTGCATGACAAACAAATCCTTTCCAATCTTCTTGGTGAAGAGGGTAGTGTCAACTTTTCCCATCTTGAAACCTTTCTTGAGTAGAAAGTCTCTCAACCTCTCATACCATGCTCTAGGTGCTTGCTTCAACCCATATAGTGCCTTGTTCAACTTGTACACATGATTGGGATGATGATAATCTTCAAAACCGGGAGGTTGTTCAACATACACTAGCTCATTGATGAATCCATTGAGAAAAGCACTTTTGACATCTATTTGATATAGCTTGATGTTGTGGGCACATGCATAGGCTAATAGAATTCTAATTGCCTCTAATCTTGCAACCGGAGAATAAGTTTCACCAAAGTCAAGACCCTCTACTTGAGTGTAGCCTTGTGCAACAAGTCTTGCTTTGTTTCTCACAACAATGCCATCTTCATCTTGCTTGTTCTTGAAAACCCATTTGGTTCCAATGACATTATAGTCTTTTGGCCTTTCTACCAATTCCCACACTTTGTTTCTATCAAAGTTGTTTAGCTCCTCTTGCATTGCAATGACCCATTCTTCATCTTTCAAAGCATCATCAATCTTTTCCGGCTCTTCTTGTGACACGAAGGCAAAATGCTCACAAAATGCCGCTAGTCTTCCTCTTGTTTGCACTCCACTTGCAATATCACCAACAATTTGATCAATTGGATGATCTCTAGCAACACTTGAGCTTTGGAGTATTAGAGCTTGATTGCTTGTGCTTGGTTGATCACTTGACATGTTCTCATTAGATGATGTACTAGCTTGTTGATCTTGCAATTGAGCACCACTAGCTTGAGTTGGTTGCACTTCATCTTTGTCATTATCAACTTGAGTTGGCCTAATATCACCAATGTCCATGCCCTTCATGGTATCTACCAATTGAGTTCCACTAACATCATTGAGATTCTCATCTTCATCTTGGGACCCATTTGTTTCATCAAATTCAACGTCATAGACTTCTTCTAGTTGACCACTTGAGTTGTTCCACACTCTATATGCTTTGCTTGTAGTGGAATAACCAAGTAGGAACCCTTCATCACATCTCTTATCAAATTTACCAAGTCTTGCACCCTTCTTCAAGATATAGCATTTGCATTCAAATACTCTAAAGTATGCAATAGTTGGTTTTCTTCCATTCAATAGCTCATAAGGTGTCTTGTTCATCATGGGATGGCAATATAATCTATTGATGTAGTGACATGCGGTGTTGATTGCTTCGGTCCAAAATGATTGACTCACATTGTACTCACTAAGCATAGACCTTGCCATTTCAATGGGAGTTCTATTCTTACTTTCAACTAGGCCATTGAATTATGGTGTGTATTTAGCCGAAAGTTGATGCATAATCCCATAATCATCACAAAGCTCATCAACTCTTGTGTTCTTGAACTCACTTCCATTATCACTTCTCACTTTCTTGACTATGATATCAAACTCATTGTGCACCCTTTTGAGAAATGTCTTGAAGATTGAATATGTGTCACTCTTGTCATTGAGAAAGAACACCCAAGTGAATCTTGTACAATCATCCACAATCACAAATCCATACTTGTTGCCACCAATGCTTGTATATGTGGTTGGTCCAAACAAATCAATGTGAATCAAGTCAAATGGCTTGCAAGTACTCATGAAGCTCTTCTTTGGATGTGTGTTGCCTACTTGCTTTCCGGCTTGACATGCACTACATAGCTTGTCCTTCTCAAAGTGAACATCTTTCAAGCCTCTCACAAGATCATGCTTCACTAGTTTGTTGAGTTGCTTCATGCCAACTTGACCAAGCCTTCTTTGCCATAACCAACCCATACTAGATTGAGAGATCAAGCATGTACTTATTTGTGTCTCACTAGCATCAAAGTCCACAAGATAAAGATTCTCAAATCTAAAGCCTTTGAAGATCAAACTTGAATCTTTTGCATTTATCACTTCAACACCATCTTCACCAAAGATACACTTATAACCAAGATCACAAATTTATGCCACCGAAAGTAAATTGTACTTCAAGATATCAACTAGTGCCACATTTGAAATGCTCATATCATTGGTTATTGCAATCTTTCCAAGACCTTGTATCTTGCCACTCTTGCTATCACCAAATGTAATAGGCTTGCCATTTTCTTTACTTAAATCAATAGAAGTGAACTTTCTTGCATCACCGGTCATATGTTGAGTGCACCCACTATCAAGTATCCAATGCCTTCCTCCGGTCTTGTAATTCACCTACAAGCAAATCAATAATATTTAGGTACCCATCTTTGCTTGGGTCCTTGGAGGTTAGCAACCAAAGCCTTTGGTACCCAAATAGCCTTCTTCTTTGGGCCAACAATGGGTGTGCCAATAAACTTTGCCTTGACACCTTTCTCACCCTTGGTAAGCAAATAACAAGAATCAAAATGAATGGAATGCACTTTGGTTGATTTCTTGTTGTTGTTCATTTTAGCACATTGATGCTCTTGGTGCCCCACTTGCTTACATCTATGGCAATAAGTACCATTGCTCTTCACAAAGCTAGGCTTTGGAGTAGCAAAGGCCTTCTTGCCTTTCTTAGGGACATAGCCCAAGCCTTCCTTATTAAGGGAAAACCGTTGGCTACCCAAGCACTTTAGCAAGCGGGCATCCCCGCCATATGCCTTACCTAAGGCGTGGGTGAGCTCATCCACCTCTCTTTTGAGAGTCTCATTCTCAATTAACAATGATGAATCTAAAATCACTTTATCACTACTAGTAGAAATAGAGTGGGTTGATGTGGATGTGGAAGAAATGGATGGTTCTTCAACATTAACCAAGAATGGTTCATCTATGATGTCACATGTTGAACCAACATCCTTTTTGATGATTAAGCTAGCCCTATCATTCTTTTCTAAGAGCAAGGCATGGGCTTTTTGAAGCCTTGTATGAGCTAGCTCAAGTTCCCCATGGTCTTCCTTTAGACCCTCATGGGTGGCCTCTAGCTCACTAAAACTTTGTTCAAGAGCTTTTACACTCTTTTGTAAAGTTCTACATTCCTTGTCCTTAGATTTAAGCATGATATGAGTTTGCTTAAGCATCTCAAGAAGATCTTCTTTAGTTGGTTCATAGGTTTCATCATCATCATCACTATCATCATATTTTACTTCATTATCACTTAGTTCTTCATGCTCATGCAATGATACCTTAGTGGCCTTAGCCATGAAGCATGATGGAGATGAACCGAAGAGAGATGGCTTCTTGTGTTGGCCAATTGCACTCATTGCCTTGGCTTTGTCTTCCTCTTCATCGGAGGAGCCATCACTATCCCAAGAGCAAACAAAAGCACCATCATTTGTCTTCTTGAATGTCATGGTCTTGCTCTTCTTGTTTGTCTTGCCACTCTTGTATCCCTTCATCTTATCTTTTTCTTTTCTTGATTGGGCATTCGGCAATGACATGATAAGGGCTATCACACTCAAAGCACTTTCTTGGCTCTTCATTTCCCTTTGATGAATCATTCCTTCTTCTTGAGCCTTGTCCCATCTTCTTGTTCTTCAAGACTTTGCTAAATTTTCTCACAAACATAGCAAACTCTTGATCAACCTCATCTAGATCAATATCTTCCTCAACTTCTTCTTGTGCCTTGGCCTTGCCCTTAGCCTTGGATGAGGTGGTGGCGGCCTTGAATGCCACAACCTTCTTGCTCTTGTCATCTTCCTTCTCCTCATCATCTTCTATTCCATCACATTGCTCATCGGTCAACACTTCACCAAGCAAATCACTAGGTGTCATGGTGTCCAATGCTCCTCTAAACAATATCTTCCTCAACATCATGAACCGCCTGGGCAAGCACATCAAGAATTTATGCCCAAAGTCATGATCCAAAGTCTTTACACCCAATGCCTTGAGATCATTCACAATCACTTGTAGCCTATGGAATGTGTCGGGTATGCTCTCATCCTTCTTCATCTTAAAGTTCTCAAACTCACTCTTGAGCACATACAATTTGGCACTTTTCACCACCTTTGTGCCCTCATAAGTCTCACATAGCTTCTCCCACGCTTCACTTACCTTCTCAAGATCCTTGATACCTTCAAAAACCTTGACATCCATGCCATTGTACAATGTGTTCAATGCCATGGTGTTGCATTGCTTGTTTGACTTGTTGGTGGGAGTGAGGTTGGTTGGATCAAGGATGACAAAATCCTTCTCGGTCACATCCCATACTTGGTCATTGATTGATCTCAAGTACATCCTCATGGTTCTCTTCCAATAATCAAAATTCTTGACACCATCAAAGAAAGGAGGCTTTCTCCCAACATGGTTGAACACAACATGAGCCATACTTTACATCGAAGGTTGTTAAGCCTTGTAAAACGGTGACCACGGCTCCGATACCACTTGTAAGCTCCTAGATGGCTAGACGGGGGGGTAAATAGCCTATAAAAATTTTCTACAAGCTCAAATTAACAAACCAATTAGTATAACAAAAGGCGTAAATGCAGTTTGCACTAGCTCTAGTGGTCTTGCAAGCCTTCTAGTGACAAGACTAAATATTGCTATGATCTCTAAGTCACACAATGACTATGTCACTACTCTATCTAGTGGACAATCCTAAAAATGATCCTTAGGCTAGCAAGAACAACTACACAAGCAAGTGCTAGCTCTCTACACAAAGTAAACTAGGAATGAAGTACTAGAGAGATAAACTTGGTATACCGACGTGTAGAGGCAATGAACCAATCACCGATGTCGAGGATGAGCAATCACAATACGATGAATAAGCCAATCACCAAGACAATAGACACGTCGATGTGTTGACCCGGAGTTCACTTGTACACCGACAAGCTAGTCTCCGGTTGTGCCGACCAACACAAGGATGGTGCTTGAGCTAGGCGGTGCACTTGCTAGCTCCAAAGCCACCACTCACAAGTGAGGTACCCAAGACACGAGCAATATATTACTTGCAACTTTGTCTTCCCGACGAGGAATGCGTAATCCTCTTTACAATCACCGGATGTGGCCAAGAACAATCACCTTCTCTTGCCAACGCCTCCACCAATCACCAAGCCGGCTAGGAGCGGTGTCTCCAAGAGCAAAAGGAAACCAATCGGCTCACAACGATCCCCAAGTGCCACTAGATGCAAGAACTCTATGCAAATGCACTTGGATCTCCACAACTCTCAAGATTGAAGCTCACAAGCAAGAATGAGAGAGGGAAAGGCTTTTTGCTCAGCTCTAGGAAGTTAGGAGTGATTCAAATGACCAAGAGAGGGAGCACAAGCCGGCCAAACAAGTATATATAGCCCCCATCACGAAATGGAGCCGTTGGGAGGAAAACCACGTTTCTTTGCGGGCCGGCCGGACGCACCGGCCGGACTCGTCCATGAGTCCGGTCGGCTTCGGTCGAGAACCGCCAAGCCGGCCGGCCCACTGCGACATTGGGGGAGTGCGTCGGTCGACGAGTCGGTCGTGGCCGGACTCACAAAATCCGGCGTCCGGTCGAGCGAAAATCGGACCGAAAAACATGCTCTCGGACATCGATTTGGAACCACCGGCCGGACCGTCCGGTCGAGCCTCGCGGCGTCCGGTCATGCGTCCGGTCGCAGGTCCGGTCGCCTCCGAGCTGCGAAAATCCATCGTTGTGTTGTCGTTCCTTCGCCTTTGCTCCAAACCGGCTTCCGTCACTTGATTCTTGTTGCCAACACGTCGAAGAACACCTCGAGCACTTGTGTTAGCATTTTGAAAACCATTTTCATCAAGTGCGGAGTTAGCTCTCTAGGTTAGAATGCATGCATATGAATTTTTGAACCTAGAGGCACATGAGGACCGATATATGCGATAAGTTTCCCCTCTTTATAGTACGGCTTATCGATCCTAAATCACTCACACCCACTATGGTGTCTTGAGTGCAAAATCAAACGGCCCTATGGTTATACCTTTGCCTTGAGCCCATTTGATCTTCAAACTTCTCCAAGTTGGACACTTGATCATCTTTTGGATCACCTCAATCCATCCTCTATGATCACCGTGCTCCAAGCTTGTCATGACCAATCTCTAGTCTAGTCAAACACTTAGCATCGAGAGATTAGTCCTTAGGTGTCACTAATTATCCAAAACCAAACTAGAGATCTTCACGGGGCCGCCGGCGACGGCGACGCCAACGCCGCCGGTCTCCTCCCACGGCGCCTCCGGGGGCCCTCCCTCCACGCCGTCACCGGGCGGGCCCTCGTCGAGCCCGGGGGGCCCTCCACGCCCTCTGGCGCCGCCTGCGGTGGCCGTCGGGGACGCCCCCGCGGGTGCGGACCGGTCGATGGGTGCAGGGGCGGTGGCGCCTCCTCCGTCGTCCTCCCGCCCTCGCCATCGGGGGCGCAACTTCCCCATCGACGATGTGTCCCCGTCAAGCAGCCGGCCTCCTCCAAGGCCGTGCCTCTGCCGATGTCGGTGGCGAGCGGCTGCGACCCTGCCGCGCCCGGCGGAGTTGGCTTCTTTGCCGTCGTGAGCCGTCTTGTTCGGGGCTAGCCGCGCCACGAATGCTCCGTGGCCCCCTGCTTTCCGCCGGCTCGGCGAGGCTTCCCCCACGCCGCCGCGGTGGGGATGACTACGGGCCGCGGTGGCTCCGTCGCCTACGCCGCCCGGCCGGCGGCGGCTAGGCCTCGGCGTCACGGACGGCTCGCTTCTCCCGGCATCGAAGGCGTCGGGCGAGGGCGTTCGCGGGCGCGATGAGCGCCTCGGCCCCGGCGTCCTCATCATCCGCCCGTCTCGCCCCCGCCGACCCGGTCGTCCACCTTGTCCCTCCCCTTGCCACGCCCTTCCACCACAGGAGCCGTTCGGGGGGCGGCATCAACGGTGGGCGGGCGGCGGCGGTGGCGCTTCCGGCGATGAGCCCTCCTTTGCCCGGCCGCTGTACCTTGAGGCTGCCCGTCGAGCCATAGGGTGCGCCCCGCCCGGCCCCTATTGTGCCATGCCGGGGTCGGTCGGCTGCGCCTCACACCCGGTCGCCATCCCCATGGAGGGCGACATCGTCGTCGTCGTCGTCGTCGAGCCCCACGACCGGGGGCGCCCAGCCGCTCATGTGCCGCGGATCAACGACTTGGTCCCGCGGCCCGGTCGGCGGCGTGCCGTGCACAGCGGCTCCGGCGCGGCCGTCATCGCCCGCCGACTTTCGACACCCGCGGCTCCTCGGCGGCCGCACCGTCGATGCCGATGGCTTCACGCTTGTCAAAGGCGTCGCCCGGGCGCCGTCATTCTCCACCCCATGCTCGCCTCTGTCGTCGTGATGGCGTACGTGCGCCCTCACTTGTCGGCCCCTGCGCTTCCAGGCGTGCGGCGGCCGACCACATCGCCGCCCGGTGCACCTCCCGTCCGCTAGCTTCGTGCGCCTTGGCACGAGGCACGGGGCGGGATTGCAAGCACCGTCACCATCGTCGCCCTCGGCGAGCCCGCCGAGCGCCGTGCGCAGCGGCGCCCACGCCATGGCGTTGGCGGCCGCGGCGCCAAAGGGCCCCTGACGTGCGAAACCTCACGCGACCCCGACTTCAACGACATGAGGGCGCTGAAGCGGGCGCCGTTGGCGACGCACACACCAATGGGCGCCCATTTGCGGCCACCGTCGTCGCGCGGCGCCGCCGCAAGCCTTCTAGGGTGGCTAGCCTCGTCGTCGGCGATCGCCGCCCGACCCAATGATGCCGAAGGCCACCATCGCGGCGACAAGCTTCGCCCGGCTGCGTTGATCCATTGGCGTCGAGCCTCGTATGGCTCGCGGAGCCGCCCACTTCGGGGATCCAATGCTTGATGAGACCGCTGCCCGGAGCTTGCCGTGCCTCTTGCGTAAACATGTTGGCTCTCCAACACCCCACCTCCGGGTGCGGGGGACCGGTGGGGCGACCTAGTGGCGGCGAGTTTTGCCTCCCTCGTCACGCGGCTCGTCTACCTCACTTTGGAGGCCCGGATGGTGCTGGTGGACCCCCTTCGCCTCTGCGGATAGTACGGCTCGGCCGCGGATGCGAGGCGTCGAGAAGGTCGGTGAGGTCGCCACGATGGTGTCCTCCAACGCGACTATCGCCCGAGCAGATTCAGGAATGTGTGTGCATCTGTTGGACTCCTGGCGATCAAGGAGGGGGCCAAAGTTCGCGGGAACCCAGCGCGACTTGGCCGGCAACACTCGTCCGCCCGGGCTCTGCCGGCCGCCAAGCCTCGCGGCAAATCACGATGCCGAGCGCGATCGGTGTTGATGCGGAAGATGGGCATTACAGCGCATCTCGGCCGGTGACTTGGATGCGGTTCGCCCGATGCACTGGCCGCCTTTTACGGTCGGCCCGGCGCCAAGCAAGGAAGAGGTTATGCGAGGTGATCTTCGGTGATGGCTTCGACCCGGTGGCACGGAATGCGAATCGGCCAACCTGGATGAGGAGGGGCAAGTGATCCGCCTGGACTCTGAGAGGTCTTCCCCTTTTGCTCTTACCCGGTCGTCTAGTTTACCCGTAATCACAATCTCTTGTTGCACGTGGGCCGTGGTTCGATAATCCTTGGATTACCGATGTTCTTTTCTTATTTGTTTGTGTTTGTGTTTGTGTTGTAACTCAAAATTTTTTCTTCGTCTTAATGAAATCCGTGCTATGCACGCGTTCGAGAAAAAAATGTTTGGTCTCATCATAGCCACTGCTATGGCGGCCGCGGCATCCCGCCTATCGGCCGCATCATATCTCCCTTGCTTCGGTTTTGCTTGACGTTATTTCCCTTGATCATGCCGGGATCTTAATGTTTTTCGCTGCTGCCCTTGTTGTTGCCTATGTCGCCGCCATTATTCTTGCCTACATTGGGCAACACCACCTCTGAATCGTCATCGTAGGAATCATCCCACTCGTCGCTGAAATCATAACTGTCGAAATCATCACCGCTGTTCTCTTCCTCGCTGTCCTCTTCATCGGGCCTGCTTGCTTGCACTCCTCGCAAAGCTCCTGCACGGAACGAGGGCGCTCCCGCTTGTCCGATTTTGGAGGACGCACGGGCCTGTGATCCCCTGGCCGGCTCTTTGTTGGGCGGTGGCGGCGGCGGCGGCGACTTCAACCCCTTTCATATGCAAGTCGAATTTGAGTCAACGTCGAATTCTAAATGGCTGTCCTCGTCCTCGAAAGGGTAACCTTAATCCGTGGCGGTGGCGATAACGGTGGCGATGGCTCCACCCTCTTTGTTTTATTGTCGCCACCATCTCCTCCACCACCACCGCCGCTACGGGCTCCATCCTTCTTACCTTTGCGGCGTCTGTTGACACTGAAACTAGGGCCGCACCGACACACCGGGAGGGCCTTGGACGCCCACGAAGGTTGGATCAACCTTGGGCGGCCCGAGCACCGTAGCGTGACCGCCCTAACCGATCTAGGGTTCGGTAGGGGCGACGTGAGAGCTCGGTGATGGTGAAAAGAACCTCCGAACAAACCTCGGGGAAGACCCGTCGGGAGGATGCACGTGAGGGTTGCCCTAGGACCAGCAAGGCCGCCTAGGGACGTCGACGAAGAACGCGGAGTTCGCCGCCGAACAGCAGGGTAGAGAGGGGATGACCTACAAGAAAGTCTTGGGTAGATGTGTTTGACGATTGGATGTAGATGTGATCAAATCGGCCATGAACCTCTTTTATTATATGGAGGGTGGTCTTATCCTTTTTAGGAAACCGTCCTTAGACGTTTCCAAACCTCAAAAAACCGACCTAAACACAATTGGAAACAAATCGGTTCGGATCTCGTACCGACACGGTCCGCGTCGGGCTGGCCGGACGGCCCGGAATTAGGGGCGGCCGGACGCACGGTCGCGGCGTCCGGTCGGTTTCGTAAAGGTCTCGAAAACCGACCACGGCGCGCAACTCGACCCGGTCGCTGGACCGGACGCACCGGTGCGTCCGGTCGATGCCTTGAAACAGGCCTGGACGCCCGGCTAACTGATCGGATGCGCGGGGAAGTGGCCGGACGGTCCGGTCGCATGCGTCCCGGTCACTTTCCGTAAAGCCCTTTTTGATCTCCCTCGAAAATTTGGCTAAGTCTAAAAATTTTGCGGTGACTTGGACCTCAAAAATATGGCTAAGTCTAGGATTTTCTTTGTGTCTTAGACTAAGCCATTTTTTGGGTGTCAACACATTTTTTTTTTTTTCGGGTGAGAGGTGCACGAACACGAAGACAAAACAAGAAAACCAAACAACACGAATGCCCATCGTATCGGTTGTGTTTTAGAGACCGTGTCGCTATCCTAAACGACTTCTTTTACCAATACGGAGGGAGTATAACGTAAGCCTAACACGCACGCATATTCACCCCTATAAACACACGCATACAAGCGCTACCCCTTTGAGCACCTCCGAAAAACACCGAACCGGCGGATCACGAGATTCACAAAGTCATTTTCGGTTGTCCGTTGAAGTCCGGATTTAGCCCTCGAAACTCGAAACAAAACATACTTAGGACCGCAAGTATTAAAGCTAGACATGTTCAGCCTTTGCCTAGTTTCAAAGGTGGTTTTCAATTACATACATATTTTTCTAAAATAATAGGCTATAAATAATTTATGTTACATCCGAAAATTATGAAAATGGTACCTACAACTTTGCTCCGCCTGTGTTCTCTTGTACCTACAACTCGGTTTCGATTATTTCTCCATCCAAGTTTGTTCCAAAAAAAAATAAATTTGAAAATATTAAACTTCAAACATAATTTGGGACCATAACTGATTTCAAATGAACAATTACAAAGTTTTATATCTCTCAACGATATATACAACTTTGGTTTTGGCCATTTCTCCATCAAGTTACTTTTGAACAATGTGAAAATTTATGAATGACTCGGATCATTTTTACGGTGACCTCGCTGGAGATGTATCCGTTAGAGTGTCCCGACCGCCGGGCGACGGCGGCGGCGCGTCCGCCCAGCGTCGATCTCCCCGCTCAGCCCCCCTCCTCCAATCCAGCTCCACCACCGGGTTCCCCACCTCTAGATCCGTCGTCAGGGGTGTTCCCGGGCCCATGCCCACCGAGGCCTCCCGGCCTCGTCGGCCACCGCCGGCGCCCTCGGCGGCCGCGCGCCGCGTCGGGGGGAGGGACGGGGCGGGACGGGACCTGGTGGCGGCTGATCCGGCGCCGTCGACCCTCCCCATGCCGCTATGGCCAGGATGTGGCCGTCGTCGAGGACAGCTCCATTAGCACGGACTACGGCGTATTTGAAGACGAAGACGAAGACGAAGGCCATAGCGGCAACGACGACGACCATGTGGCGGGGACCTTGGTGGCCAGCGGCCGGTTCCCGACCTCCGGACTGCGGTTGCCGCGGGTGCCTCCTGCCGGCCGCTGGTTCCGTCGCGGCGCGCGGCACTTTCCGCCGCAGGTGTGATCTCGCCACCAAGCCCCGTCGGGCCTCGGCAGCGGGGACACGCGCTCGCCCGGGCGCCCAGCCTTTCTACCCCGGCGGGACCTCCCGCCGCAAGTCCATGCGTTGGACGGAGTCTCGCGACGACTCGGACGGCGAGTCCTTCCCTCTCGGCGCGCGCTCATCCTACTCGACGCCGTCCGCAGGGGCTGCTGCTGACGGGGGCGGGTCCTAGCTGCCACCCCGATGTCCACCACGCCCCACAAGCCGGTCACTCCATCCGCAGCCGACCGGGGCCCCCGGTCCGACGGAGATGCTTCCTTCGCCGAGGGTGGTGCTCTCGCCGAGGGCGGCGCCAGGCGCCCGGGCGCAAGCGGCAGCGCAAGTAAGACGCTGGCGGTGCTCGCGTCAAAGCGATTACCGGTTGAGGCGGTAGCCGGCCGTGATGGATAGGGTCTCGGCGTCGGCCGCTCGGCCGGTGCGGTGCATCGACCGGGTCCCGGTCCAGGCGGGCCTCGGCGCCGGACGCCGGTGGGTGGCAACGCGTCCTCCCGCGGCGGCCGGAGCAGAGTGTGCTCCGGTCACCGCCTCGGCGTGCTAGGCGGGGGCAGCCTGGGCGGATGCTTCAACCGCCTGGCGCCCAACCACCGTGTCGCCAATCGTAGGAGGCCCCTACGTTGTCTCAAATGCCATGGTGTGAACCACCGCCCGGTGGATGCGGGAGGTCCGAGATCTCCTCCCCGGCGCCTTCATTCGCGTCGCGGGGCGGCCGTGGGGCGTCTCCGAGGGGCTGCGGGCGGCCGCCGCCACTTACGCCACCCGACCGGAGGTTGCTCTTGGTCGGGCGATGTCGCCCCACGATGGCGTCGGCGTACCATCGGGCGCTCTCCACGGCGTGGCCCATGGGCGTGCGGCCCGGTGGGTCGGGGGAGTTGACGTCGGGTGGGGCGTTCCTCCCCCGACCGCCTTCTGAGTCCACCCCCACCTTGGCTACCGATTGGTGGTCCGAGATTTGTGTGCAAGTAGAGTGGGCGGGGCCGGGCGTCTTGACGGCGGGGAGCTCTCGAGTCTGCGCTCCGGCCGCGCCCGACCGCGACCTCCTCGGGCGGAGTTAGGGCCGTTCCCTGCCCCCGCGATGCGATCGTCGGTGCTTGTGTCCGCCTCGTTGTGGCACCCTCGTGCGCGGACGCCGTGGACGCTGAGCCCGGGGACGTGGTTGATGTCGCCTCCCAGGGACCTATCGGCGATGATGATGCGTATGAGGAGGGCGATGGTGGGGGCTCGGTTCGAGAGGCGCATCGAGGAGGTATGCCTTCCTTTCCGGACCCGATCTTGCGTAGCCGCCAAAGCCGAGGCGTGTGGCGTACACTGTCTCCATTCACACCCTCGGGAGGAGTGGTCGCATTGCGGCCAAGCCAAGGGCGCCCAATGCCACGCTGGCGGACCCGGATCGTGCCGCTAAAGAAGATGGGAATTCAAGTGAACGAGGACGTTGTTGATAAGGAGATCGAGGCCAATCTCATGCAGAATTCGAGGTGACATGTCCTTCGTGAGCGTAACGTGCTCGTGTGTCAACCCGGGCGGCGCTCAACCTCAACATAGCCGGGCTGGGTGATGGCATGGCATGAGCTGTGCCTTAGGTCCCCACAGCGGTGGCCCTAGCAGGTTCGGGAGGAGCTCGTTGAGTGGTGCGCAGCGAGGTTCATCCGATTAACCCATTCCCGGTGTTAGCTGATTGATTGTTTGGTTCTTCCTCTGTTGTTGTCGCCAAAACCTTTTCATGTAATCAGCTATGTGTTTGGTTGGTCCGGGGTTCGTAATCGTTCGACTACCGTTTTTCCCCTCTTGTTGTAACAAAACTCCCTCCCTGCTTAATGAAATATGCGCCATTTGGCGTCATGAAAAAAAAAAAAAAAGAAAATTTATGAATAACAATGACATGTGGTCCTGATATGTATTTTCCAAAAACAATAAAATAATAGTTAATTTTTTTAAAAATAAAAGTGATTTTTAGTGATTTACCTTTTACTTTCTTATTTTTAGAAAATATATATTACCCAAAATGACCTTTGAAACCATCCCATGGTCAAAGTTGTCTGTTTTAATTGTTTGAGAACTGCGTACGTCATGTTTTAGAGTTCGAGAGGGCTAAATCCGAGCTTGAACAAAAGTTCAAGACAAAAGTAGACTTTTTTGTTTCTATATAAACAATACATAAACTCGCTTATATAGATACATCATCAGTGGGGTTAAAATGTTTGTTTGGTTTTCGATATATGCTTTAATTCTTTTCAGGTATCGTTCCACTAGCACAAAAAGAGCACACTTGTACTGTCAGTAGTACAAATATTTGGCCTGCACCAGAGCGTTTCGCCCGTACATCCGCATCTACAGGCGTTTGTTTTAGTACATATACAGGTGTTTTTGAGGATTGGAAACCATTAACCGCGATCCGCACTCGCGTGATCCTTGCTCACTATACCACTACACAAATATTAGGGATAGGAGAGTGATCTCCACTGGTGGATCATGGTAGTGGGTACATATTTCTATTTATATTGGTGTCTATCCTTTATGAGCCGCTAGTAGAAAAAAATCTCTAGCGTCTATCCTTTTTGCATAATGATAAGGCTAATATGCTCCCGGTTTAAAAAGTTAATCAACTCCTATTTATATATGTGCACAATGTCTTACCCTTTGGTCATTTCTTGATTCGGGAGGCACCCACAACACCATTTGCTTGGTCATATGTTCTGTTTCATTCAGCCAACGTACGATACTCCCTATTTCAGGCCTCTCCTTCCGGTCGGTTCTGACACAATCTGATGCTATTTCAATGCGCCTCTTCACTTGATTACATGCATGTTCCAGTGATGTACTACACCCCGGTGTTGCCTGTAGCCTCTTCCTCCAGTTTTCATGTACCTACGGAATTCAGTACGACGTGTATTTTAATTTTCAAAATAAAATATATCTCGGGACATATGCATGGTAATTTCTTACAAGGTCAATAAATTCTTGCGAAGCCATCTCAAATTTCTTGTGGTAGCCTCCATGTCCGGCCATTATCTTTATCAGTACTACCCCAAGCTGAAAATGTCAAACTTTTTGAGATTAAATGATCCTCAATGTATTCGGAGGCGGTACCCACTGCATGACATCATAATAAACGATAGCTTTGTTTAGAGAACAATTTGGATAAAACATGAAAAAATGAGTTCAAATGGGCATTGACAAGTACACTGTTCCTACGGGACTCTCTGTTTCTCGGGTCTGTTCATTGCCAAATAGCCTCGATAAAACCAAAATCAGCTAGTTTTGGCACCATATTCTTGTCTAGTAATATGTTTTCAGGCTTCAGATCCAAATGGTAAATAGGAATTTCGACTTCGTCGTGAAGGTATTTCAAACCCTCACATATTCCATTAATAATCTTGAAGCGTGTCTGCCAGTCAAGTCCATCAAATTCGTCTAAAAAAGAAGAAAGAAACAAAGAAAGAAAGGTCAAATGTAAGTCAGCCAACTTTAGATGATAAACAACATAGTAAAAAAATTTAAAACATGGTTAATTATCCATGTTCCTATTCAAGAAACAGTCAAAGCTTTCGATGACATAGTCAATGCATAGGACCATCTTACCCGAAATATACTGTCGGAGATTTCCCTTCTCCATATACTCAAAGGAGAGAGCTCTGTAGATGCGATCGGCAAAATCACATCTTCCATTACCACAATCTACATATTCACGTTTTATTTCATAGCAATAACCAAGTAATTGTACGATATTTGGATGACTGAGTTTCCTAAGGTTTTCAAACTCTCTTTTGAATTGCTTGCAATCATGAACTCCTGGCGTGACATGAAGCATTTTCACAGCAATCTCTACCCCATTTTGCACTCCCTGTCAACGTATCTTAATATTAGAACTCTAGCATTGATAAATCATGTTACATTGACATTAATATTTTGAAAACCACAACAAATTACAAATTGATGCAAAAGTTTAAATTTGGTTGCATTATTGCGTGGCCAACGGTGTAGTTCATTTAAACTAGAAACCCCTTTTTTTAATGTAATAACTATAAAACCCCCTATGAATTGAGAATAATTCTAGAAAGTAACACTACTCCAACTACGTACATACAACCTGCTTGATCAAGCTCCAACTCCCTAGTGTCACGTTGATTTTAACGTTCATCATGACTACGTATATGCTCAACTGACTTGGCCAATTTTCGCTGACGTTGAGAATCAAGGTCACGTAAGCTAATCGACTAAGCATTTGTTTGGGGTCCACATTCAATGATCAAGATAGGTGTAATAATTTTTTGACGCCCTATCAATTTTTTTACTACGCCTAAGGACAACCAAAAACACAATCTTATTAAATGCACAGTTTGCAGTAAAGAACGAACAACCAAACACAATCTTATTAAATGCAGTTTGCAGTAAAGAACAACCAAACACATGCTGCATAAGACATAATACAGGCTAAGACTAATGCAAGAAATTAGTCATAATCTAAAAATCGATAATATATATGTTGTAAAACAATAGTAGCAATTAATGAACTAGAAATCCTTGCCTTGTATACTGTTCCATACTTGCCATTACCCAATTCTTGCTCATGGGAGAAATCATGTGTGATTTCTTTTAGTAAGTGCAGGGATATTATTTTGGTGCATCCACAGAATGGTGTAACTTCTCCACGCTACATGCCATGTTTGTACCCTTCAGTGTAACTGCGTGCAACATATATAGGAGGCAAAATAAATTATTTGACATGATAGCAGAAGCTAACATGAGATATTTAAAAGTAGTAGCAAGAGAGAGAGACAGAGAGAGAGAGAGAGATGTCATGGCTGAATTCAAAATTTCCTTAATATATTCTCCAAAAGAAAAGAAAAAAACTGGATTTTGTTCTAATTAAAATTAAATAACAATAATGAAAACATAACTACTAAGCCCATTATCCACACTAAGTAAGGCCCAAATAAGGCCGCAGATAGTGATTGTCGAAACAGTTAGCTGAAAGCAAGGCCAAATAAGGCCGCAGATAGTGATTCGTCGTGGAAGGAATGTTTATATTTTGTTGAAAAAAAAAAAAAGGTGATCAGTTACAAGCATTTCACTTTGGTAAAGAAGTGGGGAAAAGAGATCCGCATCAAGAATTCCAGATCCGGGACCTTGCTGGATGTCTTGTTTCTTCCAAAGTGAATCCAGGAAGCCCGTCTGCCCCGGAGGCGTGGTGGATCTGCAGGGAGGGAGGGCTCAGGGCAGCACCCTACAAGCTGGAAGCATTGGAGCGAGGTAGAAAAGGGAGGAGGAAGAAGCTCCCCTAATGGCCGGCTCTGCATCTGCCACTGGTCACTGCATTTTGCCCCAAATGCTCCGCAAAGAAAACATCTCCTTGTAGCAGTTTGAGCGGACAAATTAAGGCCATGATTTAGTGCAAATAGAACTAACCTGGAAGAACGGAATGGGAGCCCTGCGCACTGGTTTGAGCTGCTACAGTGCTGCCTTCCGTTCTTCAAGCGAAGGACCGGCCGGGTTCACCACCTTCGTCGTTGACGCCGCTGTTCACTCTGGTCAAGGAACGGCTTTATAAACAGGGGCGGAGCTGTATGGACCACCCTGCGCTCGGCCAACCACGATTCTCCAAGAAAAGTCGATGTCTCGCCCGTCCAGCTTCGTATTTGATTGGCGCGGTGCAGCCGGCGTTCGCGCCGCGCGAGTACCTCTTTGGCTTCCTGTTTTCGTGCATCGCAACCGGTGTCCGTGTGTGCCCCTTCGGCTTCTATGTTCTCGCGAGTCTAGGGCAGTAGGGCGCGGCACCGCCGTGACGGTACGACAGCGGCGCGCTGCGGCAGTGCGGCGAACACCTCCATCGGAGCTGCAACTTGCGACTTCAAGAGCAGCAAGAGCGCAAGTCATGGACACATCGCAGGCAAGGTAACGTCTCAAACTCAAATATTCGTAAACCAAAACTTGAATAAAGAGTCAAACTGTCGTTTGTTATTATTGCTGGTGGCAGTGATCAACACCATCGGCAAGGATAGCAATTCAGCAAAAGTGCACAATCAACAGGGTATGCAAAACTAGTTTAGGTTCTAGATTTCTAGGGTGTTGGATTACTCTCGAGAATTTATTACTGTACAACGCTAGATTATTTTATTTCAATTGTTGATAATTTTTTGTGCAACATTGGATTGTTGGAACGGTAAATTGACACATAATATAGTTCTCTTACAGATTTTTTTGGGATCTTGAAGAGGAGTGTGGTGATATTACATCTCTTTTTTTCCATGAATATGCATCAAAGAAGAAGGTATGTACTATTCATTTCTAAATTACTCACCCATGTTAGACTTGTCTATTTTATGATGTATGTTTGTATTTTTTTTTACGTTAACTGTATTGTGTTTCATAATTTATTATGCCGGGTACTAACATGTTATATTTCTATATAGTGATTTTACAAAAATTAAGTAATGGACCATCCTAGTTCCAAATCCTGGCTACTGCCATTGCCTATAAAGCACATTGGTCATGATGAGAGCTGGATGAAAAGTTTGCATCTCAGCAACTCATTCGACCCGGCTTTTTAGTTGCTGGCTCAGACCGTTTTTGTTTTTTCAACAAGTTGAATCGACAGTTTAGCTCATGTGGTTAATGAGCCTAACGAGCCAAAAGTTGTTGGGCTTAAACGTATATTAGTTTTGTATTACCTGATGCCTTATTCTTTACAATTGGATGATGGTTAGACCTAGAACAATGAACTAGATACTCTTATAAGTCTATCACTTTGTTTTTAATGTATGTATGAATAATCAATAACGAATTGCATATGCATTATGTGTAATAATATGTAGTATGACCATGGATGTACAATGTAGTACTATGGTATATAATGTTTACTTATATATATGTCAATACATTATTTTATTTGTTTGATTTAAGATTTATAATTGTGTGGCATTTATATCATTAATAATCTCAAGCTTTGGATAAATGCAAGAGTATGATAAGTTTTTATACTTGGCTCATGCGCTAAACGAGCTAAATCAAGCTCATAAAAACGTGCGAATATGGCTGGCCTTCTGTCTCGTTAAGATAACAAGTTGAGCCCAACTTCCTCATTATCCTGCTCTAGCCATGGCTAGCCTAGCCGGGATAAACGTGGTCGTGATGCCTAGATGAATCTAGGACATTTAGTATATGCAACATTTTTAGAAAGATGAATATATTGATATTCCAGTTCCGCATCAACTGATTCATATGGTTATTCATTATTACAAGCATTGAAATATTGATCTTGGAAATTATGAAAATAAAGTTCGAGCCATCGAAACGAAAATGTTCTCAAAAGAAAACAACTAAACAACAATTCTATTGTTAAAATGCCAACCATGCTTTGCAAACACTTCCATTGCAGCTGTCTCAATGACCCTACAACCCGCCATCATGTACAAAGTGATCCTCCTCCTTCTCAAGCAAAAAGAGCAAAACCTGGTCCAATACATCCCCTTGAAGATAACCCCGCAAATATGACGGTATTGTGGTCTTGTTAAACACAACATCATTCCTTGTTAACTATAATGCCCAACAAATAACACTTGCACCCACAAGAATTTGAGTTCTTTTTCTATTTAATCCTTGCAACCACCACAGTAAACAAATTGATTACCCCCAATGATGGTTTTAGGTTAAAAGAAATATGAATTATTCTCTAAATAAATTTAGCATAATGACAGTCAAAGAGGAATTGTTGTATGGTATCGTTAGAGGAACAAAAATAACATTTCCTATCTCCTTGCCACTGTCTCCTAGCTAAATTATCCTTTATTAAAATTACTCCTTTGTACAATTACCACATAAAAACCTCACCTTAAGGGGTATTTTAAGTTGTACCAATACCACATAAAAACCTTCACCATGAGGGGTATTTTAAGTTTCCAAATTAAAGTATTACATGGTAAAGCCTGTTGATTTAACAATGTTACGTACATGGAATTAAGCGAAAACAACACGTTACGATGTAGCCCCCACACAAAACGTTTCTCTTTGTTTCTTTAAATGTACATCAACAATCATGGCTATTATGTCATGCCAAGCCTGTAAATTTGCTCCCAACAATGATGTCCTAAAAGGTACATTTAGAGGGACCGTAGACAATACTGTCCTAACGAGTAAGCACTTTTCTTTCTAACAATATTGTATAGTGCCAGCTACTTCATTTCCCTCTTGGGCCTCCTGGGGTTGTTGTTGCCTGGGACCGCTGGAGGTTGAGATGATGTGGCCATCTCCTGCCGTCCCCTTCTGCGCGAAACGCTATCGAGAGGAGAGGCGGGACGAAGTAGCCGACGTAGAGTTGGAGGTCGGTTTGAGCTGGGCGTTTGTCGCGAGGACATAAGCTTGGAGTTCATCCAGATTGGGGTTTGGCATGCCGAGGGCGGCGATGGCCGCTACAGTATTCCCCTCTAGAGTATTGAAGACTGGGAAGTTGCCCACGGTGTGAAATTCATCGAGGAGATTGCGCCAGAGGCGCCCGAGAGGCGTGCCTACGGCGGAGGTCTTGATGTGTCCCTCGGGGACGGCGGTCGGTGCCGTGGGAGCGGCCCGCGGCCTTTCGCCTCGAGTTGATGTCGTCGTGTCAATCCGCATTGCGAGCTACGTTGGGGGTGAACAGCTGGGAGTCCTATCCGAGGTACATCTCAGTTTCACCGTTGACGAAGGTGGCACTGCTCGCGTTGTGAGTCAGCAAAGCAGTGCAGCCATCTTCCACAAAGCTTGCGCCATCCTCCCTCCTTGGTGATTGGAGAGAGCCTGGCCATGCAGATCTTGGGGTCCCCCGAGCACCCACCTTCCTCCTTAAAGGTGGGGGCTTCGACGAAGTCGTAGGGGCCGGGGCGATTCTTCGACCAGTCCCAGAGGTCGATAGCCCGGGGACTGGTAACTGGAGTTGGTCAAAGGTGGACGGTGCGCCCTTCTCGGCGTCAAGATGATGACGGTCACGGGTCGAGGGTCGGCAACCTCGGACCCAATCTAGGAGGGCATAGTGTCGAAGCGAGATCATCGCCGTCGTTGTCATTCTGTTGGCAAGGAGCGATCTAGAGTCGACGGGGGCGTACACTCACCCATTTCAGCGTGAGCCGGTCGAAGTCTGCGAGCTTATCATCGATGTCGTGACAAAAGCGGCGCTGGTACGTGATGAAGGGGTGGGTGAGTCGTAGGGCAAGATTCGATAAGCCCTCCTCCAAGATCAACCTCGAAGTCGGGAACGCTGTTGTTGTTGAGGTGATGGCGGAGTAGATTCGATCACGAACCGGCCGGGTGTTGTGGGACTTGCCGAGGGGCGGCTCCGTTGTTCCACGAGATCGTCCCGAACCGGATGTTCGCCGGCCGGGTGACCACCATTGAATCAAGGAAGATCACCATCATGCTAGTCATGGAGTCTTCGTGCACACCCGCTCGTGCGCCCTGGTTGTCGGCGTGATATGGTCGATAGCCCAGCGTGGGGTATGCCCAAGCTAGTAGATTGATCGGTAGAGAAGCGCGAGGCGACTAGCGCGGGATGTCTAAGCAAAAACGAAGGAGAATGAACACAAGGATCTACCCAAGTTCGGCCCGTGAGGGCGTAAAACCTACATCCCTGCTTAGGTTTGTTATTGCTTGGTGTGTAATAAGATGATCTCGAGAGGGCGTCCCTACCCGCCTTATATATCCGGAGGGAGCCGGGTTATAGGTCGATTCCTTTTCGACAAGATCTATCTTGATCGGTTATAATAGGGAATAAGTTTACGTTGGATACGATTGAGTCATATAAGGTAAAGTCTATCTTGATGCCCATGTCTTCGTCATGCTTCTCGCGATGACCACCGACCAGGAAGCCTCCTCGGCTCGGTCTTGTGGCTCGGCCCGGCCTAAATGGCTCAGCCCATGATGGGTCGTGAGGGGATAGGGGTTTATCCCCCCCCCGTGCGTGGCATTTATCCATTAATCCTCCCAAAAATGAATCTGAGATCCGTCACCTAGAAAAACCTACCAATAGACAAGAACTCATCTTTGACCTTCAAAAGGCTAGTCTAGAGGCGAGAATATCCGCACGTGTTGAACCCGAGTCAAAGTCTTTTCCCTTACATATTTACTTTTAAGTAATTGATGTCATACCTCATCCCCATTTATAAGTTTGAACAACCACTTGCTTAAAATACACTTATTATGCACTCCTAAATTTAGGACACCTAGGACACCCCCGGTCTTTTCACAGGTGCAAACTACCTCTCCTATGTTGCCAATCTATATTTTTTTCTTATGCAAGTCACTTTGCCAAAAGAACTTAGACCTAAAGAAATCTAACTTTTTCATAACACCTCTAGGTATCTCAAAGAAAGACATCATGGACATAGGGACTACTTAGCACTGAATTAATCAGAACAAGTCTTCCTCCCACTAAGAGCAACTTGCTTTTCCACTCACAATCTCTTTTGGAACCTTTCTTTCTCGGTCCTTATTCAATAGTTTCCGGTGATGCATAGGAATTCCTAAATATCTAAAAAGGAAAAGATTCTACATTACACCCAAAAATTTGGGTGTACTCCCACTGATAATCATTAGCCTCCCCGTATAAGAACAATTCACTTTTTATGAAAATTGATGTTGAGTCTCGACAATTGCTCAAAAGCACCAAGCGGAAGCTTCATGTTTTGGCCTACTACGAATCATTTTCCATAAAGATTGGTGATACTATATAGTCAAAAGTTAACATACTTGTTGAAAAGCATAAATGTGCTAAGTGATGGTACTTCACTAATAAGTTCTTAGCATCAAGGAGATGTAAGAAAATATTTGGTGCAACAAGAGTTCTTTCTTTAGAGCTTCGTTATCACTAGAATTTGAAGATCACACTAAACTAGCAGCAAGGAAAATAGACATTTGCAAACACCCTTAAACACAAAAAATTGAGAGACTACAAAAGCAATTAGATTTGTTGGCAACAAGATCTAGTGAACATTGATTTTGTTAGGATGCATCTATTTGTTGGGCCTAGTTGATTTTCAACAAAACTGTATCTTCTTGTGGTGTCCTTGGGTGAGAAAGTGTCTTTTGAAGCATTTGAAGCATCTTCATTGTGGTTTTGATTCCCTATTCTTCCTCGTGGATATTTTGGAAGGAAAGAAACGCGAGAATCTTCAAAGCATGTCGGCCTCTAAGCTCTAAGCATCCATCTTGGACAAGCCCTTCTTTTTCTCAAATCATGGTTAAGTTTTTAAGAAATTTTGCCAAATGGAGACAGATATTACTTCACACATGTATTCATTAGATAAATCATTGTGTGTATTTTTGTAATATAGCTATTTAGGTATACAAATATTACTAATACTTTGTATAAATCTAATTAAATTAAACTTAAGAAAGTTCGATTAGCACAAAAAATTGGCCACACTCGGAGGATGTATGCACTCGTTTTATACTCCTATACAGTAGTACTGTACTACTTACATGTGAATTGATGAGTGGGTCTGTGTGTGCCTAAAGTACCGAGCAAACATGCCAGAAGGCGCAATAAATAGGAGACGTGTGGGCCTGTTGACTAGTCGTCCCGCAAAGCCCAGGGCAATTTCCTCCTTCCTTCGTCTGATCATGCAGAGTAAAGTTTCTGTCTCTCCACTCTGATCTGCACATGGGCAAGGGCAACAACGATGATTGTGGGGGCCGTTTGGGACGGATTGTCCAGGGGCCTTCACCTTCACACCTTCACGAGCGGCAAACTTCATCAGCCAAACGCGTCTGGAGTTGCTGGAATGGCTCTCCCGTACGTATGGAGTCCGAACCGTCAGTCAATTTGTCGTGTCGGGTCAGGAAAAGAGATCGGATCGAGCGAGTCAGGTCAGGTCGATCGGTCGCGCCCGCCCGGCCCGGTTGCTATGCGGCACGCGTTTCATTCCCTGTCGTCTGCCTTGATTTCAGGCTGGATAGGAGACTCCACCCATGGGCGATGAGGAATTGAATGAACAACCTGAACCTGAACCTTGCAACTAACAGAAAACAAAATCAGAGGCTTCGATCGATAGTCTTGAGTCCGGAATTCAGTTATCTTACCTCGTGCCTGGCCAACCTGGCTGAGAGAAGCAACTGTGATCAGACAAAGAATGCAAGCATGCATACACAAACCGTTTGTGACTGTACTCTCAACGGACATGCATCGTCGTCACTCACCTATGACTGATGGATCATCGTCCACGATACGAGCCAATTAATCAGTCACAAGACCATCTCAATCGATACTGATCTCTTACCAAATATACGATTTCTAATTCCAACTACGGAGTGAGTTATCCTGAATGAAATGCACATGGTCTGAACAATATGAAAAGAAATAAACGACCCTGCGTGACATTCCCATCCAATGGCTGATTCGGCCGGCAATACAATGCTCTGCTTGCCCCACGTCGTTACAGCAGTCTCCATCGCCATAGAGATCAAACCAGCTTTGCTGGTGTGACCAATGCACGTTCATTAGGCCGCCGCGAGCTCTGAATCCTGATGTTTCGCACGTGCAACCACAAAAGGGACTTTGTTTAATTTCTTCTCCTTAATTAAATTGACATCAAACTTTTCGATGAACACACAGACACTTAGTAGATGCATGCAAAAGGGTTTCCAATGTTTTTTTAAAAAAAACAAATAATATGATTTGTCGTCGATCGTACTTCATTCACTTTTCCTATATTCTAGATGCTCATTTTTTTGTTGTTCATAAAAACATGTCATTCTTTTCCTATATATTGTTTGACTCTAAAAAATGTGGTTATCCAAGATCGTTGTCGAAAAATTCAGTCACGTCTTTGCTAATGCTAAGACAGGGGCGCGCCCTGTTATTCTAAAATTCAATCACCTCAAAGAAAAATGTTTCGCACTTTAAAATATGCATGCAAAAGTTTAAAACATTTTTTTTTCTAGGGAAAGGAAGCTACAGTAAACGTTGGCGATCAGTAAACAAAATGAAGGGATGTAAGGTTATTCTTCCTGCTTATTCTCGTACGTGTTCAGAATTCAGATAATATAACACCATTTTCGCAAAAAATAAAATAAAAATAATATCATGGATAGGCAAGAAATTCCATGTACATATGCATGGGCCTGCTTGATTTTTTTTTTCTACAAGCCGTTGTGTAGTAGGCTATTGATATTGATATCAACTGTCGACGCCGTTTGATTTTTCTACTCAAACTGCATACTCCCTTTCGTTACAGAATGTAGAGCGTAGCATACCTGGTTACTCCCTCCGTACCGGGTAAGTTAGACAACGTCGACGCCTCCAAACACAACCGTCCAAGCAAATTTAGCCCTGAATTTACAGAATCGACACGACAGATAACTTTATATGATACAGTTTTCTTTAAAACTCCCCTGTTCACGGATACAACCGAAATTTCCAGTGTGTTCAACATCCAACCACCAGCAAAAATGTTCTGTTTGCAGTAAGAATAAAATCTACAGACTTTACTTTTATCATGGATAGGCAAGAAAAAAAAGTCATTCCTATTTTCCCTCAGTAGAAGATTTTTGTGTAATCTCATGATTAAACCAGCAATTGTTCTACCATCAAAAGGTATTATACAGGCCTCATGCACCCAAACTACAGAAACCACCACACGAGAAATAGAAGAAAGGTCTGGTGTTGGCAACAAGGCACTAACAGGGAAGCATAAATTAAAAAGACTGCCAAATTCAAGGCAAGGCAAGTAACAGTTTCCCCAAGGTATCGTCAATTCTTTGCTTTCTTTTATCCCATCCTCATCTCTGCCTATTTACAGGTTCAACCATTCTCTATGTGCTCGGCATTCTCATTATTACTCCACGATGCAGAAGCGCCTGTTAACAGGTTCAGTCATTCTTTGTGTGCTCAGCATTCTCATTGTTTCACAAGACCATCTCAATCGATACTGATCTCTTACCAAATATACGATTTCTAATTCCAACTACGGAGTGAGTTATCCTGAATGAAATGCACATGGTCTGAACAATATGAAAGAAATAAACGACCCTGCGTGACATTCCCATCCAATGGCTGATTCGGCCGGCAATACAATGCTCTGCTTGCCCCCACGTCGTTACAGCAGTCTCCATCGCCATAGAGATCAAACCAGCTTTGCTGGTGTGACCAATGCACGTTCATTAGGCCGCCGCGAGCTCTGAATCCTGATGTTTCGCACGTGCAACCACAAAAAGGGACTTTGTTTAATTTCTTCTCCTTAATTAAATTGACATCAAACTTTTCGATGAACACACAGACACTTAGTAGATGCATGCAAAGGGGTTTCCAATGTTTTTTTTAAAAAAACAAATAATATGATTTGTCGTCGATCGTACTTCATTCACTTTTCCTATATTCTAGATGCTCATTTTTTTTTTTGTTGTTCATAAAAACATGTCATTCTTTTTCCTATATATTGTTTGACTCTAAAAAATGTGGTTATCCAAGATCGTTGTCGAAAAATTCAGTCACGTCTTTGCTAATGCTAAGACAGGGGCGCGCCCTGTTATTCTAAAAATTCAATCACCTCAAAGAAAAATGTTTCGCACTTTAAAATATGCATGCAAAAGTTTAAAACATTTTTTTTTCTCTAGGAAAGGAAGCTACAGTAAACGTTGGCGATCAGTAAACAAAAATGAAGGGATGTAAGGTTATTCTTCCTGCTTATTCTCGTACGTGTTCAGAATTCAGATAATATAACACCATTTTCGCAAAAAATAAAATAAAAATAATATCATGGATAGGCAAGAAATTCCATGTACATATGCATGGGCCTGCTTGATTTTTTTTTTTCTACAAGCCGTTGTGTAGTAGGCTATTGATATTGATATCAACTGTCGACGCCGTTTGATTTTCTACTCAAACTGCATACTCCCTTTCGTTACAGAATGTAGAGCGTAGCATACCTGGTTACTCCCTCCGTACCCAAGTTAGACAACGTCGACGCCTCCAAACACAACCGTCCAAGCAAATTTAGCCCTGAATTTACAGAATCGACACACAGATAACTTTATATGATACAGTTTTCTTTAAAAACTCCCTGTTCACGGATACAACCGAAATTTCCAGTGTGTTCAACATCCAACCACCAGCAAAATGTTCTGTTTGCAGTAAGAATAAAATCTACAGACTTTACTTTTTATCATGGATAGGCAAGAAAAAAAGTCATTCCTATTTTCCCTCAGTAGAAGAATTTTGTGTAATCTCATGATTAAACCAGCAATTGTTCTACCATCAAAAGGTATTATACAGGCCTCATGCACCCAAACTACAGAAACCACCACACACGAGAAATAGAAGAAAGGTCTGGTGTTGGCAACAAGGCACTAACAGGGAAGCATAAATTAAAAGACTGCCAAATTCAAGGCAAGGCAAGTAACAGTTTCCCCAAGGTATCGTCAATTCTTTTTTGCTTTTTTTATCCCATCCTCATCTCTGCCTATTTACAGGTTCAACCATTCTCTATGTGCTCGGCATTCTCATTATTACTCCACGATGCAGAAGCCTGTTAACAGGTTCAGTCATTCTTTGTGTGCTCAGCATTCTCATTGTTACTGGGCGACACAGCAGCACCACGCTGCACCATTTGCAGTTGGATTTGTAACATCTGGAAAAGAAGACACAGGTTATTTGTGTGGTTGGATGTTGATAGCAGTGAAAGAAATCTATGCATTATGATAAGCATGTCAATGTAAACTAAAGGTGCAAAAAACAACAAATAGCCTAACAATTGCCGTACATGCATGAATATAACAAGCTGGTTCAATCTGGTTACTTGGTGTCATACAAGACAAACATTTACAACTTGAGAGAGAAAAAAAAAAAAACAGATTGTGTAATCTGGCAGTAATGCAGAAGACTAGCTGTTCAAAGATCATGAACTTGCTGTCTACACTCTACACTAAAATGTACTCCCTCCATTGCAAATTATAAGTCATTTTGACTTTTCTAAATACATAGCTTTTATATGCTGTGTGCCTCTGTCCAGATACATAGCAAAAAGTTATGTATCTAGAAAATCAAAACTATGTATAATTGGAACGGGAGGGAGCAGATCACAGATGCCAATCAAGATTGCTATTAAAAAGGCTAGAAAAGACACTTGTGTGCTACATACGGTTTTGTAGGAACCAATGGTGATTGCATTCTATGGATGTCATATTTGTATATTTACACCAGTCCTCTGTGACAAGCAGACTTACATATTCATAATTTCGTATGGTAATTAATGTAGTCAGAAGGTATTAAAAAACATCACACAGATACCTAGCGCAACAAAAATTCATCTTTTGTGTGTGATCATGCAATGAATGAATCATTATATAGATGCAAGTTGAGTCAAATACTCAATTGTGTGATTCAGAAGTTTTTGCGATTGCACACAAGTCAATAGTGCATATGATGCAAATTGAGTCAAATACTCAATGGGATGTCACACAAGTCATCAGTACATATGAAGATCACAGGATATGCAGCTTTTGCACGATTGCAGCTAAAGATGAGCTTGCAACAGAAATATCTATGATATTGCAACTTTCAAGCAGTCAATGTAGACCTCACTATAGCTTGTATGCAGTGCTGTTGATCACATCATAAAGTAGCATGGAAGGATATAAGAGGAGTACTTTTGGGATAAAGATTCTTTCTTACCTCAATCTGGCTCTTAATAAAGTTTTCTTGTGCCTTCTGCAGTGAATTTTCAAGATCCCTTGTGCTTGTTCCTGAACCAACAGCACCATTTGCATTAAAAAGGCAGAGGCACTAGACCGCCGCTGTTTGTTTTTGAAACTGCATTTCTTGGTCTTTTTGTGACTGATTGGAGCTACTTGCTTCAGATTGAGGTGTGCTTGATGTAAACTGGGGAGGACCGGACCTACTAGTTGAATACAACATACGTATTAGTATTATGCTTTACATCATAATAAAGCCTGTACAATCTACACTTTACTATGCTATAATATAGTAATAATAAAATTATAGTGAATACAAAGTACCAAAAAGTAGACAAGCATGATTAACCACCCAGATTGGCAAGATGAAAATTTTTGTGATTATACTTTTATACAGTTCCAGAAGCATACCTGTTTAGGCTGTTTGCTGGAGGATAAACAAAAGATCTTCCATATAAAGAAGCCGCCGCTGCAGCAGCTTCAATTTTGCTTGGCGCCTGCTCATGTTCTCACCTGGTGCTCCTTCTGAGGATGGAGTAGCAGTACCTGCAGCTGCCTTTCCTCAAATCAAAACAACAATCACAACTATAGACTGACCACAGAGTGCAGTCCTCAATGATACTAATGAATACTAAAATCAGAATACGTGAGAGGGGAAATAAGATCAGATCAATAATAGGTAACTCACCAGGCTGAACTCCAGCTTGAGCTCCATGTTGTCGTGCTGATGCAGCACGTCCATTATCTGCAGGAATGATTGGCGCTCTGCATGTAGGGCAAGTGTGCTGGCGCTCTAGCCATGACCTTAGACAATGCACATGGAACAGATGCCCACAGAGCAGTTTTTTTGTTGTAGTCATCTCCTCACGGCAAATAATACATGTAGCATCGCTTCTGAATACAATAAAATTCAAATGACAACAAATTTTATAATCGAGTCAACTGAATCGCCAAAGTTACAATATAAAACTTACACATCGAGCTCTTCTGCTGTAGCATCTGGAAAGCGTTCATTCATGTTGGAAGTGATCTTTCTGTAGCGTACATAATCAGCAATGCGAATTCTGAAGTTGCGGAAGGTCTCATACAGCTCACGAATCAAGTGTAGCGGGACACCATAGTTCCTGATATATCAGTACAATGAATCAATAACCATAGTTTACATTATATAGTATCAGAGTACCATAATACGAGAACTTACAGGAAGATAGCTATAAAGAAGAGCATGTATAGTGACAAGTGCACAAGATCACTGATGAGCTCCAAGTAAAATGTATACACTGCCTTTCTCTCCCATTGACCTTCCATTAGCATGTCACTGACATAGAATACATACTTCACGAATGTTGATACTGTGGATGTTGCTAGTATCATATACCTGAAACAGGATTTATAGTTTTAGCTATGATTGAGCATTTTGGATCTTAAATAGTGCATCAATAAATAATTGCCAGGTATTTAGAAATGAGAACTATAGGGTCACTACCTAGCAACCTTGCGTTTGGAAGCAAGAAGCAAAGAAATTATAGTATAGCTAGAGTTTCATGCTAAATTGAGTAATGGACCAAATACTTTGCAGGCACTTAAAGTATTGCTCAAACCATTACAGACATAACTGCACAAGCTTGTAGACTAACATCTCGTAACATAATAACAAGAGCATATAGAAGAACTGATTAGCAAGCTTGAGACTGTTAAGGTATTGAAAATAAGAGGTAGTGAAAATAAGATACATTCATGGCTTAGCATATACTGTATACATGAAGCAAATAAAAAACAACTGCAAAGCTGGCATTATTCATGCAGTATAGGCCACTAGAAAGGACAATACACAAAATGGAAAGAGATTACATTACTGAAGAATTAAGACCTTTGTGGCAGGCATGATACAGTGCAACTACAAAAAGACACTCGCTTGATATAAAGACCTAATATGTAATACTTCTCCATTTTGCAAATATTTGTCCATTATCTTGGGAAATGTCATATCAAAGAGTTTGACCAATTTAATCATATCTGTACCCCTACTCTAATAATGTTGAAAAAGAGGACAATTCTTGTAGCGTGTCACATTGATACAGTGATAAACTGAAAACAGAGAGTGCAGAATTTTCATGCACACCAAAGAAAAAGGCATTTAGGCGAAATTAAAGAAGATAAAATTGAGCTTACTCAAAGGAGAAGAAGATGGCAACAGACGCCTCCCGCTTCTGTATGAGTGACCTGAGCGAATTAGACAGGAATAGGCAGTCGATGGTGAGGAGGAAAACCATGAAGGAGACGATCCTGACATGCGAGAGCAAGGGCACAGAGGGTGTGGTCTCGATGTACTCGACCCTCTTCTGCGAGAGCCAGTGCAGCGCCTTGACGAGGAGCAGCGCGGCGACCATGGCGAGGAAGGTGACCGAGAAGTCGTGCCGGAAGATGGTGACGGCGAAGAGGATCTCGATGACCTCCCGCCAGGACTGCTCGTTGAGGCGCTCGACCTCGGCCTCCCGGAGCGAGCCGAGGAAGAGGCGCCGGGCGAGCTGCCAGGCGACGCACATGGCGACCAGGCCCGTGTTGAGGAGCAGCACGAAGCAGATCTTGGAGGTGGAGAGGTACACCATCGCCGGGTAGAACTGCTCACGGCTGCTGAACGCGTAGTACGCCGCCGACGCCGTCGCCAGCAGGCTGAACGCTGCGTACGTCGGTAGTCGAATCATCTTCCACACCAGGGGCCAACGCCCAACCGCAGAAAATCCCCAACGAAATTTCCGCAACGGAATACCACTGGATCGCCTAGAACAAACAAACGAAATATCCAAATTACCAGGCGGAATAAACAGGGAAACAAATCTCAGAAGTCAGCCAACTAATCCAAACAAGGAAGCAGAGCCAGTGAAGGACATGAGTGATAATATTTGTAAAAAATCGAAATAGGTAGGAATTAAACACGTATTAGACACTGGTAATTAGATCAGATCCGGTTACAGATAGCCAAATAGCGTAAGTTAGGGTTTGGGAGCTCGGTTTCGCACAGCAGGAAGGTAAGAGCAGGGGTGGGAATACAGCATACCTGGTGGCTGCTCGTCCCTGGGGAAGAACCCGACGGACCCTGGCACCTGGCGTATGGCGGCGGAGTCGGTCGTCGGCGTCGCCACGAGAGAGAGGGGTGAACGCCTGAACGGGAGAAGAATCCCAAGAAGCAGAAAAACAGAGAGCACGGGTGGAAGTGAAACGCAGGCAGCTCCGGGGGCTGTTTCTGCCTGGGCCTGGAGTAGGCCTGGAAACTACTTGTGTGTAGGCCCATGAAACAAAGTTGTGTAGGCCCATTGGTCTGAAACAGATCATTCGTGCTTTGTTTGAACAATTGAACTTTGTGCCGGCCGACATGGAGAATTTGACATCAAATTTCTGACTGACCTAGTATGTCTTGTGTTCTGATGAATTTTATATTAATTTTTTTATTTATTTAAAATATGTTTTTTTTCGAACTCAGTGCAGACATGGGTGCTCATGAGCGTAAATTATAGAAAACTCAATAGAACATCCAAAAATTTTGGCTTTTGGTTTATGGAAAAACCAAAGTTTACATAAACCCAACAAACCGAACCAAGTCTTGGTTAAAATTGGTTGATTACCTACCTCACTCCTCCTAGTGATGACCATCACTGCTAAAGCTAAACTATAGGACGTGGAGAGCTCACTCAGAGGAAAGGAAAGGACGAGAAGGATGAAGACAGAACGTTTGGTTCCCTTGCCAAGTTTCCTTATTGCGTATGAAGATTAAAAAAAAAAAGTTTCCTTGCCTATGCCTCGCCCGACAAGGCGAACCTTGCTAGCGCAGTGAGTATGTAACAAGACAACAAATAAAAGATAAAAAAAAACTTGGTGTTCCAACTCCTAGCCTAGCAAGATGAGGCGACAAAATCCAAAAACGCCCGAAGCGAGTGGTGTGCGGTGTGGTGGGCGTTGTGGTGGACGTGAAGCTGCTCGTGTGTTGAAAGACCGCGGTGCATTGCATTGCATGCCTTAAAAAAAAAAAAAAAATTGGGAACACATGCATGGACATTAATTTGAGTCAACGCGCAAACAACGGTCAATGACGTCAACACGTTTAGCTAAAGCATTCCCTAACTACCTATAATTCGTGGCCATAGCTCGAGCTTGTCATGTACTCCCTCCATCCAAAAGAGTGTCATTTTCGTCAGAAAAAAAAGTGTCATCTTAATTTTTTCAAACATCATGTTCGACCATCCGTTTTATTCAAAAACGTTATATAAATATTATTTATTTTTTATGACTTATTTTATCACATGAGATACTTTAATAATGATTTAATTATTTTACAATTTTCATGATATTTTTAAATAAAACAAACGGTCAAACACGATACCCGAAGAGACGACGCTCTTTTTGGACGAAGGGAGTATGACTTTTGAGTGATGCACGCACAAACATATAAATCCATCGGGTACTTTGTGTCTCGAGATTCGAGTGATAAAAACAAACTCATTGTCTGTCCGACCTGACAGTCCCATGAATTAATTTAACCACGCACCGGAGAAGACCGACTTTATTAGCATTGCTTGTGAGTTGTGACACTACGGTTCCTTCTCGAGTGCGTTCTATATAAAAGAACTGTTTCTGCAATAGGACCATAAAATCCATTGTCGTCTAGTCCGGTTAGGATATCTGGCTTTCACCCAGACGACCCGGGTTCAAATCCCGGCAATGGAACATTTTTTTGTTTTGGTACCTTTTTCTCTCTTTTGTGTTTTTTTTTTTATCTCTGTCTTCTTGCGTTTTTTTTTTTATCTCTGTCTTGCGTACGTCTTTTTTTATATTTTCTCTCTGTCTTTCTATTTCACGTTTCTCTTCGTCGCATGGTTATGCCGAAATGAGTCTTTCCTACACCTACACTGCCTTTATATTCACGTTGCGCCTTTGCAATCAAAAACCGAAATGAGTATATTGGCTATGCTGAAATGAGTCTTAGCTACACCAGTGCACCTACACGATATCATACATTTTTTTGATTATTTCATCGATGGAGTTTTAGCATGACTGAAAGAGAGAGGTTGGCTTCGGTAGGTGTGAGTGTGTGCAATATGAACAAGATACATCGTGTACATAGAATTTTCCTGGAGGGAAAAATAGAAGTCCATAATATCACATATTTATATATCTCCTAGCCTTTTGGAACCACGATATCACAAAAAATTGTTATGAAATTGAAAGTGGACTGTCCAAAATAATACACTACTTGTACTTATGGTTTCTATATAAGCTCGATCTACTACTCTACTAGAGCAACTCCACAAGCCTCTACAGTTTTTTTTTTTTTTTTTTTTTTTTTTTTTTTTGCCTCTATTTGAGAGCCATTCAATGAATATAAAGAGAGCTTATTATTTGCAAGGTGTCTTATTCTTTTCAACAAAAATGTTTATGGGCACAAGGAAGGACTTGTTGTAATTGACTTGGAGGCTTGTGGAATCAATCATGAATTGTTCTGTTTTTTGATGAACTCATATTGGTTCCTATGGACTAGTGGGATGATGACATTCGCAACCTATTAGCAAGAAGTTTGGTTATGATTTTCATGGCGCTGTTTAGCAAGGGATGGGTCTCGTAATCAAAGATGGCAATAGGGTTGCCGATATTAGGTATCAAGGTGATGAAAGAGGAGTTAATTCTCTCTCGCAAGTAGACATTTGAATCCCAAAAATTCTAGCATAAATTATAATAGTTTACGCTTGATGTGGTCCTAACACTTTTTAATGAACTGATTGTTAAAGCCATCAGGGCCTTGGTGATTTATTATTTGGTAGACTTTTTACCACTTCATTTATTTCAAACTCAATAAATCTGTCCTCCGGATATATCAATCCCTCTTGATGTTGAATAAGGTTCGCTAGGTCATAAACCATAGTATATGAATTGCATTGCCCAAGCTTATCTTTGAAGGGATCCTAGAGTAGTTGTTCCTTACCCCTATGAGCTGAAATGACATTGCTAGTCTTTGTCAAGTGAGAGTTGTGATGAAGTTGCCCCTATGTCTTATTGTGGCATTTGCATGGAAAAATTTTGCCCGGCATCACCAAGAGTAGTCCACTTAATGGATCCTCTTTTGCAAACCGGTAGAGACCCTTTTTTGCTCCAATAGAAATAAAAGTTTTTCCCTAACAATGCTCCTAAAATTCCACTCTTCTAAACTTAGATCGCTGAACTCTAATGAATCAAAGAATTGGAGAGTGATGGATACATTAGTGATAACTTTCTTAAGGTTAGAAATTCTTGAACTCCAAGCTCGAGAGCTCCCCTTAAGGTTTTATATTTGCTAGTCAATCTTTTGGCACTATCCACAATAGAATCACAGGCTCGCTAGTTGTCTAGAAGCACTTGTCGAAAGTCTTCCCTCATTAACTAGAAGTTTTCAAACATGAAAAGGTGAACCTAAGGAATTGCAAAAGTGGATATGGTAATAATCATTGAGTGTGATAAAAAACTTCCATTGACATGGCGAGCAAGTAGTTTCGAGGGAAGGAGAGGGTCCAGTTTGTTGTTAGTGAAAACTCAATCTAGCTTTTCCAGGAGGGGATTAGTTTGCATGTTGGACCAAGTGTATTTTTTACCTTGTAGGGTGATCTCGAGAGCCCAAGATGACCTTTGATAATGCTATTAAACAAGAACATAATATACGTATGACCCCCTCTTTATTCCTATTTTCTGGATACCGTAAAATTAAAATCTCCCATTATGATCCAGTCTTCCTCATCAGGTATTTCCATATTTCGAGCCAATTTCTAAATTCTAGTCTACCCTGCGGTGTGCATGGACCATAGACATTAGCTAGGGTCCATGAGGAACCATACAACTTGGTTTGAAATCAACTATTACCGAGAATCCTACCATTTCCCTTAATGAACCATTGAAGATACAACCTTTCCAAGCAACCAAAAGATCACCTAAAGCTCCCACATAAGGCACAAACAAAAAAATTCATGAAACCGGAAGGCGAAATTTTCCTCAAGAAAGCAAAGTGTCAAAAAAAGATTCTTTTTTTTTTATTTCTCAAGACATATAACATCACAATTTGATTGGGATATCTTGTTTTTAACAGAGCCCCATTTTCGGGCAAAGCATTAAGTCCTCTCACGTTTCAACATAACACATTCCATTTTCTAGAAGAAACTTGATTCATTAAAACCGATAAAGAGTTTGGTTCAAGTTAAGCCCCACCATAGGCTAGCTTTGCGGTCATAGTCTCACAAAGTGATCTAAAAGCACTTAGCAAAAAGCATTACATTTGTGGCACCTACTACAAACGCTAATTGAACTATCAACCAAGCAAAAGGTAGTTCCCCTTCTCTAAACAACATTTTGAGCAATCCATGCTGCAGACTAGTTGGTTGTTGGGGCTTCATCTTCCTACCCTCCTTCGATCACATTTGCGGCTTGGCCCTAGTGGTTCTCGCATAGGAGAAACCCTTGCTCTAGCCTTTGGGTAGGTTCTCACTATCTTTGAGTGCAAAATGTCATCGAAAACCCTTGCTCTAGCCCTTTGGGTAGGTTCTCACTATCTTTGGTGGTTACGCATAGGAGAAACCCTTGCTCTAGAATTCAATGGCACACTTTTTAATGGTCTTTTTTTAGGGTTAGTGGCTTGATGCAAAGACCTAGGATTGTTTTTATCAATGCAATTATTATGTTTGAAGCCATTGTTATTGAGTTTGATTCTGGGCTCTTCTTATCTCTGTTTTCCACAACAACAAGAAGTCTCCCCAAGTACTTCCCTTTTAGTGAGGTAGCGCTTTGCTAGGGCCACGCCCTCGTCACCAATCCCCGCCAAACAAGGCAAATTATAACTGGACAAACCTGTAGGTACTAAGAAAACAACACCCCCTTGTCCATTGTTTCTATGAAAGGAAACAACACCCGATGATAATAATTGTCCGATCCGCCTAAAATTCTCATTGATTAATAGGCGCAATGTAAGAAATTGTGCCCAACTAGAAGGGATGGTAATTTGTAGGTTTGAGGGGTTACCTGAAGCAAAAGTGTTCCATAGATGCTTGACATGATCATTCATATCCCGGGAGAGAACTAGATCCACTTCCTCATGACCCGCAAGGTTTAATCCTAGGTGGAGATTATCAAACCGCATCTAAGGAGTTAGCTGGTCCTTTTGGAAATTATCAACCATCATTACAACTAACACTTCACTTTCTTAAGGGATGATGCCATGCGGGGCTGGATTCTCAAGTTGGGTTGCTTCCTCTTGGGCTTGCAACTAGGCCTCATTTTGAGCCGGGCCAGAATGTTGTTCGGCTCTTCTTTGCCGCACAACAAGTCGGGCGAAATGCTAAATTTCAAGTTCTTGGGGGCCCATAGGGTTTGGCACTACCTATTCAGGATTGTTGTTCATGCTTTCCCCGGCTCGCTCTCAAGCTCCTCAAAGTTCATCAGCTAGTTTGAGGGTATCTCTTTAACTAGAAAGTTCATAGGTGAGCCAAGCTGATTGATGATTAAGTGTCCCAAAGCATGTCCTAGCACATTCTGAGATCCCTAGTCCCCAACATGCTCAATAGGCACCTGTTGTTGTAACTGTGCTTGGGGGTTGATCAAGAACACTTCATTTTCTAACTAAGGAAGATACTGAATTTGCTCATTTTGTCCCCATTGGTTCAGATCTAGTGTACTAATAATGACAAGGTCTAGATCTAGATTGAGGGAAGGCTGGTTTAGGTCAAGTCCCTCCTACCCTTGGCCAACAAACAACCCATTAAGGTTAAACCCCCTTTCGGGCTCCCGATCTTCCACTAGCATCTCGCATTTGTTCTTTTTGCCGTCGATCGAACAAGGCCAAAGGATCCTAGTCCCCCTAATTACCAACATTTCTTTGCTCCTAAATGTCGAAGCAGGCTAAAGATCTCCCGGTTCTTTGCAAATATTCATTGACCGGCTGCCCCATGTCAAAGGAGTCAAAAGGTAAGGGATGCTGAATCAGTAAATTCTGCGGGAACGGGGAACTCAAAAAGCGTGGCGGGGTTTGTAGGGTGCCGAGACATTACCACCTCACATTGAACTGTCCATGATTCACCCCCTAGGTATCCGGATCCTTATACACAATAAATTGCGGTACATGTTCGACATCACGAACCCTAGCACGAACCAACAAACCAAAGATCCATCCACGACTCTAATTGATATAGCAAGACACAAGCAAAGTCCCCACCGCATGTTGAATGTGCCTCTACGTCTGGTAGTCATTAGGGGAAGTTCAACAAGAGCAACCAACACTTATGATTAAATTTAAAACCTCCAATTTCTACCCCCGATCATACTTTTGTGAAGGTCACGAGACATTATCAAAGACATGGGCTTTCTCATCAACAAACATGTCTTTGATAACATCTTCCCTAAGTCCGATCTTTGCCTCCCCAAACCGGTGGGTTGAATATCCAAGAATGGGACCCTCTTCTCAAACCTAAACAAATCCCTAACCGCACTATGAACAAAGCAGAGGAAGTTCAGTGGCATTACCGGGAGAGAGGATTGAAGGTGACTATTGCCGATTGTCGCTCCTTTGCCGGAGGACGAGGAGGAGCAAGCATCGCTAGCATGAAAAGAACCTCCGATTGGGAACTTCAAGTGTGCTCTAGGTGCTGGGAAGGAAGGAAGGGTGGTCGCACGTTGGAACACCATGGCGTAAGGAGGAACGATAGCAAAAAGGGAGGTTGAGGTCCAACAATGAATGATGGTTTTCTTGAGGTACAAGTGGGGCGGGGGCACTAAAGTGAGAGAGAGGAGGAAGACGGAGCGGTGGAAAGAAGTTGACGAGCCCGGGGGTCCGGTGCCTCATAAATTCCATCCAACGCCGGACTTGACGAGATGGGCCGAGAACCGAACCGGGCCCGATTTCCCAAAGGCTTGTATGAGAGCAGGATCGCCATTGCAAATTCCGTGAAGGAGGCATAAATTGGGGGGAGGGGTCTCGACAACTAGGTGGCGGGTGCAATGCAAAACCAACCCGATTTCAAGGACGCACCGGGAGCCGGGTTTGGCTTGCGGAAGATTTGCTTGTCCCTCGCTCAATTTGTTGTAGGTGATAGAGACCGCTCCCCGCGGCAGGATTGGGCTGAGAAAGATATCGTTGTCCCTCCCAAATTCTAAAATGCTGGAAGTGGAGGCTACGTGCCCAAGAGAGTGGCATGCACGCCACTAGATAGGCTCTCTATAGTTGACCCAAGATACAAGATGTAGAAACACACGCCGTATGGTCGCGCTTGCTACATTTTGCCACTCAGGGGACCAAGGAGAGGAAGCAGAGCCCTGGAAGACAAGGCGATCATGGATGGAGACTCCGCTGTTTTTTGAGGCAGCCCGACGGGGACCACATTTGCTCGTGAGCACAACACGGCAGCCGCCGAGAAGACTCGCCGGTCGGTCGCACTGGAGAGTTGGATGACAACGAATGACATTCGCCCCTAGTAAGGACATGTGCTTTGACAACGTTTGTGAAAGAGCATTTGGAAGGGGGACCCAAGACCGGCCTTCCTCATCAAGAAAGAGCTTGAGCTCCTAACGCCGCTTAGGGCCGCCATTGCTCTCCAAAGAAGAATTCTTTTTAAATTCTTCACACTAAAAAAAGAACGTAGATTAGCAATGTTGAGGCCAACC